>JAPPVO010000017.1:43683649-44041160 GCA_030407325.1 Camellia japonica
AAGTATTTAAACATACTAAAAGCTTCTGATTTCTTAAATAAATAATAGACCCGTGTTTTTCGACTAAAGTCATCAATGAGATAGATTGTGTACCTCTTGTTGCTATTGGAAATTGGCGTGATCGGACCACATAAGTTTGCATGGATCAGTTGGAGCTTCTGTGATGCTCTCCAGATGCTTTTGTTTGGAAAAGGATCACGTTGTTGTTTTCCTATCATGCAGTTCTTACACATTGTTGTAGGAACAACAAGCCGTGGCAGTCCATGTACCATCTTCTTGAATTGGAGTGTTTTTAGGCCTTTATAATTCAAATGGCCATACCTTCGATGCCACAACTGAGACATATCTCGAGTGGTTGTATGAAAGTAGGCAGCCTTGCTTGGTTGAGACATAGCTAATAAAAAGAACATTCGATTAGCTGACATTTTAGATTGAATAATCAACCCCCTCTCTGGATGATAAATCTGATATTTTTCATGTTGAATGAGGATTACTAATCCTCTCTCTTGCAACTTCTCCATACTCAACAAGTTGTTTTTCAATTCTGGCACATAGAACACCTCGGTAACTACATGTACAAGTCCATTCACTTGTAGCCTCACGTTGCTTTTTCCCATAACTGATATCCTTGAGTTATCTCCAAGTTTAACCTTCTGTCCAAAGCTTTCGTTGAGAACAGTGAACCAGGCTTTATCTCCACTCATATGATTGCTGCACCCCGAGTCCAGAAACCAAATATCTTCTTTTTTTGCTCCATGTATATGACAACCCTCACCTCTTATTAGTGCTGATCTCTGATTTAGCACGATAAGTAATTGAACAGACTGAAATTCTGAACTGAATGCACGAGTATACTATTTTGAATGCATTTCTATCTGTTAGTCATTAAATGATCTGTTTATGTTTTATCTTTGAATTGCGAATTGGAGGTCCTATTGGCGACCGAATTAGACATTGATTGGTATTTTATGCTAATTAGAATTTATGTGATTTTATGGTAGGTTTAATTAAAATCCGATTTGGAATGATTAAATTAGATTAAATAATGTTGAATTACATTAGATTGTGTTATTACAATATTGCCATTAATTGGGCACTTTAGGCCATTAATTGATTTTTTTTTTCCTTTATCACTTTGTTGCACCACCTCACCTATTTCCTCTAGAGACCAATTCGAGAGAGAAAGAGGGAGAGTAGGAGAAAACTTAGTTCATCAAGAATTTGGCTTGGAGACTTAGAAGATTTGGAGGATAATTGCAAATTGAGCTTCTATACCTTGATATTCAAGACCTAAGGTAGGAAACCATCTTCTTGATTGTGAATTCTAGTTGTATCTTGCATGGTTCATGAGTCATCAGTGATCTAAGTCAAGAATTGGTTTAAAGAGTGGATTTGAGTAGCTAATTCATGCATGCATGTACATGTTCTTGGAGTTTGAGGTTGTTTTCATAAAATCCTCACATGCATGTCCATTTTCTAGTTGCAGTTCATGAATTCATCATGTTTTTGGAAGGATTGACTCATTTGATCATGTGTTAGAAGCTTTGAATTCAATTGAATACATGCATGTTAAATGTACATCTTGTTCTTGGAGTTTATTCGAAAAATGGTGTTCAATTGACTCACCCTTGGGCTTTGATTTTACAAATTGATCTTCAAAACATGTTATATTGTTGGTTTCCAAATGTTTTCCAGAAAATTGGCCCAAAATGTTGAGTTTTGAGGTGTTGAATGCTTGGTTTGAGTTTGGGAGGCAAATTTGGAAATTCTAGATTTTGGCTTCCATGCTCGAGCGAAGGATTCCACGCTCGAGCGACCGTCTTTCGTTTAGAGCTCCGCTCGAGTGAAGGAATGCTCGCTCGAGCGTAGATTGCAAGCTCTCAGATTTTTGGTGCACGCAGACGCACGCTCGAGCGAAGGATATGCCTGACGCTCGAGCGAGCATCGAGTGGGGATTTTCAACATCCAGCACTTTTTGCATTTTTGCAAACCGCTCGAGTGAGGAAGTCCATACTCGAGCGAGCCCACTGTTTTGGCAAGCTCGCTCGAGCGAGAAAAGCCACGCTCGAGCGAGACCCCTGTTTTTTGAAAATTCTGAAAAGTGTTTTAAAGTGCATCTTTGCATCCTCATTCCATCCTAGGCATTCCTAGGCCTAGTTTAAGGCATCTTAATGAGGATATTGATGTAGAACCACACCAAGTCAAATTAAGGGGCTAGTTTGTCTATCCCAAGTGTGTAACTTAGTGTGTGTTCATTCTGTAACTGTGTAGGGTTGGCATCCGTGGGCACTTTTTAGCTTGCCTATAGCCCAGAACTCTGTGAGTAACAATGTTGTAAAGATATGTTCAATGATGATTATTTTCTGAACAATTAACTGTACTGTTTTCTGAAGTGATACTGCTTACTGAACGAATGATGTCCTATTTATGAACTGTACTCGTGGTATCCATAGCAACTCACTGTTACTGTACTGTTACTGCTACTGTCACAGAGATCTCTGTCGGTTCCAATACTTGGAACCAATACTGTATACTATTATGATGGCCATCAACTGACTGTTCGGTCTGTTAAGACCTACTGTATTGTTTGCTATTGGATGTACCACATATGACTGCTATGGTTTCTAACTGACTGAAATGACTGTTTAATTACTGAAAGGATATTCATTCTTAACCTCTTTACGCATTTGTTATTCACTAGGCTTTAGCTCACTGTTTATATTTATATGTAGGTGTTCAGGCACCGGACTGATGCTAGGAGCGTCAAGTTAAGCTCTTGTTTTGTCAAGCCAACCACCGTGCCTCAACTCGAGGTTCCGAGTCCGTTCAAGCCACGGCTGTTTTGGGGTGTCTCTGTTTCACCCTTTTGTCTCTGATCTGTAATAAATGTTTAAGACTTGACTGTACAGTTATAGTTAGGGATTCGGTCCTTAACCTGAATGTTTGTGTATATGTTGCATGTATATACGTTTTGGTTATCAATGTGGCATGTTCACAAAAAGTCCTTTTCTATACAGATTTTCATAGCTCATTGGACATCTTTTATTTACTGTTTTGGCTTCCGCCAGCCCCTTACTCTGTATTACTATCTTTACTGTTAAGCAGGCCTTTGGTAATCACAGATTACTGGCCGATTACGATGCTAAACCCATAGGGGCGGGTTTGGGTCGTGACAATGTAGCTCCACATATGAGATTAGTAGCATTGCTTTCTTATCATCAAGCTCAGCAAAATTGGCTTCTTTGCCCTAACTTGGACACTCATATTGAAAGTGTCCGAGCTTGTGACAATTATAACACTCAACAAGTGATTTTTCGAATGTTTGATGCCCTTTACCTTTGCCTCTTCCTCTATATGATCCTCTACTACATCCTCTTCCTCTTGACCTGTCTTCATGAGTTATCTTCAAGGCCTATTCTTCCCCATCATACTTGTGAAATTTCTACTCATGAACGATCAACAAGCTTTGTAATTCATCAATGGATAGCTAGTCAATATCTTTCGACTCCTCAATAGAACAAACTATGTAATGAAATTTGTTTGTTAAGGAGCAAAGTATTTTCTCCATAATTGTAATGTCCACCATATGTTCACGATGCACCCTCATCTTATTTGCAACAGACATTACACGAGAAAAATAATCACAGACTTTCTCACCAGTTTTCATCTCTAAGGTTTCAAAACCTTTATGAAAAACTTGTAGGATCGATCGTTTCACCCTTACATTCCCTTCATATTTCTTCCTCATCGAGTCCCATATTTGCTTTGAAGTGTCTTTCTGAAGTATGGTCTCCAAGATGGTTCAGTCGATTGCCTGGAACAAGTAATTCTTCACTTTCAAATCCTTCAACTTCAACTCGTCGAGTTTTCTTTGTTGTGCCTCAGTCACAGCTGCGCTAGCTTCTGTTTCTACATAACCAGTCTCCACCAGGTTCCAACATTCCTTGGACCTCAGAAAATTTCCCATTAGCATGCTCCAATGGTCATCATGGCTATCGAAGCGGGGAATTGCTGGCTGCACGAAATTTCCTTCACTCATCATACCCCCTCTATCTCTCTCTCTATTTGCAAGTCACTCAAAAAGTCTGCGGCTTTCTTTTTTCTTTTTTTTTTTCTCAAGCCCAGTGGGGGCTCTGATACCAGATTGTTGTGACACAAAGAACATAAATGAAGCAGTACACTTAATCTGGGAGAATGACTTGTTATTGAATTCAGGAAACTCTAGCTATTATATAGCCTTATAACTTCCTAAATAAAAGCAAAGCTTATAGCCCACGTTTACTCTAACAAAAACATGGTTATCAATAGAGATGGCAATTTAAACCCGGCTCGATGGGGACCCGACCCCCCGACCCCGATTAACACGGTGTTTCCCCGAAAAATACCCCCGATGGGCCGGGGACGGTATTAAAAAAAAAATCCCCGATCATTTTCGGGCCGGGGACGGTGATAAGCTTTTCCTCCCCGGCCCCGGCCCGACCCCGGCCCCGGCCCCGGCCCCGTTCACCGTCCCCGTTTTTCCCCGGCTCCCTCACCCTCTCATTTCAGATCTAATTTCACCTAATATATTATAGTCATCTAATATAATATAATATTATATCTACTCATCTATCTAATATAATATAATATTATATCTACTCATCTATATCATATGTACTCACCTATATTATATAATATTATATGTACTCATCTGTCTCTCTCATTTCAGATCATTTCAGATCTCATAACCAAAACACGCCTCTCATCTTATCTCTCACATTTCAGATCCTCTCATCTCATCTCTTTCTCATCTCAGATCCTCTCCTCTCTTGCTCCGCCGCTGTCTCTTGTCTCTCCGCTGCTTGCTCTCAAGCTTGTTGCACCAGACCACCGCAACCAAAGTCTCCGTCTCTCCGTCGCTTTGACAGCTCCACCGCCATGGTCACTCTCTCAAGCTCGCTGCCCGTCACCGATCAAGATCTCTCTTCTCTCCCTGTGTGTCTGTGTGTGTGTGTGGTGATGATGATGATGATGATGATGATGATGGTGACTCAGATCTTTCTGCAGATGTGTGTGTGTGTGTGTGTGTGAATCTGTCTGCAGATGTGTGTGTGTGTGTTTGTGTGTGTGTGATATGATGATGATAATGTGACGACTCAGATCTCAGATGTGTGTGTGATGATGACGACTCACTGTCGGGGAAACCCGATCCCCGTTAGGAGACGGGGGTGGGGGGAGTGAGGGGTTCCCCGTCGGGGATCGGGGTCGGGGACGGGGAGTTCCATACTTTCGGGGATCGAGGACGGGGAGGGCGATCCCCGGCCCCGCCCTGCCCCGCCCCGTTGCCATTCCTAGTTATCAACAAAGGAAAGAGTCAAAACAAACAACCTACTCAATTTCATCGACCCATCCCTTTCTTTAATCTGCATAGTTTTGTAATCGTTACAGGTTCAATATTCCTCATGAAATCACCAATTGAAATCTCTGTAACAGATGCATAAGATTTCACCCAAAAGGACCATTACTGAAACTTTTACTAAAATTTATGGTTAAATTTGAGTTTGTCCATTAGAATTATATCAAATAAACATTTTACGCAAATTTAAGTAAAAATTTGAGCAAGAGCTCGAGATCAACCATTGTAGTTAGCCTGTATTGTCAATGTAATAGTAACACAACACCTTTCATTTCTTTGAATATGTAGTACTCCACACCATGGTGAATGAAATGGAAGCTAACAAGAAGGTAAAAGCCAAGAAGACCCGCGATGGATGGATAATTTCGATTAATAATATGTTCGCTGAAGTGAAAAGGCCATTGAAATTGAGTATCTATAAAGTTCCGAATAAACTTGTAAAACTCAAGGAAGATGCCTATACACCCAGTATTGTCTCTATCATACCTTTTCATCATAAAAACAAGGAGTTGTTAGCTTTTGAAGAGCACAAACAGCAATACGTGCTACATCTTTTTATGAGAATATCTGAAGTTGCACCATCTTCCCTCAAGGAGTGTCCCATACTAGATTTGGAATGAGAAATTCGAAGATGTTATGTAGCATATATAGGGTTCGATGCACAAGAGCTAGTTGAAATATTGCTAGTTGATGGGTGCTTCATACTTGAACTCTTTTTGAGATATTAAGATATGGAGAAGTATATGGATAAAGTTGAGAAGGACCCCATTATCAACAATGCTTGGCACTACTTGAGAACCAGATTCCCTTTCTTGTTCTACAAAAGCTTTTCGACATTATAAAAAAGCATATGCCACAGCCATTACCATACACATTTACTACAATGAATAGCATGGTCGCATTACTCTTTTTAAAACTAGCTTTGGGTTTGACTATGAGCGACAAAGCAGTTGCAAGTAAATTTGAGAACTTGACAATTTACTTGATATCTTGCGCAATTCTTACATCCCCCCCAAATTTGACAGAAGCCAGCATGACAAGCAAAGAAGTGAATCCAGAAAGTGTACTGGGGCTGCACGACTTTTGAAGGCAGGAATTCGACTTCATGTTGACACCAGTTCAGAAAATTTACTAGACATAAAGTTCAAAAAAGGAGTTGTTACAATGCCACCATTACACATACAGGAATCTATCACATAATCAATCTTTTGAAATCTGATTGCTTTTGAGTAGTGCAGCATTGGCACCTCACATTACATTGCATCATACGCGTTGCTTATGAAATGTCTCCTCAGTTCCTCGCATGATGTAGAAATTCTCCAAATAAAAAAGATCATAATAAATGATTTGAGTGATGATAACATTGGCAGTGGTAGTGGCGGTGATGAAGTGGTTACAAGTTTCTTCAAATCCATGTGCGATGGACTTGTTTTAACCGACTTTTGTTTTTCCTGGTTGTGTGAATAGGTTAATGATTACCCCAAGGCTTGTTTAGACTTGCGCAGACTTAAGGCAAGAGTGATGGCCATATTTCGTGAATATATGCTAGTCTTGGGAGCTAAATATTTCGCTACTCTATGGACCACAATGTCACTCATTGCTGCAAGCCTGGTTCTCATCTTCACTGCTGTGCAAACCTATTACTCTGCCAGAACTTATTATTATCAATACTAAGTTCTTCTACTTCATACATGGTAGAGGTGAATTTGACCGCCAATAATGCTAAGATTACCATATCTTTTTTTCACGTTTTGTTTACTACGTGGTTACATTTATACTAGTTAAATGTTAATGATATCCATGCTGGACTCATTTTATTCAACTAGTGTAATTGTAATATTTAGGTAGTATTTGCTTCATGAATTTAAAAAAAAAAAAATTTAAAAAGAGAAATAAAAAATGCAAGAGAAATTAAGTGAAATGTAAGTATATTTTATTTACATTTCACTTATCCTTTTCTTTTTTCTTTTTAGATATCTTACTAATTCATGAACTAAACACGTCATTAATAAACAAAAATACAAAAAAAAGATACGATCATGTTAGCGTTATTCTTTTGACCAAGGATCAATTTGATAAGCTGCAATTTAATTTCTTTAAAATATGTTTTCAATTGTTTTACTAAATAATGTGGTTCGTATATTTATGCTTTTTTAGAAGTGTACTTTTCGCTACTTGGACTTTGTAAGGTGTGTTGAACGTATTCAATAATTTAATAAGATTCTTACATAAAATATTTTTCTTGATAATGCAAGTGTGTATGAATGAATAAATTCGAGAAAAGCGTTTTGGTCATGGGCAGAGCTACAACTATTCTAGTGGTAGCAATTGACACCACTGGAATTCCAAAATTGTAAATTGTTTAAAGTATATGTGGAATTTTATTCAAAAGTTTTAGATTTTAAAAAATTGAACCCAGTAAACTTAGGAAACAAAAATTACGTTTGGAGTTTACAAATTGATTTACTATAGTTAAAAATAATAATCAAATCTTTACAAAATTGTCAATCTTTTAGAAGGAAAATACTATTCAAACCAATAAATTTTACAAAATTTTCTTACTAATATATGTCAGGCAATAGAGAATTTTAAAAATTAAAAGGCCCACATTAGTGATTTTTTTTTTAATGAGATATACTGATTATCTTATTGAAGTGATGGTATTAATGTCCTAATGTTTTGTTTTTGTTTGTAATTTGATTTGTTTAAATTAATTTTGTCAATGTAATTAGAAATATATGAAACTCATAAATTTTTAATGTTGATGGCTTGTGTAAAGCTAAAAATATAACATAACATGACATTAATGATGACTTGCTAAATGATTTGGTATTTGGGAAGTTGTTATTTTAATAGGCTAAAATTTTTGTGTTTGGAAAGATGATTGGATTATTTGTAGTTGGATATGATGTTTGTAAGAGAAAAAGTGAAATGATTATAGATTTGATGTGACATTTTATCTTATTAACTACTTTAACCTATTTTATTTTATTTTTTTATGAAAAGGGAGCTTTAGACATGGAACCTTTTGTGACAGTTAGAAAATCGTCGCAAATACCAAGTTTTTGTGATGGCAAATGAAGTCGTTACAAAAGTAATTTTTTTGCGATGGAAAAATCCAAGATCGTGGCAAAAAATAGTACCTTTTGCGACGACTTGTTACCCGTTGGTTTTTATTTTTTTGCGATTGTTTTATTTGTTTGCAATGCCATTTGTTCCACCCTCATAAAAGGTGTTTTTTTTTTCTTCTTCCGCGCTCTATCTCTTGCCTTCTCTTCTACCCTTTCAGTGGCACTGCTTGGGAAGGAATTTTTTTGGTTTTTTCCACTAAAAGACAAATTGGTTAAAAAACCAAAAAAACAAATCCAAACAAAATATCACATCAATTCCCATAATCATTTCACTTTTTTTTCTCACAAACATCACATCCAACCACAAAAAAAATAACTATCTTCCCAAACACAAAAAAAAATTTCTTCAATAATATCCTACAACTAAAAAAACCTACAAAAAAAACCCACTTCCCAAACACCCACAATATCTCTTCCATTAGATCAACAAAAAGGAAAAATCGTCCATTCTAGAAAAAACCTAGTCGTCACTCTCTCTCTCTCTCTCACTCCCAGTGATCTATCTTGTAGCCTCAACAGCACCAGCGTGAAAGAGTTCCAGGTTACCCTTCTCTCCTCTCCTTGTCTTTCCTCTCACACTCGCTCTCGCTATCACCAATTCTCTCTCTCTCTCTCTCTCTCTCTCTAAAGTGTCGACTGCGAACCCAAAATTTTAGTTTGGTTTGTTGGCGCTCTCTGCATTCGCTATTCTTATTGACCAATTTGAAATGAAAAGAAAACCCTAACTTTCATTCCCTTCAATTCGATCTCACTCCAACAGTACATATACACACACATATACATGTCCCAGTCTTCTTTGTGAATTCCAGATCTGTACATATTGAAGTTTCCTTTTTCGGAAGGTGGTTCATACCTTTGGATCTCCAAGAACTGTTCTTGTTTATTCAGATTTTCACCGCCAATTTGGAATGAGGGGTACATAATAGGTATGTTGAATCAAATTTCGATCTTTTCTCCACCAATTCAAGTTCAAAAAGGTTTGGGTGGTAGTTGATTGGTTTGAATTGGTTGTTTCATGTGTGATATGTTGGTTGGTGGCTGGGCTAGGGTTTTGTTGCTTGAATGATATAGAGGGTGCCAACTTAATTGTAAATTTGTTCAAATTCACTTTCAGGCTAGTTCAAATCCTAATTCAATCAGTGTGCGTGTGCGTGCGTGCGTGTGTGTGTGTGTGTGTGTGTGTGTGTGTGTGTGTGTGTTTGTGCAATTTCAATCATATTAGGGCTTTGTTTCTTAGTTTGACTTAGCAATTTGAATGCTGTTGTGGAGGAGTCTGAAGTCTGGAACTGTTGATGTCTTGTAGATTTGAAAAAAAATAGAGGTGGTGTGTTTGGATGGGGGAGGGGGAAGGGGAAGGTGAAGGGGAAGTCTTTGTGGCAGTGTTAGACGATGGAGGAATGGAAAACGAGAATTCATCGAGAATTGAATCGAAGCGCGGTCATGAATGGTTAGAAGATGACATTGAAGTTGAGCCTTCCACAAAGAAGCAGGCAAAGGATGCTTTAAGTGATACTGAATTGGAGTCTTGTGCTAATAAGCATGAATTGGAGTCTAGTTGCACAAAGAAGCAGACAAAGGATGCTTTAAGTGATACTGAATTGGAGTCTTGTGCTAACAAGCAGGTTAAGGAAGCTTCAAACGATGAAATATTCTCAGAAGTTTCAAACCCAAATTTGTCTCCAACAGATAATGCTTGTAGCATTCAGACTATTAGTAGTCAACTGGCGGAATTGGTGAGCAATAACCAAGTTGTTTCTGGTGAGAATTCGTCCACTTGTTCTGGGAATTCAAGTACCGAGGAGAGCAGAGAGGAGCAGAGTAAAAATGATACATCTGGAGCAGTGTCTACGTCCCTTTTTGTACGTGAGATTCCAAAAGATTTCAGCTCCACTGGTATCAGAAAAATTACCTTCAAATTCAGCAAGCGTAAGGAGGACTATGATAATCAGTTATCTGCAACAGCAGTGGGATCTGGCTCTGATGGAATTTCCCAGTGGAGTCATTCAGCATCAGATGATATGAATACAGAAATAAGTTCATATGGGAAGGTTTTTGATGAGAGCAACAAAACTTTTTTATGTCAGCCTAATATGGAATTGAAAATGTTTAAGAAGGTTCTGCCAGACAGTTATCCCACGACTGTTAAAAAGCTTTTATCTACTGGGATTTTAGAAGGAGCTCGGGTGAATTATGTTAGTACTTCACAGGAGGTATGTCGTAGTCCTATTTTTATTTTGGTAAAATTTCACTCAATCTTTAAAGTATGTGGAACTCTTATTCTGTTTCAAATGATTGTAGAGAGAGCTTCCTGGAATTGTAAAAGGCTGTGGATATTTGTGTGGCTGCTCACTATGCAATTTCTCCAAAGTAAGTTGTTTTATCTCAATGTTTTTATTTTTATTTATTTATTTATTTATTTTTGGTCATTTGGTTGTTTTTTTTGCATTTTGTTTGTTTTACCATACAATTGAATAGTATAAGCAGATACTTAGTGCCTATGAGTTTGAGTTGCATGTTGGTGGCAAAACTAGACAGCCAAATAACCACATATACTTGGAGAATGGGAAGCCAATATATAGTGTAATCCAAGAACTCAAGACTGCACCACATAGTCTACTAGATGAGGTGGTAAAGAATGTTGCTAGTTCATCTGTCAATGAAGAGTCTTTCCAGGCTTGGAAAGGTGATGCAGATTCCAAGCTTTTAATTTACTTTTTAGTGCTTTAGGCATAAACTATTCATTTTGCAAAAGCTCTTCTTTTTTAGTTATTGAATTGATCTTGACGTTCACTTTTACCCTCAGAAAGTCTCCAAGAAAACAATCATATGGTTAAAACTGAGAAGAGACGTCACTGTTGGGGAAATTTGGAAGTTAATTACATGCACAATATTAAAAACAGCCACAGATGGACCAAAAACAGAGCATAAACACAGCTATCAACAATCTAAATTTTCTGCACACATTTTCAGCTTCAAGCAAACAACTTTTGGCACAAATAATCAGAAAAGCAAAAGCATCAGTCAACACTTATTTGGGCATAAAAAATCTGCACTTTTTCACTAAAAATCAACTTTACAAAGCTTTCTCCTCCACCTTGTACAGAGTAGCAAAAAAAAAAAAAAAAAAAAAAAAAAAAAAAAAAAAAAAAAAAAAAAAACCTCTATTTTCTCACGTTTTTTTCTTCCTTGCTGAGTGTTTTTTGTGTCTGTTTTTTCTATTTAAAAACTAAAATGTTCTAGAAGCACATTTTACTTACAAGTACAAAAGTATAAGAATTTTACAAAAAAGCCCAATACATATGTAACCAAACAAAAAAGGGCCCAATACATATGTAACCAAACACCCCAAAATGGGTTTACAATATCTAACATTGCCTCTTAAACCCAATTTTCAAAAGTCTTCATACCAAGAATCATCTTTAATCTATTGAATACATCATGCTTCAAAGGTTTTGTGAAAATGTCAGCAATTTGATCATAAGACTTGCAATGAACTAGCTCCACTTCCTTTTGTTTCACATGTTCCCGAATAAAATGATAACGAGTGTCAATGTGCTTACTCCTTTCATGATACACCAGATTTTTTGCCAAGGCTATTGTCGATCTATTATCAACAAAAATCTTTATGGGGTCCTCTTGTGGACACCCCAAGTATTTCAATAGGTTCCTTAACTATATAGCATGACAAATAGTAGCATTAGCTGCTACATACTCCGCTTCTCAAGTAGACAAAGTGATAATTACTTGCTTTTTAGATGACCAAGTGAATGCAGCATTTCCGAAGTAGAAAGCAAAACCTGAAGTACTCTTTCTTTCATCCAAATCTCTTCCCCAATCACTATCAGAGTATCCAACAAGTGTAAAATCATTAGTCCATGAATAAAGTAAACCATCATTGAGTGTACCTTTGATATAACAAAGAATCCTCTTTACCGCATTGAGATGTGATTGATCTGGTGCTTCCATGTATCTTCTAATCAGCCCAACTCGATAAAGTATGTCCGGTCTAGTGCAAGTAAGGTACCGAAGACTTCCAACCAAACTTTTAAAGTAAGTTAGATCAACATTGCCACCATTGGTGCTTTTCCTTAGCTCTAACCCACTCTCTACCAGAGTGTTTACCGGATTACAAGACTCTATCCCAAATCTTTTGAGTATCTCCTTTGCATAGCCACTTTGAGAAATGAAAATTCCATCTTCCCTTTGCACAACTTCAATGCCAAGAAAGTGAGACATCAAACCAATATCTGTCATTTCAAACTCCCGAATCATACTCATCTTGAATTCCTTGAACATCTTAGGATTGTTTCCCATGAAGATCAAATCATCAACATAAAGGCACACAAGTAATACATTTCCATTGGCATCCATCTTTATATACAAAGCATGCTCATAAGGACATTTATCAAATCCATTCTCATAAAAATACTTGTCAATTCTAGCATTCCATGCTCGTGGTGCTTGTTTTAACCCATAAAGGGCTTTTCTCAACTTATACACCTTATCTTCATGCCCAACTTTGACATACCCCAAGGGTTGTTCGACATAAATTTCTTCTTCAAGAAAGCCATTTAAAAACGCTGATTTCACATCAAGTTGATAAATACTCCATTTATGATGGGCGGCAAGAGAAATCATCAATCGAATAGTCTCTAAACGAGCCACGGGGAGCAAATATTACACCATAATCGATTCTGGGTCTTTGCTTGTGGCCTTTGGCAACCAAACTTGCCTTGCATCTTTGCACTTCACCACTTGCATTCCTCTTTGTTTTATAGACCTATTTCACACCAATTGCTTTATGGCGTTGTGGTACGCTAGTGGGCACCCATGTGTCATTTTTCTCAATTGCTTGGATTTCTTCATTCATAGCTTTCTTCCATTTCTCTTCTTGGATGGCTTCTTCATAGCTAAGTGGATCACAATCCATGAAAAAACAAAACAAGTTCAGGTTGTCTTTATCAATTTCAGCAACTTCATAAATCGCTCGCAAGCTTCTTGTCTTCCTTGGCCTTTCGCTTGAACTACCCTCCGATGATAATGATGATGGTGATAAGGAAACACCTCCATAAGATGAGGGAGACCCAAGTGGAGGAGTTTGTGGCTCTCTTTCAACTTCATGTGAATTTCATCCTTTTCTTCTTCAAGCATAAGTTCAATATCCTTAAGGGCTTCTTTTTGCTTCCAATCCCACATTTCCTCTTCTTCAAAGATGACATCTCTACTCATGATCACTTTCTTAGTGATGGGGTTGTACAACTTATACCCCATTTTTCTATCACCATAGCCAAGAAAAATGCATTTTTCATCTTTGTCATCAAGTTTTGTTCTTCTAGCTTCCGGAATTTTAGCACATGCAATGCAGCCAAATACTCTTAGATGAGCAACACTTGGCTTGAATGAACTCCAAGCCTCTTCCGATGTCTTCAAGTTAACACTTTTTGTTGGACATTTATTCAACAAGTAAACAGCACATGCAACGGCTTCAGCCCAAAACTCTCTAGGCATATTTCCCTTTCAACATGCTTCTAGCCATATCCAAAACTGTTCTATTCTTCCTCTCAGTGACTCCATTCAATTGTGGCGTCTAAGATGGTGTTACTTGATGCATAATTCCATGCTCTTTGCAATAATTTTCAAAAGCATCGGATGTATACTCACCGCCTTGATCAGATCTCAACACCTTGATGTAGTAGCCACTTTGTTTCTCAACTAGTGTCTTGAACTCCTTGAAAACATCAAACACCTCGGACTTCCTCTTTAGAAAGTATACCCACGCCTTTTGGCTATAGCCCTCAATAAAAGTGAGGAAGTACCTATTCTTTCCATTTGACATAGGCTTCAAAGGTCCATATACATCGGTGTGCACAAGATCCAAGGGCTTTGATGCTCTCCACCTCACTTGTTTTGCAAAGCTCGATCTATGATGCTTACCAAGAATACACCCTTCACAAACTTCATTCGGATGATCAATATTTGGAAAACCTCTCACCATGTTCTTACTTGATAAAAGCTTCAAGCCACCAAAGTGGAGATGTCCAAGCCTCAAGTGCCATAACCAAGACTTGTCTTTGACAATAGCATTCAAGCATTTTATGGCATCATGTTGAATATTCAAAGAAAACATTCTGTTCTTGGACATTTTCACATTAGCAATCAAATTACCACAAGCATCTTTAATAGTAAGGGAGAGATTTTTCAAGCTAATATCATAACCCTTCTCTAAAAGTTGACCCAAACTCAAAATATTATTTTTCATATTCGGAACATAATAAACATCGGAAATAAAATCATGATTTCCATTCTTGAGTTTGATTAGAATTTTACCTTTGCCTTTTACCGAAATCTTGGAGTCACCAAATGTAAAATGGCCTTGCACCGCTTCATCAAGTTCAACAAACATATACTTCTTGCCACACATGTGATTGCTAGCCCCGGTATCAAGAAACCACACTTTGCTTTGATCATTTTCAACATAGTTCACTTGCTCACCAACTTCATTGCTTGACTTTGCTCTACATTCATAGCTATAGTGCCCAAAGTTGTGACAATTGTAGCATTCCACATTTCTCTTGTCATAGCCATGCCTATTAAATGAACGATTGTAATTTCCTCCTCCTCTTTCTCTTTCTCTTGGAGCATATGAATTTTGGCCTCTTCCACCTCCAATAGTGTTTCTTCCACCTCTACCTCTACTTCCACAACCTCTACCATGGCTCTAATAGCCTCTTCCACGACTTTCATAGCCTCTTCCACGATTTCCATAGCCTCTACCACGACCTTCATAGCCTCTTCATCTTCCTCTTTGGGATGTGCCTTGCTCCTTTTCTTCCTTGAAAGAAAGCTTGGATTGGAGAGCTTGCTCAAGGGAACTAGAGGCTTTCTTATTTATCCTTTGCTCATGTATTTCAAGCGTGGCCATCAATTGATCAACTGTCATGGTATTAAGATCCTTCGATTCTTCAATGGCAACAACCACATGCTGAAATTTGGAACTTAGTGATCGTAGAACCTTATCTATCACATGCACATCATCAAGATTTTCACCATACCTTCTATTTTGATTTACAATACTCAAAGTTCTTGTGAAGTAATCTGAAATAGACTCATTCTCATTCATATTCAACGACTCAAATTCAGCCCTTAAAACTTGAAGCCACACTCATACCGTTTTATCAATGCCTCTATGTGAATTCCTAAGAATTTCCCAAGCTTCTTTAGAAGTTGTGGCGGAGGAGACCTTCAAAAAAGTTGACTCATCAATGCATTGGTAGAGTAGAAACAATGCTTTCTTGTCTCTTTTTCTACAACCTTTTAGTGCATTCTTCTGATTTTCTGACAACTTGTCTTCATCTTCTTGTGAGTTGGGTTCTTCATACCCTTTTTCAATTAAATCCCACAAATTTTGAGAGGCCAACAACACTCTCATTTGGATACTCCATTTCTCAGAATTGTCTTTACCCAATCTAGGAAATTGGGGTTGAAAGAAATTGGTAGTAAAATCCATCACAACTTAAGCAACAACAAATATCAGCACAAGCCCTAATTTCAACACAATATTCAAGCAACACACCCAAGGCTCTGATACCATAATTTGTTGGGGAAATTTGGAAGTTAATTACATGCACAATATCATTATAAAATAGCCACAGATGGACCAAAAACAGAGCACAAACATAGCTATCAACAATCTGAATTTTCTGCACACATTTTCAGCTTCAAGTAAACAACTTTCAGCACAAATAATCAGAAAAACAAAAGCATCAGTCAACACTTATCTGGGCATAAAAAATCTGCACTTTTTCATTAAAAATCAACTTTACAAAGCTTTCTCCTCCATCTTGTACAGAGCAACAACACAAAAAAAAAACTTCTCTTTTCTCATGTTTTTCTCCTCCTTGCTGAGTGTTTTTTGTCTCTGTTTTTCCTATTTAAAAACTAAAATGTTCTAGAAGCACATTTTACTTACAAGTACAAAAGTATAAGAATTTTACAAAAAGGCCCAGTACACATGTAACCAAACAAAAAAGGGCCCAATACATACGTAACCAAACACCCGAAAATGGGTTTACAATATCTAACAGTCACATCAGTGTTCCTGTGATGCAATTTTCTGTTGTTTAGCTAACACTATTTATTTATTGGCAGTATGTGTATCAGATTTTTACAACTTATGATCTGCTATTAAAGAAACAATTTTGTTACATTCTTGGTCAACATGTAAGTCTTGTTTTTCTAACTTGTGCTATCTCTCTCTCTCTCTCTCTCTCTCTCTCTCTCTCTTTGGAATCTTGCTATCCATTTTAATCTTTCTTTTGTTGTTTCATTTCCCAATATTATAATAGTGGTGGGTTCAAGATTTGTAGAACTCATATATTTCCTTAATGAATCATGTATCCATTTTGATTTCTTCTTGGCTGTAACTCTCAAGATTGCCTCTCCCATGAAAATACTATAAGCTACTAGTTTATTCATGGAAATGGTATCTTTCCCTGTTCTTAAATTTCAGCTTGATTGTTGTAGTATGAGGTGTTGTATAGACTCTAGTCATGTAATTTTTAATGTGCTTCATCTGTTAGACATGATATCTCAATATGGAGTCTTGTCCCTTGCTTTGAAATAATCTGACATGCCATATTTTTTATATTCTTTTTGGGTGGGATGTTGATGGTAAAGTTATTGTATAGATAGGGTGTGTTATACATGCCTATAAAAAGAGAAAGAAATAAAGGAAAAAAGAAAAAAAAAAAAGGATAGGTTGTATGATACACACAAAATCTGTAAGGTTAGGTGCTTGGTTAGGAGCTAACATCTCACCTAAATCACAGTTAAAGTCATTACGGCAAGTAGAAAGGCAAATGTAAAGATAACAGATGTCTTGCTAGAAGTTGGGCTTGCACTATTTACCCTTTTTGCATGACATCTAGTTAATTTCGTTTTTGATTGAATATAAATGGTTTTTTGCTCATTGAATTTCTTTCATACAGCGTATAACTTTTGTTCTCGATGAAGAGATGTCTGGAGATGATGAATGCAGGAAGACATTGCAAGAAATTATCAACAATGGCAAGTTAAGTGAAGGTTTCTTATGCTTGCTCATGATATAGAGGTCATGGAGCCCAAATCTCCCGAGGATATTTATAAGGTTGAGATTTCTAAGATATCCATACTAGCTCTTGATATCACCTTTGATATTGATAGTTGAAGTAATTGTTGCATCTTTAAAAGGAATTTCTAAGCACATGTTATTCCTAAGTTGTTTTCTTCATTAAGCCTGGTATTATTTAACCAGGCACATTTGCTCCATGGTTGGGCTAGTGCTAGTTTAAGTGTTAATTTAGCCAGCCAGAACTTGGTAGCTACATTTGTTAATGCATTCGTGAATGCTGGCTCTGGTCAGGCAAAAGTGCGGTTCATTTACATAGGAAATTTTAGAGGCAAATATTTAGGGGTAGGTTCATGTATCTTTTACTGGTTTTATTGTCACAGGATAAGTTAATGACAGTTCCATCTGAAGCTTCAAGTGGTAGGTCTTTAAGAATAAAGAACATGGAAAAGGCAGTGCTACAGGAAGTCTGGTATTGTGTTCTCTACTGCCAGTCTATTTGTTGTTGCAAATTCTTTTATTGCAGGATTATCATTTTCACGCATTGTAGGGTATGATTCTGCTCTGGGAAGTTGATTCTGGACTTGCCTAAATTGATAAGTATTTGCATAGTGATGACAAGAATGTCATTGCTGGTGCATTGTTAGGAGTTGGTATATCTTGACTTGCGGTGTCGAGCATGAATATGATCTTGTGAGTTCTATGTCACGTTTTCTGCAAAAAAAAGACCCATGATTGTTATATGTAATTTGAAATCTAAGTTTTCTTTTTTCAAGCATTGCCACTTCTTGCTGATTATGTAGATAAAGAAGATTCTTCTATCAAAATTGGTGCAATAATGGGTATGGACCTTGCTTATGCTGGTGCAAAGGCTGGTGCCCAATGTCCACAAGTGAGATTCCTTGCTCACTTTTCTTCCTTTTTTTTCCCCCGTTCTTTTTGCGCTATTTGGAAGCCTATGAAAATAATTCTACGTGCAATAGACAAGAGCCACCTTTTTTCACCATTTATGATTCACAAGGCACATCAACGGAATTATTCTATTTATTTTTCCATAAAATGATGATCTTAGGTTATGTAAGTTTGAAACTATACATACATATATAACTCTGTGTGTGTGTGTGTGTGTGAGAGAGAGAGAGAGAGAGAGAGAGAGAGAGAGAAATTTGATGAGCATCTATTCATTTCCTTTTCTTTATATGTTAAATTTGGTTAAAGTTATTTAATCTACTGTTTCTCAGATCCATAGTAAATGGTCTCCTTTATTTGTTTGTCTACTTTTTTTGTAGGATATGTTTATTTTCAATTGAAGCTGACTAATCAAACATTATTTGTCAGATCCGTAGTAAATTGTCTCATGTCCTTGAAGATAAGAAAATGCCTCTGGATGTGATTGTATTTACTGCAATTTCATTGGGTTTGGTGTATGTTGGTTCCTGTGATGAAGATGTTTCGTAGACAATTATATCTGCATTAAAACACCAAAGTGTGTCTGAATTGGGGCGGCCCTCACTCGTTTTTTGCCTCTTGGACTCGACCTTTTATATCTTGGGAAGCAGGTAACTTAAAATCACAAGCTATGAATGTTTTTTTTAATTAATTTACTATAATTTTATTTGTAGTGTATCATAGTTTGTTCATTTTTAAATCAATGGAGTGCAAGTCAGAAACATGCACACACAACCGTCACTTGCACTCCATTGATTTGCAATTAGTTTCCCCATTTCCCATTTATACGATATTTTTCCTTTTTATTTTGGTGTTGTCTATGAAATGCTATTATTTAGTGACAACAGATTGCACCTTATAGACTTGGGACTTAATTGTTATTTTTATCGTTCTTTTTTCTCTATTTTTTTTTTTTGAAATCTCATCCTGTTTTTTAACAGGGAAGTGTGGAGGCAACTGCAGAGATTTCAAAGACATTAAATACGAAAATTAGGAAACATTGTGACATGATCCTATTTTCCTGTGCTTATGCTGGGGCTGGGGATATGCTCAAGGTGTTTACTCTAAGCCTTTCAATTCAAATTGGAGTTCGCTTTGTTATGTTGATGAAAGTAGCTGACCGTCCTTTTTTCACATAGGTCTAATACCTTCTAGGTCAATGTGCCCAACATCTTAAGAGGGGAGAAACCCACCAAGGACCAGCTGTACTTGGAATTGCTATGGTAGCAATGGCTGAAGAATTGGGTCTTGAAATGGCTATTTGCTCTTTAGAGCATCTTTTACAGTATGGAGAGCAGAATATCTGAAAGGCAGTTCCTTTGGCTCTTGGTCTCCTCTGTATATCAAACCCTAAGGTAATCAATCCTTGGATATGTTTACAATAACAAAAAATTCCTTAGATATCTTTTGCCAAGCTGAGCACCTTGACAATGTTTCAATTGCAGTTGAGCAAGATTATATACTTACTTTCCATGGGTAATATTGCCAAATAATTTATGATTGGATGTTCTAACCCAGGTAAACGTTGCGGACACATTAAGCAGACTTAGTTACGATACAGATATAGAAGTAGCAATGGTATTTTCACTTTTATATAATATGATGATTATTCTTGTTGTTATCAAATTCTAGTTACAACCTAAAGTTCGTCATGTTATTCTAGTTAATTACAGCCGAAAGTTTGTCATGTTTGTCCGGATTTTACAGGCCGCCGTCATCTTCTTAAGGTTGATTGGTTCCGGGACCAACAATGCTAGAATAGCTAGCATGCTTCACAATCTTTCGAGTTATTACTACAAAGAAAAAACGAGTGGCTAAGAATTTAGTTCTCTCTCAATTTATTTTTTCTTATCTATATTAGTTAGTCATATTTCTGAAGCAGTCAAGATTCTTTTTCATTGAATTGATAACTAAAATGAAATTCATCATTCTCACTGTTACTAATTTTGCAATCTTTTGTGTAGGCCAAGCTTCTACCATTCTAGTTCTGTAGCGATCCCAGTTTTGCCACTTCACTGAGTATGTCGGGGGTCGAGGTGCCCGATCAGCTCGCGGGGGTCCAGGGGGAAGCTCCCCTTGGCAGGTCCTAGGGCATCGCCTTGTAGATCGCCGGTTTGTTGGGCCGAGGCAGGTGACGCACCGTTGTTGGGTCCAGAAATTGTTAGAGAGACAACCGAGAAAGTTGTTCTCATTCGGAAGAGGTTAGCTACAGCCCAAAGCCGACAAAAGAGTTATGCCGATAAGAGGAGACGACCTTTATCCTTTGAAGTTAGTGATCATATGTTCCTAAAATTCTCACCAAGGCAGGGTTTGATGAGATTTGGTAAGAGTGGTAAATTGTCTCCAAGGTTCATTGGACCTTTTGAGATCCTAGAACGAATTGGGGAAGTGGCATACCGGTTAGCCTTATTGCCACAGTTTTCGAGGGTTCACAATGTGTTCCATGTATCTGTGCTTAGAAAGTATGAACCCGACCCTTCACATGTGCTTGATTGGGTTGATTTGGAGGTAGATGAGGATGCCTCTTATCAAGAACGACTGGTTCAAATTTTAGATACCCGGGAGCAAGTGCTCCGGGGTAAAACTATACTGTTGGTAAAGGTGTTGTGGAGACACCATGGGGTTGAAGAAGCGACGTGGGAACGAGAGGCGGAAGTCCGCTCCAAATATCCAGATTCATTTGAAAATGCTTAAGTTACTTTTCTTTGTAATATTCCCTAGTGTTGAGGGAAACGTATTTAAAGTTGTTAACCACATGTTGATATGTGCGTTGTTGTTTTAAGCATAAGGTTGTTTAGAGTTGCCATTACTTTTTGGGAAATTTCATGTTTATGCATATTTGGGAGGTTGTTGTTAATGAGATAACCATGGTGGAATGGTGGAATTTGGTTGAGAGTTAGTATTGTGATTTGAAAATGAAATAGCGTGGTTTTGATTGCAAGAAAACCCTTTGTTTGGGTAGTTGATTTGAAATTTCGGGGATGAAATTCTTTAAGGGGGGAAGGTTGTAACGATCCTAGTTTTGCCACTTCACTGAGTATGTCGGGGGTTGAACTGCCCGGTCAGCTCGTAGGGGTCCACGGGGCAGCGCCCCTTGGCGGTTCCAAGGGCAGCGCCCTGGCGAGGGTCGAGCTTGTCTGCTCGATTGGTCTAAAGTGTCGGGAGTTGAACCGAGAGAATTTCAGGCTGAGGACCAGGGCCACACGTGCGGGAGAGTAGCTGCACGTGCGGGAGGTGAGGCCGTACATGCGAGAAATAGGAGGGGGGGTCAAGCACATTGCTAAAAAGGCAGGTGTGGGAGTGAGGTGCGGAAGAGGAGGGCCGCACGTGCGTGGATGAAGGCCGCACGTGCGGGAGGCACACTCCGCACGTGCGGGAAGAGGCTCCACACGTTCGTGAGGTAGGTGAGATCCGAAATTTACTCTTTTCTCCTCTCTTTGGGCTGATTGAATGTCACCTTTTGTATATCTCTCTCTCTCTAAAAACATTTTCTCTTCCTTCTCTCTACATTTCCTACCAAAAACCTTACAAGATCTTTGATTTCTCCAAATCCATTGGGATTTAGATCCAAGTTCTTCATCAAAGTTGGTTGTCTAGGTGAGAGTTACGTTGTGTGCGGTGGAGATCGAGTTTCATCGTCGTTGATTTTGGGATTTTCAACTCGTTTCTTCTTTAAACTTGAGGTAGGGATTTCTTTTGAGTTATATATATATTTTTGCAAGATCTAGATAATTTTCGAAATCATCCTTTGATTAGTTTTGAAAAATTGATTGTTGATTCAAGAAGAAGAGTAATTTTGAAAGTGGGTTTACTTTCTTTTCCTTTTAAAATGGAAATTGAGGGTTTTGAATTATATTGATTGAAGAAAGATGATTTTGGTGAGATCCTTCTAAATATTTTGGAGGTGAGTAGTTTTTGGTCAGAAAACCTATAAATAGGGGTTTTTGAAGGATGTTGAAAATCCTTGGATGATGTTGCATATTTATTTTGGGAGTCAAAATAAATGGATGTTTTGAAAATTGTTTATTTATATATATAAATGATGAAGTTTGTAAAATATGAGAATTGTTGTTCATTTTGGAAATTGTTATTCAAAATGTTGTTTTAGTCTTGAAATGGCTAATTTGTAGAGAATGCTCGAAATGTGGGAAATGTGTAGTTCTTTGTGGGAATTGGAAATCAAAGTTTATATATTCCTCTTGTGATATTATTATTTTGAAAAGAGAAATGGGGGATTTGTTCACAATGGAATTATTGTGCGGAAATATTGAGAATGGAAGAAATGTTGTATTGCATTTAATCATTTCATAGGCATATCAATTCATTTGATTATGTTAAGCTTTGAACGTTGATTTGAAAACCTTGCATTAAGAAAAGAATGTTGGGAAACGAGTTTTCATGAAATTGTTTCGGGGTAAATACGGTGGTAAGTCTTGATAGGTGGTGTAGATGAAATTGATTAAGTTGGCCTGAGTATCCTTCGTGAAAGACCAGAAAGTCGCGCGAATAGGTGTCGAGCCTTTCGATTAATACCGGTAAAAATGACAATTGGTAGTACTTGTATAATTTACTTGCAAACACCGACCTAAGGATTACCAGAGTTGTATTTACCGCCCCTTGAATTAAATTGTTAAGTTTTGAACAATGGACATTTCATGGCATCATTGTGCATGATGGTTTCCAAAAGATGAAGATATGATTTATTTGCAAAAAGACATAGCATGGTATGTGCATTCATCTCTTGAGACTTGTATAAATGTATATACTTTGTTAAGGATTTCCTATTAGGTTTTATGCTCACCCTACGGGATTTTTGTGCAGGAAAAGATGTGGTGAATCCGCTTAACTGAATGTGTGGAAAAGTGTGTGTGTTGAGAGCACAAGGTTCTCATTTGCTGTGATTTTATTTGTAAGCCAAGGGCTTTGTATGTGCGGGTTTGAATAACCGTTTTGTGTAACTGGGCTTAAGCCTTGGAAACTTGTAAACCCTTGGGGGTATTTATTTGTTTAATTACTTGTTGGACTAATGTATTATCGCATGAGAAATTATTTACATTAAGAAATGCAAGTGTGGATTGTATAATTGGTTTTCTTTTAAAGGGTCATGATTATTGTATTGTCATTTGGGTATGAAAAATTGGGGTATTACAAGTTCAGTTGTGAAACAGACAAAAAACTACGAAAGGTCGCACCAAGAAAAGGTAAAACTTAGTCTCCGTTTGGTGGAGCTTTCAAAATATAGTTCCACACTCACTTTTGAGTATGATGTTTGTTTAGTGTTTTCAAAAATTAATTCTACACTCACTTTTGAAAACTACTTCCAAGGCGGGAAAATTTGGACTAACCAGTCATCTCACCAGACATGTCACCAGTTGTCCGGCCAGTTGACCTAAACAATGCTCGTTTTTTTTTTTTTTTTTTGCACTTGTTATTTTTATATTACAAAAAAAAATTTGTGAAATTTTTTATGAGCTTTGAATAGAATTTTGGGTTGTGTATTTGGTTATGAATTGTAAGTTTTTTTTTTTTATCAAATATCATATGTCACATCACTCAATTCAAACTTAATTTTAAACTCTTTTCAAAACTCATAATCAAACAAATTTTCCACTCAAATCATAATTCCAAAACTCACGAACTCAAAATACAACTCTATTCTCAAATCATAATTCTAAAACTCTACCAAACACTACCTTATTCTCTCTATTCTCCCTCTCCCTGGTCTAGTGTCTTAGTTTTCTTGGTACTTTTATAGAAGTCTGCTTCTAATTCTGGGATTTTTTGGGCTTGGCTTGAAGTCTTATGCTTATTGAAATTTTGCACATTGATTACAGGGATAATGATCTGCATCGATTACTTTTCATGCCTAATGGACTTTTAGATGGTGCTGAATTGGCTTACTATTCCAAAGGACAGGTGGTTGTTTCGATGCACTCTCTTCTTTTGCTGATGTGTTTATATTCTTCTCAATTTCTTCAATTTATATATTTTATTTTTTATTGCAGAGAATACTTGGGGGCTACAAACAAGGAGATGGAATAGTTTGTAGTTATTGTCACACTCAGGTAAATTGATGGCACAAAACTTATTGAATAAAGTGCTAGGATCCCCTTCTATTCGCCCCTTTCCCTCAAACATTTATAGGTCTCAGTTATGAGATTATTTTCCTTTGGGAGCAGATTAGTCCTTCACAGTTTGAGGCTCATGCTGCATGGTCTGCTAGACGCCAATCGTGAGTAGCCTTAAAAAACTTATCATTGGTTCGGTGATTGTGAGTACGCTATGCTGAATTAATATTTTCCATTGTTTACTCCAGCTACCAGAACATCTATACTTCTAGCGGACTGACGCTTCACGATATAGCTCTGTCATTGGCTAATGGACAAAATCTGGCTACTGGAAGCAATGATGATATGTGTGTAGTATGTGGAGCTGGAGGGGGTCTAATTATTTGTGATGGATGCCCTCGGGCTTTTCATGCAGGTGGGTATTTCCCTTGAATATACTCTCTCTGTTCTTGTTATGATTGATGTTCATATTGTGTGGTTCTCCTCTCTACGTTATACAACAGACATTTAATTTCTTTCTTATTTGGTGTTCAAAGAATTATAGTCCACCATTGAAGTGACTACTACGCACTAAAAGTAGAATAAGATAACCTATGTAGATACAAGAATAGTTGATAAAAAAAAACACTGTAGTGTAGATATGTCATGGTTTGGTTGTGCGTTCTTTCGAGTACGTGATGATATCTATTGCAGCTTACAATCTTATTTATTTATGTATTTTTTGAAATAAATATTAAATGTTTTATATTTTCTGTAAGCATGAAAGTAATTATATTGTAAATGATGATTTTTTTTTTTTTTTTTTGGTTTTCTTTTTGCAGATGCAACCCTTTTGAGTACGTGATGATATCTTTGCATATCGATATTAGAGCTTTTTGTTGATATTCATATATATATATATATATTTTTATTTGTATTGTCAATACTTTTGTTTTGTTTTAGATACAAAAATTTAAGTTTTTGATAAAATTTAAGTTCTTGAATATAAAAAATTATTAGTATTGTTGGAGGATGTTTTATATATTTTTGAAAAGAATATTTGGTTGACAATTGTTACAAGGTAAATATACATATGATTTTGTGGATGTTGAAAAATCTAGAAACCCTAGATGTTGATTTGTGATTATGTATCAATAAAAAGCAGTAGAAAACAGTCAAAATCAAACAATCAAGAGAAAGAGACAACGATTTTTACGTGGAAAAACCACAATTGGACACCTCCAACTGTGATAAAAAAACCACGGGCAACTGCCACAAGACAATCCACTAAGAAGAATTAAAGGAATTACACAGGTATACTCTCAATTATCTAGCAAATCCACAATGCCTAATTGAACCAACCTCTATGTGCCTCTTCCAACCCCATCTTCATCACGGAATTGTCTTTCTGATGAGCCACTCCAGAATCTACCGAAGCTTTCGGCTCGAATTCTTCAGAATCCACAACTGAAGAACAACTCTCTCTTTTGTGTATACCAAACAAACCTTTGATGTACTCTCTTTAAACCATGAGTTGAAGACTCAATAAAAACATCAAAGAAAACAAACAAAATATCCCCAGATATAAACCTTAAGAACCAAAAAGAAGATCTGGAGGACTTCAATGGATACCTTAGTTTGGAGAAAACCAACTACTTATAGAAATCCAAAGTAATCCTATTTTGGAAGAAAACCAACTTCTTAAAGGACTCCAAAATAATCCTAGTTTGGAAGAAAATTAACTTCTTAGAGAAATGCAAAGTAATCCTAGTTTGACCCAACATGTGATTTTAAAAAATTACAACCTTGGGTTTGATCCATGGAATTTGACAACATAGAGTCCTAACAATCTCCCCCTTTGTCAAATCCCGGACAAAACCATGCTACAACAGTTTTCCTAACACAAACACTAAAACAATTTTCCAATCAAAACAAGAACAACACCACCAACTAGGAACCAGCACTTACAACCAAATCTCTTTACAAACTTATTTCTCAAGGTCATGATCTGCAAAACAACTATTAGTGCCACAATCTCCAAAACAACTATTAGTCCCACAAGAGTATATGAAAAAGCAATAAACATATGGCTAGATTATCTTGAAGCATTTGAAACATGAGATGGAAAACATGAATAGATGCGACTTGGAGATATTAAGAACATGTAGCATGAAAACATGAACAACACCTTTTTGTCACGAATTGACAAAGGAAGCTCAATCAACTAAAGCATGATCATAAACCACACAAGCAATGATATGATGATGTAAATAACAGGAGCATGCAAGAATGCAAAGCAACATGCAAAACAACTAAAGCCAATCTTCCTTACCAAACAAATCAAAGTGATCATGTGAACAAACTTTTGTAACAATAAACCAAACTCCCCCTCACTGAAAACAACCACACACACTGAAAACAGTGAACAAGAAAAAAATAACAAAAATAATATGGTAGAGCAAGTAAGGAATTTCAGAGTTGTACCTTAAAACACACAAGACTATCCAAGAAACACAATTACTTGAAAACACAATGTGCACAGCCTCTAGAAGATTCCTCATAAAAGAAAGTGATGCATGATGTAAAAAGCATAGATCCCATAATAAAAGTGTGTGTGTGACTCTTGGAGTTCGACAAACACAAGATTCAAATCCTAGTAGTGATATGAAAGGTGGACCTCTGACAAGAGAATCTAAGCACAACAAAGGAAAGTCAAACCACTAGGAATCAAGGGGTATTTGGTGAGTAAAGGCGGAGGCTCCCCCTCAAACAATGAATCCCTTTTTCTCTTTTTTTTCACATCTTTTTCTTTTTTTTTTTCTTTTGCACATTTTTTTCTTTCTTTTGCACATTTTTTTCTTCTTTTGCACATTCTTTTCTTTCTTTTGCACATTCATTGGCGGCTGACACACTCAAGAGTATGGAAACCGAACCAGAGAAGCATGGATATATTAAGGATGGCCTGGTTGGTGACTCTGAGGTAGCCTTTTCCTCATGGTTGGACTACAAAAAATAGAGGGGAAAACCGTGAAGATGCAAAAAGATGGAAGGTGGTTAAGAGACTCAACATCACCCATGATATGCTAGTATAAGTCAATTCCTCTCGAAAAGAAAAGATACAATGCCAGAAGTCCATGAAAAAAATAATCACTAAGATGGAAGACTCCAAAATTTGCTAATCCAAGAGTGTGTACAGAATGAGACATACTAATCAAAGAACACACACTCCAAAATGAGTAATGACCACAGAAAGCACACACATATTAACATGTAATGGTTATTCTCATCAATTCCAATATGCACCAAGGACCACTCAAAAATTTCAAGCTTGCGAAACCATACTAAGAAAATCTTTTTGAATTTTTTTTTTCTTAACCAAAACAAGACAAAAAAAAAAAAAAAAAAAAAAACGAACATGCACACATTTGTTTTTCTCATTAAAAAAACACACAAAAACCCAAAAACTAAAACAAATAAACAAAGTAACACAAGTCAAGTTTTCTCACCCAAATCTTTTTGATCTTAACAAAATCAGGTCCAGCGGTCTTGGTAAATGTCGTGCTGTTGTGAACACCCTCATGAATCTTGGTATTCCGCCTAGACATGTAAGGTTGTCTCCTAACCCAAAAAGTATTCGAATTTCTACCCTTTTGAGACACTCTCCCATGCAACTTATAACAAAAAGGGCGAATATGGCCATGCATACCACAATGATGACAAATAAAAACAGGGTGTACAGAGTGTACCTTCTTTTCTTTTACCTTACCAACTCTAGGGAGTTTGAGAAGTCTTTCCTCTTGTTGAATCTTTTGTCCTCCCTTTCCTTGAGTTCTTGTATCATGAGATGTGGAAGCACTCTGTTTTTGCTCTCTCTTATCTCCAAAGCCAATGCCACTCTTGTCTGAACAGATTTGTTGAGACCCAATGATATCCTCCAAAGTCTTTGATCCTTTGTTCCAAAGACCAATGGTAACCATGGCACACTTGAGCTCTTCCTTTTTCTTGATCATTAGTTCTTCCAAGGTAACTTGTGATATCTCGAGAGATTCAATCTTTTCTTCATACATGGTATGAGTTTCCTGTAGCTCATTCCTCTCTGTCTCACAAGTCAACAGTTTTGCACAAAGAACTTGTTGATCATCAGCTATCTTGATGGCATTGATCATAGCCTCGGAAATCTCCTCTTTAAGTTTGACATTCTCACTTTCACATGCTTTGAGTTTCTTTGTGAGTTTGTCATTCAATTTGAATAAATTAAGAGAATCCTTATACAGCTTTTCATAGGCTTGCTCAAGCTCTTCATGATCACTCTCCGATGATTCATCATCAGTGGTATTCTCAACTGACCTCTTCAAAGACTCTGTTCGTCCTTCGGTTTCGGAAGCCGCCATGAAAGCAAGGAATTGCTTATGTCCCTCTTCGCCTTGATCTTCGTTGTCACTTTCATCTCCATTAGATTCTGATTCATCATCCCAAGTGATGGCGAGGGCTTTTTTTCTTCCTTAAACGAGTGGGGCATTCTAAAGCAAAGTGGCCAAATCCTTGGCATTCATAGCATTGGACGCTTTCAGAGTTCCCTTGTATCTTTCCTTTCTCCTTCTTGGCTATAGAATTAATTTTGACTTTACCTTTGCCTTTAGATTTATGAGAATGAGTAGATTCCAAAAGATTAGGATTTTTATTCAAAAAAGATTTTTTAAATTGTTTAACAAAAGCAGCCATAATCTTGGAATCTATCTCATAGTCCTCATCAGAATCCTCTACCACTTTATGAGCACTACTAAAAGCAACATCTTTTTGTTTCTTTTTGAAATTTCTATGTGCCTCATAAGTTTGGAGATTTCCAACCAACTGATCTAGCTTGAGGTTGTCAATATCTTGAGCCTCCTCAATGGCCGTAACTTTTGGTTGGAACCGATTGGGCAAAGATCTCAAAATTTTTCCCACAACTTTGGATTCTGGTATTTTTTCACCTAAATTGAAGCTGGAATTAACAATGTCACTCAACTTCGCATAAAATTCATCAAAGGTCTCACTATCTTTCATAGAAAGGTTTTCGAAACTAGATGTGAGCCTTTGAAGTTTTGATCGTTTAACAGAAGGAGTGCCCTCATAAATAGTTTGTAAGATATCCCAAGCCTCTTTTGTGACTTCACAATTACAAATGCGGCTAAACTCTTCAGGTGTGACAGCGCAAAAGAGAGAATTGATAGCTTTACTATTCCAGCTACTATTTTGGTAATCAGTTGTGTCTCACTTATCAGTTGGTTTGGGGAAAGTTACTCCATCAACAGTAATCGTTGGTTCAGTCCACCCATTCATGACGGATTGCCAAACTTTTTCATCAATAGATTTTAAAAAAGATCTGATCCGAGCTTTCCAAAAAGAATAATTGGATCCATCAAGTAGGGGTGGTCGAACCATAGAATTTCCCTCACGAATTGAATCCATTATCACAAATCAAACAAGATCTCGTTCTAAAAGAATTTAAAAAAAAAATAGAGCATTCTAAAAGAAAATAAAAAAAAAAAAAAAATAGAACGACCGGCTCTGATACCAATTGAAAAATCTAGAAACCCTAGATGTTGATTTGTGATTATGTATCAATAAAAAGCAGTAGAAAACAGTCAAAATCAAACAATCAAGAGAAAGAGACACAACGATTTTTACGTGGAAAAACCACAATTGGACACCTCCAACTGTGATCAAAATACCATGGGCAACTGCCAGAAGACAATCCACTAAGAAGAATTAAAGGAATTACACAGGTATACTCTCAATTATCTAGCAAATCCACAATGCCTAATTAAACCAACCTCTATGTGCCTCTTCCAACCCCATCTTCACCACGAAATTGTCTTTCTGATGAGCCACTCCAGAATCTACCGAAGCTTTTGGCTCGAATTCTTCAGAATCCACAACTGAAGAACAACTATCTCTTTTGTGTATACCAAACAAACCTTTGATGTACTCTCTTTAAACCATGAGTTGAAGACTCAATAAAAACATCAAAGAAAACAAACAAAATATCCCCAGATATAAATCTTAAGAACCAAAAAGAAGATCTGGAGGACTTCAATGGATACCTTAGTTTTGGGAGAAAACCAACTACTTATAGAAAATCCAAAGTAATCCTGTTTTTGGAAGAAAACCAACTTCTTAAAGGACTCCAAAATAATCCTAGTTTGGAAGAAAATCAACTTCTTAGAGAAATCCAAAATAATCCTAGTTTGATCCAACATGTGATTTTAAAAAATTACAACCTTGGGTTTGATCCATGGAATTTGACAACACAGAGTCCTAACAGATGTGGATCTATTTTATTTTAGAAAATATTAATAATTTGTATAGGGAATAAATTAATAAAATATATAGATTTTATGAAAATAATTTTATTGCGATAATAATAAACCGTTGCTAATGTAATAATCATTTCCTTACATTTTGTTAGTGACAGGTTAACCTGTCGCATATGCATTGTAGTTCAAATCTTTTGCGACGGTTTAAACTGTCGCAAATATGATATTAATTTAATTCTTTTTTTTTTTGAGACGTTTTAAACCATTGCTAATAATACTTTTCGCAACGTCAAATACCGTCGCTAAAAAAGTTTTGGCGACGGGAACCAACATCGTCACTAAAAGTAAAGTTTTTTCTTCTTTTTTTTGTGTTAGGTTAAACCTCTCAAAAACCATTGATTAGTCATCGCTACAAGAAAGCGACGGTTTGTAACCATCACTGTAACACCCCAAATTTCTAGCCCAAATGATAATGCAACAATCATGGCTCTCTTAAAGGAAAACCAAATATAACTGCCCACACTTGCATTACATGATAATAATAGTTGCTCATGCGATATTACATTGATTCAACAACAAGTACATAACCAAATAAGCACCCCCAAGCGTTTACAATCTTCCAAGGCTTAAGCCCGGTACACAAAATGGTTATTCAAACCCACACATACATAGCCCTTGGCTTACAAATAGGATCACAGCAAATGAGAACTTTAGTGCTCTCAACACACACATTTCCACGCCCTCAATTAGCCAGATTCACTATGTATTTTCCTGCACAAAAATCCGGTACGGTGAGCATAAAGCCCAGTAGGAAATCCTTAATAAAGTATATACATTTTCTATAAGTCTCAAGAAATGAATGCACATGCCATGCCATGCCTTTTTGAAAATAAAACACATCTTCATCTTTTGAAAATCATCATGCTCAATGATGTTATGCAACTTTAACTGTTCAAAATTATCAATTTAATTAAAGGGGCGGTAAATACAACTCTGGTAATCCCTAGGTCGGTGTCTGCAAGTAGACTATACGAGTACTACCACTTGTCATTTTTACCGGTATTATCCGGAAGGCTCGACACCTATCCGCGCGACTTTCTGGTCTTTCACCAAGGACACTCGGGCCAACTTAAATAATTTCATCTACACCACCTATCAAGACTTACCACCGTATTTACCCCAAAACCATTTCATGAAAATTCATTTCCCAACATTCTTTTCTCAATGCAAATTTCCAAAGCTTAACATAGTCCAATGAATTGAAATGCCAATGTATGTGTAGACACCCAATTTTTGACCGACCTTAAGACTTAGACGTCACCAATTGAGCGCTTGGTGATGTTGCATATCGTGCTCGTTCAGAGGTTTCAGAGTCTCGGCTGCGAGGCTTGCCTCCGGACTTCCGGACTCTTTCATGCCTTGCCTCGGTTTGCGAACCAGGCTCTGTTTTCTCTGTTTTCTCTTCCTGAAGGGAGGGAGAGGTCTTGTAGATCATCTCTCAGTGGCCGTAGGCTACGTTTCGTGGTCGTAGGCCATTTTGCCCGTTTGGAGCCCGGTTTCTAGTTTTTCGGAGCCGACGGCCGTGTGCCTCGGTTCGGGACCGCTTAACCACCTCTGTTTGCTCCGGTTTTTGGCACATATCTTATTTCCTCCCTTTTGAGGGACACTGTGGTTCGAGAGACCGACTTCGTGGTCGAACACCACTCCCAGTGCCTAACAGTCAGTTTTCGGGGCCCCGGGCTGCGTGTTTTGGCCCCCGAGCCTTCCTTGCAAGCATTTTTGGGCTCCGACCCAAACTATAAATAGTCATATTTTGAGCTCCTTTTCATGTTTGATTAAGGACCTTTTGCTGTTTGAGGTCTCCTACTATCACTTGCCTCTTTAACTCTCTTTTAGGCCTATTTTTGCATGGTATTTTAGGCTTACTTGTGAGCTGTTTTGGACTTGGTCATAAACCACAAAATGTCTTGTTTTAAGCCCCTCTTCAACTTTGTTGAAGGGGTCTCTTCGGTTTGAGGCCAGCAGCTACCACTTGCCTCTTTATCTCACTTTTTGGCCTTTTTGGGGGGAAAAAATTTGAATTTCAATTTCCCCCCCTTTTCTCCCCCCTCTTTTGCCTATATATACAGGCCCTCCAGCTCTCATTTGGAGGGTTAGACATATTGGTCTTGAGCTCCTATATTGCCTCTCTCTCTCTCTCTCTCTCTCTATATTTCAACCACCAAAACCCTAAGTTTCCTACACCATTTCCACACTACCTCATAGCACAAAGCCTCCATACTCCATTCCAACAACTTGGAGCTATGTTTCAGAGCTTAGGAGCATCCAAACTTGGTCCAAAGGTTGTCAAAGAATTGGTCTACAAGGGTAAGCACATTTCTCCTCTTTTTTGGCCTTTTTTTTGCTCAATATATTAGCCTCTCTTGCTTACACTTTTGGGCTCCGACCCTAACTGAAAATAGCATTTTTTTGAGCTCTTTTTCATGTTTGTTTAAGGGCCTCTCACTATTTGAGGCTTCCTTTTTGCACTTGCTTCTTTACCTCTCTTGTATGCCTATTTCTTGTGTAGTATTTTTGGCATATGTATAAACTGTTTTGAGCTCTGTCATAAACTGTAAAGTGGCTTATTTTGAGACCTTATTCAACATTGTTGAAGGGATCATCAATGTTTGAGGCTTCCATTTTCCACTTGCCTTTGTATCCCTCTTTTGGCCTTATTTTTGCATGATTTGTTAGCCCCTTGTGCTTCTGTTTTCGGGCTCTGGTCCAAACTGTAAATAGCCTTATTTTGACCCCCTATTCATGTTTTATTCAGGGTCTTTTGCTGTTTGAGGCATCCTTTGCATACTTTGTGTTGAAGCCCTCTTTTTGGCCTTATCTTGCATAGTATTTTAGGCTTGCTTGTGCACTGTTTTGGGTTTGGTCACTAACTGTAAAATGCCATGTTTTGAGCCTCTCTTCAACTTTGTTGAAGGGATCTCGGCCATTTGGAGCCAGCCGCTGCTACTTGCTTCATTATCTCAATTTTAGGGCCATTTTTGTATGCTAGCTTAGCCCCATTTGTGTTCACTCTTTGGCCTTGCTTAAAACTGTAAATATGCATTTTTTGGGCTATCTTGATTCTGTCTTCACATTCCATGTTCGAATAATGCATACATTGCATAGTTATAGGTCATCACGTATGCCTAATTTCATGTTTCGGGACCTATTCCATGCATCGGATGTCATTTTGTCACCTTTCGGGGCTGTTCTGCGTCATTTATTGCCTCTAAAAATTGCACGCTAGTATGCCATATTCCATGTTTTGCCATGTCTTGTTAGAGTGGCATCCGGTGCCTTAGGGTCGGTCCTCGGTTTGCGTGCACGTGTGCACGCATTTCGAGTGTCTCATTTTCATCTAATAGCCTCTTATGTGAGTGTGGCTGAGGTCCACTCATGTTGGTGTAAGTCCATTATGCATTGTGTATGCCATTTCATTCCATAGCATTGTGTATGCTAGGTTGTATGTTAGCGCATTGTGTATGCCATGTTACCTCGTGCGTCGTGTATGCCATTTCATAGCATTTCGCATATTAGGTTGTATCTTAGTTGCATTTCATACATGTCATGCATATTGCATTGTGTTCGGGATAGGAGTTAGCCCGAGCACGGGAAACGAGGTACGTTTCGTACTCTGAGTGACGGAACGTGTCTCAATTCCCCAGTCACCGACACTCCGGATTATTCATGATGGAGTTAGGTCTTATTGTGTTTTCCTGTGCATTCATTTCATATTGAGTTGTGCAATTCGACTCCTTGGCCATCATGCATCGAGATGCGTGATTGGTGGCACGAGGATCGAGGCATGCATACATTTGTGAAAATACATTGCCATGCCCCTTTCCTGCTCTCTGTTGTAGCAAATCAAGAATCAGCAGTCTTCCGGGGCTTGGCGCGCTTTCCAAAAATTATTGCAAAACAGAGGCTAATTGGGGCATCACAGTGGATTTCCGCGCAAAGGCAACCCGGATATGCATCATTCATTATCTGAAGAAGAGTCAAGACAGTCCCTGGCTTGCATGCCAGTTTATTGTTTTCTTAGTTCATTTGGTAATTAATTAGGATTTTTGTACATATTTAGACTGTATTATTTATTCGGACTGTACTATTCATTTGGGACTGTATATTATTCGGACCCTCTGCGCGAGGGCATAATTGTAATAAGTGTGCGTGTGTGTGATGTATGTCTTCCAACCCCACGTCTTTCTTCCCTTTTATTTACCCGCTTATGATGGTTAGATTAGGGTATGTTTCAATTAGCATACAGTATGATAGCATGTTGCATTCATTCATCTGTTTTGCATGCACCGGGCTCGGAGCATCATACTAACTGCATTTGTATTTCAATTCTAAGTTGAATACGTGTTAGCTGTAGCATTCCATACACCATGTTTAGAATAGCCGAGCCTGCTATAGTTGCATTTTTGCATGTGTTGCATTAGACATTTCTGTATATTTAGAATCATGCATGGATTTCTAATCGGTTTCTGTTTTGGCTTGGAGTACTCGGTGAGTTTTATGCTTTAGCATCCTTGCATGCGTGTGAGTGCTGCCATGAATAGCATGCTTACCATGAGGCTATTTGCTTATGTGATATAACTGCCTGAATGCCTGTGGGTGAAGGTTGGGTTATTTGAATTGGAACAGTTCATCAAATGTGTGTTTTAAGCCCACTAGATAGTGGCAAAATCATGTTTTCTAAGCCCACCCGAGGGTGGCAAATCCACGTCTTAGCCTACTTGCGAGTAGCACCATCAAACCATCTTTCAAATAAACAAACATGAAATGTTTTGTTCCAATTCAGGCGACCCAGTCTATATTTGTATGCTGTGCGCATCACATAGTAAATCTAGGCTAATAACCAGAATAAGAACGCACAATGTCTTCAAAACTAGATATCATGGTTAGTAGAGGCCGATCTTTGATCGGGCGAGCGGGGGTGCTCACGAAGTGACCTTCCCCAATCGTACCCAAGTTCCCGAGCCGAGGCAACTTTGGTGATGACGGACACGTGGCCTTAGGCAAACGAGTTAGGGTTTCCTAAATTTCCCAAAAATAAAATATTTAGGTAGCGACTCTGTATCTGGCAAAGCAGTCCATGTTTGGCACTTCTTTCAAAAAATCTGTTTTCTCAAAACGATTTGCCGGATTTGGACTCTTTGGTTCAGATTACTAACTGTGACACAAATCGAGTCCGAACTGTAGCGAGGTCCCCCGCGGACTTGTCTACAGTATGCTTAATAATGCAATGCAACATTACTTCCATATTTAATTGTTCCACACAATATACCATTGTGATCAAAATTCTCAATCCTCTTTTCAACACAATTCCAAAAGATGAATATATATATATATATATATATTTATATATACTTTTATATTCAATTCATTCAAGAGAATAACTTAATTCCCACATTTCGAGCAATCTCAACAATTCAGTCAATTCAAGACTAAATCAACAATTTCCAAAATAAACAACATTTCTCAAATTTTTTTTTTTATACAAAATTCATCATTTATATATAAATAAACAATTTTCAAAACATCCATTTATTTTGATACAAAAAATAAATATGACAACATCTTCCAAGGATTTTCAACATTTTTCAAAGAAAAGACCCAATTTTTAGGTTTTCTCACCAAAACCATTCATCTCCAAGATATTTAGAAGAATCTCCCCAAAATCATCTTTCTTCAATCAATATGGTTAAAAACCTTCAATTTCTATTTTAAAAGGAAAAGAAATTAAACTCTCTTTCAAAATCACTCATCTTCTTGAAATCAACAATCAATTTCTCAAAGCTAATCAAAGTATGGTTTCGAAAATTATCTAGATCTTGCAAAAACATATATATAACTCCAAGAAAATCCCTACCTCAAGTTTTGAAGAAGAAATGAGATGAAACCTCCAAAATCAACGTTGTCGAAACTCAATCTTCACCGCACACAACGAAGCCCTCGAGATGATGACCAACTTTGGTAAAGAACTTAGGTCTAAATCCCAATGGATTTGGAGAAATCAAAGAGAGAAGATGACTTCTAGAGAGAGAAGCTTCCGATCTAGAATTCTGGAGAGTTTTAGAGAGAGAGAGAGGACTGAAAAAGTGATATGAAATATCAGATTCACGAACTGATATAATATGGTTCGCTCGAGCGTGGAATGCCCTGCTCGAGTGTCAAATACACTAACCCAGTACTTTTGTAGACAGGTCAAACTTCTGAAATCAAACATTCTCTGCTCAAGCGCATAAATGGCCGCTGGAGCGGACAAGCAACTTCGAATGCATTTTGCATTTTCGACCCTCACCAAAGCGCTGTCCTTGGACCCACCAAGGGACGCTACCCCCTGGACCCCCGCGAGCTGACCAGGCAGCTCGACCACCGACTGGCCCAGTCGAAGTAGCAAATCATGAAAGAAGGATTGAAACCGAGATCGCTACAACCTTCCTCCCTTAGAGAATTTCGTTCCCGAAATTTCAAATCAAACCACCCAAACAAAGGGGTTTCTATCGATCAAAGCCATGCTATTTCATTTTCAAATCACAATACTAACTCTCAACCAAATTCTACCATTTCCACCATGGTTATCTCATTAACAACAATCTCTCAAATATGCATAAACATGAAATTTCCCAAAAAGTAATGGCAACTCTGAACAACCTTATGCTTAAAACAACAACGCACATATCAACATGTGGTTAACAACTTTAAATACGTTTTCCCTCAACACCAGGGAATATTACAAAGAAAAGCAACTTAAGCATTTTCAAATAAATCCGGATACTTGGAACGGACTTTCGCCTCCCGTTCCCACATCATTTCTTCAACCCCAAGGTGTCTCCATGACACCTTTACCAATGGTATAGTTTTGCCCCGTAGCACTTTCTCCCGGGTATCTAATATTTGAACCGGTCAATCTTCGTAAGAGGCATCCTCATCTACTTCCAAGTCAACCCAATCAAGAACATGAGAAGGGTCGGGTTCATACTTCCTAAGCATAGATACATGAAATACGTTGTGAACTCCCGAAAGTTGTAGCGGTAAAACTAACCGGTATGCCACTTCCCCAATTCGCTCTAAGATCTCAAAAGGCCCAATGAACCTTGGAGATAATTTACCACTCTTACCAAATCTCATCAAACCCTGCCTTGGTGAGATTTTTAGAAACACATGATCATCATCTTCAAAAGATAAAGGTCATCTCCTCTTATCGACATAACTCTTTTGTCGGCTTTGGGCCGTAGCTAACCTCTTCCGAATGAGAACAACTTTCTCGGTTGTCTCTTTAACAATTTCCTGACCCAGTAATGGTGCATCACTGTCACGACCCCATTCTGTCCCTAGTAGAATGGTGTCGTGATGGCCAGTAATCCGAGATTACCAAAGGCCAACTTACAAAGATTCACACATAATCAGAGTATACATATGGGGCTTACATGTGCGGAAGCAATAAATTTAAATCTAAGTAGTCCATAAGAGCTGTGCATAGATCAAATGAAATGATATACATCTTAACATGGTTTTACAACTTGAATACAAAATAAAATGAAGTACATATTATATCTTGATCAAAAGGCTTCTCAATCCGAAATATACAAAAGAAATGAATTACAAACTAAGAAGCATAATCTTCAAGATGATACAAAACATGAATCAAAACATCTTGCAAATAACATCTTAGGCATCACCTGTAGAGACCCTAATTTTTTTAAATTACACTTGAAACCCTGAGCCTTAGGTTAATAGCATTTTAGCCCTAGTTCCGTAAAAAAAAATCTGTGTAAGGGCCCAAGTAAAGAATAATTTCTCCGTGTGTTACCATAATTAAATCATAGAACACCACTTTATGATTGGAACTATCCTAAAACTTGGTTTTATTTATTTACCTCATAATTTCTAACTTAATTCACACATTTTATTCTTATTTCTAATTTTTTATTATTGTTCTTTCATTAATTATTTATTTGAATGGAATACTATTGTGTACTAGAATATATACATAGTTTAAATATATATATATATATATAATATTGGTGGAAGAGTGGGTTGATAACAACAAAGAGGTAAATAAAATAAATAAATAAATAAATATCTAGATATTTAGTCCCTTAGCCATTAAGCTACCTTATATTATATAAATTGAGAGTTGGTCCAAATCCACACCCACGTTTTTCATCAGCTCAAGGAGAGGGTGAGAGAGGGAGAGTTTGCTCAAGGGAAGTCAAGGGGAGTAGAGAAGTGAGAAGAAAAAAAAGAAAAAAGAGAAAAAGAAGGACTTCTTGAAGGTAAGAATACACCTCTCCCTTGTCTTCTCAAATTTTTTTTTTTACCCATCTCATCCTATTGTCTAGATGCTCCCTCGGGCTATGTATTAATGGTAAATTGAGTTTTTGGTGTGTATGCATGTGTGGGTGTGAATTGGTGACATTGTCTTACAATTTTATTCAAAATATGCACTGCTGCAATTTCTAATATTTAAAAGAAATATCAAACCTGTTTATTTCTCAAATCTAAATTTATTGTAAGATATTTGGTGTGTTTAGAGCTTGTGACAATTTTATTAGCCCCTAATTGTGTGTTTTTAGGGCTTGGATAATTTGTTGAAAAATCTGGTCCTGAATCTCTGAAAAACAGTCCACTTTTAGTAATTTTATAAAATTCTAGAAACATCATCTCGTGTTGGTTCTTTTGTCAAAATTTAGAACTCTGAGTCCTCTTTCCAACAGATTTTATTTGAGTGAAAACCATCGGGTAGATTGAGAGAAACGCTAGTTTTCCCAATGGGTGACAAATCTGCACAGGTTTTTGAAGATAGCTTGTGGATGAATTTCTGGAGGTGCTATGCACATTCTGTGAATTGGAAATGAAACTAGACAGGTTCATTATTATTTCTGTGCAATTTCAGCCCCTAATTTGGCCTAGAAGTATTTTTACCAAAGCGTTCTTGTTAGCCCTGCAGGACCGAACAGCGCTGGAAATTGTGTTCTACTATGTGATTTGTCTCTAAGTGTTTCAAGCCTTTTTAATGTTATTTTCTTGCTTAACTATACTTATGTATGATGATCATGGACTATATTTCCTCTAGTATGTTTTTCCCATACTCGTTTAAATGACCGAATTACCGAATGTGACTAACTTACCTAGCAAAAGATCTAATAAACGGGAAATGATAAGGGGTTGGCAATGGGTGACGTTTATCTTAGTGTTTTAAAACAATTTTATACATATGCATGACATGAATTATGATGGGGTTAATACCAAATGAGTTAAGTCTTGCGTAAGCAGTTTAAGCGAGCCCCTAGGTTGACCTGGATGTATTCAGACTCTATGCGGTGGCTTCAAGGTGTAAGCGAGCCCTTTGGTTTGGTATGGTATGTGCAGGGTGTAAGCGAGCCCGAGGCACGATTTGGGTGTAAGCGAGCCCACTTGTTGGCTGTCCCTTTTGAGGTCCACCAATGCCACTGACAGGTAAATAATCGGAGGTGGGCATAGGTGGTAAGGTCTGCAAAGCAGCAAAAGGGGGAGTTCTGAATAGTCTGGTGTTCAATCCTTGTGGTTGGGTAGAAGGATCTCTTTGGGGGGTCCTAAACGCCTAATCTAACTACTAATTCATAAAACCTTAATGTAAGTATGTTATGTTACTTGATTTGTTGTGTATGATTGATTGATAGAAGATATAGGGGTGTGCGTGTTTTTACTGGGCATTCCAAGCTCATTGCGTGTCATGCCAGGTGAAGAAACAGCTTACGACGGGGAAGGTTATCCCAAAGACAATCAAGATGAAGTTTTAGAGCCGTGGTTCACTTGAAAATTTAGACTAGTAGTTTGTTTTCGTGTTCTCTCTTCTTTTACCTTTTGGTTTGACAATATTTGTAAACCTCTAGTGGAACTCAAATCAGTTATCTATGTTATAACTCTGCTTGTATGTGTATATTAACATATTGTGGTTATCTCTTTTGTTTGAGTTGTACTTTATTTATTTCTCTTGCGGTCTCAAATTTTGGGGCGTGACAAATTGGTATCAGAGCCCTAGGTTCAACCCTTAACCCACGCGTGTTGACTTGTGATTTTAGATATCCTTGCCTTTCACATTACTATTTTCTGTTACCATTATACTATATCATATTAAGGGTGGACGAAAACAAAATTTGTTTACCTACCATAGGATGGATTCTACATCAGAAAGCGTTGATAACTGGGGAGTTTTTCGGTTCCAGAACAGACGGGCAGTAGCTGTTAGCTCACAAAGACTTAGCCGGCGGTGTCAATTAGGAGCGGAGCGCGTGATAAAGAAAGCTATTCGGAAAACAGAAGAGGATTTTTCATACTACACCACGCAAGCAAGACGAGCGTTGGTACGTCGACGCCTCCAGTGCAAATACAGGGAGCTTAGGTTCGCTCTTCAGATAGAGCGGAATGATCAGACTTTTGCTGAGCTTAGGCAAGAAGTATTGACTGAGGATCCGCGTCCAGTGATGCGTCGCGTTGGACCCGAGAGCTGTGGCTCTCATCATCCTGAGTTAGAGGTTCCGTTTGTCTCAGTACTTCCCGGAGTTTCCCCTGCATTCCCTATAGAGGTGTCGTCAGAGTACTCCCCTACACCAGCCCAGTAGTTTCCAGCCTCCCCGATATATGCTCCTTTACCACCAGAGGATCTCGAAGAAGATCCCGAAGAAGACCCAGAGGCATCGTTTGACTTAGGGCTGTAGTAGTCGTGGGACAAACCTTTTTGTGTACCTTTGTAAATAGTGTTTTGTGTGGTTGAAGCATGTTTTGTTTTGGTGTATACACGCTACACGCTAACCTAGATAGTGTAACCTTTTGTAAGAAGAAGTTATATGCGTATATATAAAATATCTAGTTGGTTATTCTAGTGTACTGTATTTTATTTTATTTTATTTTATTTTACTTGGTTTAATTGCATCATCCATTTAGAAAAATAAATAAATCTCATACACATCGGACCACATTAAATTAGACTATTTATTGAACACCTCTTTGCCTTCACAACAACCCTAAGCTTATATTACCCACAAACTTGGCAGATGGCGGACAATGTGGAAGCAAACGATCAAGTAAGACGCCGACGAGGACGTCCAGCTCGCAATCAAGGCGTTAATTGCGGTAGACCTATTCCTGCTAAGGAGTTGCCAAGACCAGTCGGAAACCAGATTCTTGAAGAGTTAGGAAGGCTTAGAAGAACGCAACCAAATGAGCGGATATATTTGTTATATGAGTTCAGAAAGCAAAGACCGCTGGTGTTCACAGGTGAGCCTGACCCGAGAGTCGCTGAGAACTGGATTCGTCAAATAAAAAAGATGTTGGAAACCATGGGTATTACTGTGCATACAGACAAGATCGCCCTGGCAAGTTATCAGCTAGAAGGAGAAGCGGATCATTGGTGGTCCTTGATGAAAAATTCTCGGGACACGACAAGCATGACTTGGGCTCAGTTCAAAGAATTGTTTCTAAGAAAATATTTCCCAAACACAGTTAGACAAGAGCGGATTTGGCAATTTCAAACTTTGAAACAGGGTGAGATGTCAGTGACTCAGTATGTAGCCAATTTTGAAGAGCTAGCGCGATACGCAGCCCAATACGTCGCAGATGAGGGAGAGAAAGCACGAAAATTCGAGTGGGGTTTAGACCCTATTATTAGAGGTAAAGTGTTACCCTTGCGCCTCCCTACATTTGCTGATGTGGTGGATACGGCATTGGATGCAGAAAGAGAGTGGGCAGACTCAAAAAGGATTTGGATGATGAAAACGAAGAAATGGGGTCAGTCCTTTGTAAGGCCAAGAAGAAATGACTGAAGAAGTGTGGTACGGACACCATACACCAGACCGTCGCAACAGCTGCAACAGCAAAGCCAGAAAGGAAGTTTACAAACCAAGCCTATTACACAAATCCAATGTTTTCACTGTCACCAGATAGGGCACAAGAAGTCGGAATGTCCCCAACTTTTTGGGATGGGAAATCAAGCAGGGGGTTCAAGCGCGAATGCTCAAGTTATTGGCGGGCAAAGGCCATGGACGAACAAGTCAGGAGGAAACCGAAAGGTTGGACCAACTGGTAATCAAAAAGCCACAGGCAGAGTTTTTGCTCTCCAAGAGAAAGATAATGAAGATCCATCAGTAATTAGAGGTAACATTGTACTCTATAATTCCTGGGTTCACGTTCTATTCGATTCTGGCGCATCACATTCTTTTATATCAACATCATGTGTTAAATCATTAGGTCTTAAATGTGAACCTTTAGAAACTACTTTACGTGTTGCATCACCCTTGGGAGGAAGTATTAGGGTAGGATTAATCTGTCGAGGGTGTGAATTAGAAGTGTCAGGGTTACACTTGAGTTGTGACCTTCGGGTCATGAACATGTCCGATTTTGACATAATCTTGGGAATGGATTGGTTATCCGCCCACCAAGCAGTGATTGATTGCTACCGCAAGAGGGTGACGGTTTGCACACCTAGTGGAACGTGTTTCCAATTTAAGGGGGATAGAGAGGATTCCTTGAGCACAACAACTCGTAAAATGCAGTGGCACCGACAATTTGCTGGATGGTTAGCAAGTTTGATCATTAATGAAGAAGCTCAATCGGAGTTAAATCTTCCGCGTGTAGTTTGTGAATACGCTGATGTTTTTCCTGAGGAATTGCCAGGATTACTGCCACATCGTGAAGTAGATTTTAGTATCGAGTTACAAGCGGGTACTGCACCAATATCCCTGACACCCCACTGTATGGCTCCTGCTGAACTTCGAGAGTTGAAGACGCAACTGCAAGAATTACTGGACAAGGGATTTATCCGACCAAGTACCTCACCATGGGACCACTATTTGCAAAGAAAAAGGACGGGACACTAAGATTGTGCATAGATTATCGACAACTCAATCGGGTGACGATCAAGAACCGATATCCACTTCCACGGATTGATGACCTTTTTGATCAACTTCGAGGTTCGAAGTGTTATTCAAAGATTGATCTTAGATCTGGCTATCATCAATTGCGGGTCACTGATGATGACATACCAAAAACTGCTTTCCGAACCCGATATGGCCATTACGAATTTGTGGTAATGCCCTTTGGATTAACCAATGCACCAGCCGTGTTTATGAGCTTGATGAATAAGATTTTTACTCCGTACTTGGACCAGTTCGTGGTGGTGTTTATCAATGATATTCTAGTCTATTCACCGTCGGAAGAGGAACATGAGCAACACTTGAGAGTAGTTCTCCAAGTTTTAAGAGACAACCAGCTGTACGCAAAAGCAAGTAAATGCGAGTTCTGGTTGAAGGAAGTCACATTTTTGGGACACGTCGTGTCGGAGCATGGAATCGCTGTAGACCCAGCCAAGGTGGAAGCAGTATTAGATTGGAAGCAGCCAACCTCAGTATTCGAAGTTCGTAGTTTCTTAGGGTTGGCCGGCTATTACCGACGGTTTATTCAAGACTTTTCTAAACTAGCTAAGCCGATGACTCGTCTAACGCAAAAAGGGGTAAAATACGATTGGAACGAAGCATGTGAACAATCCTTTCAAGAACTCAAGAGGAGATTGACTAGTGCCCCAATACTCATCATTCCGGAGCGAGACATAGGATATACGGTATATTGCGACGCGTCCAAGGATGGGCTAGGCTGTGTGCTAATGCAAAAAGAGAAGGTGGTGGCTTACGGCTCCAGGCAACTGAAACCGCATGAAAAGAATTATCCGACACACGATCTAGAGTTGGCAGCAATGGTTTTTGCATTAAAGCAGTGGCGTCATTATTTGTATGGTGAACAATTTGAGATTTTCACGGACCATAAGAGCTTGAAGTATTTGTTCACGCAGAAGGACATGAACATGAGACAAAGACGGTGGCTAGAGTACCTCGAAGATTACCATTTTACTCTATCCTATCATCCTGGCAAAGCTAACGTGGTGGCGGATGCCCTGAGTCACAAGAACCGGGGAATTATTGCTAGCTTGGCACTCAAGGAATGGAACATGGTCGAAACACTTAATGAGTTTGGAGTACAGATGAAAGCTCAGGACGAGCAGGTATACCTTGGTGCTCAAATCGCTACACCCAAATTACTGAACGACGTAATAGAGTCACAGAAGTATGATCAAGAGGTGGCGTTCGTAAAGGCGCAAATAGCATCCGGCAATTCTATATCTGATTGGAGGATTCATTCAGATGGAAGTTTGAGACATCAGGGTAGAGTGTTTGTACCACAAGATGAGTCGCTTAGAGAAAAAGTTCTGAAGGAGTTCCACCATTCAGTGTTCGCAGTGCACCCAGGAGGGATGAAAATGTACCAAAACTTAAAGCGTCAATATTGGTGGAGGGGAATAAAGAAAGATGTGGCTCAATTCGTAGCCAGATGCCTTACGTGTCAGCAAGTAAAGGCAGAACACCAGCGACCTGGAGGGATGCTTCAGCCCTTGCCGATATCAAAATGGAAATGGGAGTATGTAACAATGGACTTCGTCACTGGACTACGTCACTGGACTACCCAGGTCACCGAAAGGATATGATGCCATATGGGTTATAGTTGATCGGTTGACGAAAACTGTGCACTTTTTGCCATATAAAATCTCTGACACTTTGACATCGCTGAGTCATCTCTACATTAAAGAAATTATCCGATTGCACGGAATTCCTGTATCAATTGTGTCTGACCGGGACCCGCGTTTCACCTCCCGATTCTGGGGAAGCTTGCAGGAAGCGTTAGGGACCGAATTATGTTTCAGTACCGCATTTCATCCTCAAACTGACGGACAGTCGGAACGTACTATTCAGACTTTGGAGGACATGTTAAGAGCTTGTGTGATGGATTTCAAGGGAATTGGGAGCGACACCTACCGTTGGTAGAGTTCACATACAACAATAGTTTCCAGGCTAGTATTGGCATGGCTCCATTTGAAGCACTGTATGGTCGGCCTTGCAGATCACAAGTTTGTTGGACTGAAGTTGGAGAAGTGAGTCTATTGGGCCCAGAGATCGTGCAAGAAACTACATAAAATGTGAAACTTATTCGACAAAGATTAGTGGCAGCTCAAGATCGTCAGAAGAGTTATGCAGATAAAAGGAGAAGACCACTAACCTTCGCTGCCGGTGATTATGTTTTCCTGAAAATTCAGCCCCGCCGAGGGATCATTCGTTTTGGAAAGAAAGGAAAATTATCACGTCGATATATTGGACCCTTCGAAATACTTCAGAAAATCGGAGAGGTTGCGTACAAGTTGGCTTTACCCCCACAGTTGGCTGGAGTACATGATGTTTTCCATGTATCTATGCTGCGAAAGTACATAATGCACCCTTCTCACATCATCAACTGGGAAGAAATCCAACTCAATGAGGACGCTACCTTTGAAGAGGGACCTGTAGCAATTATAGACAGACAAGAAAAGAACTTGCGAGGGAAGACAATTCACCTTCTTAAGATATTCTGGCGTCATCATGGTATTGAAGAGTTCACCTGGGAACGTGAAGATGCGATGAGGGCAAATTATCCACAACTATTTGAGACGTAAGGTATGATCTAATTTCGAGGACGAAATTTATTTAAGGGGGATAGGTTGTAGAGACCCTAATTTTTTTTAATTACACTTGAAACCCTGAGCCTTAGGTTAATAGCATTTTAGCCCTAGTTCCGTAAAAAAAAAATCTGTGTAAGGGCCCAAGTAAAGAATAATTTCTCCGTGTGTTACCATAATTAAATCATAGAACACCACTTTATGATTGGAACTATCCTAAAACTTGGTTTTATTTATTTACCTCATAATTTCTAAATTAATTCACACATTTTATTCTTATTTCTAATTTTTTATTATTGTTCTTTCATTAATTATTTATTTGAATGGAATACTATTGTGTACTTGAATATATACATAGTTTAAATATATATATACATATATATAATATTGGTGGAAGAGTGGGTTGATAACAACAAAGAGGTAAATAAAATAAATAAATAAATAAATATCTAGATATTTAGTCCCTTAGCCATTAAGCTACCTTATATTATATAAATTGAGAGTTGGTCCAAATCCACACCCACGTTTTTCATCAGCTCAAGGAGAGGGTGAGAGAGGGAGAGTTTGCTCAAGGGAAGTCAAGGGGAGTAGAGAAGTGAGAAGAAAAAAAAAAAAAAAGAGAAAAAGAAGGACTTCTTGAAGGTAAGAATACACCTCTCCCTTGTCTTCTCAATTTTTTTTTTACCCATCTCATCCTATTGTCTAGATGCTCCCTTGGGCTATGTATTAATGGTAAATTGAGTTTTTGGTGTGTATGCATGTGTGGGTGTGAATTGGTGACATTGTCTTACAATTTTATTCAAAATATGCACTGCTGCAATTTCTAATATTTAAAAGAAATATCGAACCTATTTATTTCTCAAATCTGAATTTATTGTAAGATATTTGGTGTGTTTAGAGCTTGTGACAATTTTATTAGCCCCTAATTGTGTGTTTTTAGGGCTTGGATAATTTGTTGAAAAATCTGGTCCTGAATCTCTGAAAAACAGTCCACTTTTAGTAATTTTATAAAATTCTAGAAAATCATCTCGTGTTGGTTCTTTTGTCAAAATTTAGAACTCTGAGTCCTCTTTCCAACAGATTTTATTTGAGTGAAAACCATCGGGTAGATTGAGAGAAACGCTAGTTTTCCCAATGGGTGACAAATCTGGACAGGTTTTTGAATATAGCTTGTGGATGAATTTCTGGAGGTGCTATGCACATTCTGTGAATTGGAAATGAAACTAGACAGGTTCATTATTATTTCTGTGCAATTTCAGCCCCTAATTTGACCTAGAAGTATTTTTACCAAAGCGTTCTTTTTAGCCCTGCAGGACCGAACGGCGCTGGAAATTGTGTTCTACTATGTGATTTGTCTCTAAGTGTTTCAAGCCTTTTTAATGTTATTTTCTTGCTTAACTATACTTATGTATGATGATCATGGACTATATTTCCTCTAGTATGTTTTTCCCATACTCGTTTAAATGACCGAATTACCGAATGTGACTAACTTACCTAGCAAAAGATCTAATAAACGAGAAATGATAAGGGGTTGGCAATGGGTGACGTTTATCTTAGTGTTTTAAAACAATTTTATACATGTGCATGGCATGAATTATGATGGGGTTAATACCAAATGAGTTAAGTCTTGCGTAAGCAGTTTAAGTGAGCCCCTAGGTTGACCTGGATGTATTCAGACTCTATGCGGTGGTTTCAGGGTGTAAGCGAGCCCTTTGGTATGGTATGTGCAGGGTGTAAGCGAGCTCTTTGGTATGGTATGTGCAGGGTGTAAGCGAGCCCGAGGCACGATTTGGGTGTAAGTGAGCCCACTTGTTGGCCGTCCCTTTTGAGGTCCACCAATGCCACTGACAGGTAAATAATCGGAGGTGGGCATAGGTGGTAAGGTCTGCAAAGCAGCAAAAGGGGGAGTTCTGAATAGTTGGTGTTCAATCCTTGTGGTTGGGTAGAAGGATCTCTTTGGGGGGTCCTAAACGCCTAATCTAACTACTAATTCATAAAACCTTAATGTAAGTATGTTATGTTACTTGATTTGTTTTGTGTATGATTGATTGATAGAAGATATGGGGGTGTGTGTGTTTTTATTGGGCATTCCAAGCTCATGGCGTGTCATGCCAGGTGAAGAAGCAGCTTACAACGGGGAAGGTTATCCCGAAGACAATCAAGATGAAGTTTTAGAGCCGTGGTTCACTTGAAAATTTAGACTAGTAGTTTGTTTTCGTGTTCTTTCTTCTTTTACCTTTTGGTTTGACAATATTTGTAAACCTCTAGTGGAACTCAAATCAGTTATCTATGTTATAACTCTGCTTGTATGTGTATATTAACATATTGTGGTTATCTCTTTTGTTTGAGTTGTACTTTATTTATTTCTCTTGCGGTCTCAAATTTTGGGGCGTGACATCACCGCCTTCTTGCTTGCCACCTGCATGTATATAAAGGGAAGGGTGAGCTTGGATACTCAGTGAATGATATTAGTAATAAAGGTTTGAATGAATGATATCCAAGATCTTTATCAAAACAATACATATCATAGCTTTTAACAAAACATAGGATGAATCAAGCTCATCAATCAAAGTCTTTCAAAGGTTCTTGGATGTTAATAACATCTACATAATACCAAAGGATGACATTAGGGAATAACCATCCCGGAACCGAAGCACACCCGTTCACGACCGTCGGTGGTCGACTCGGAATCGGTTAGACAACCCATGCAGAAAACCGTCAGTGGCAAAACAAGGGAATAATCGACCCGGAATCAATTAGACAAACCCACCCGTACAAGACTGTCGGTGGGAAGGGAGATATCTCAAGCAAGGGTACTAGTTGCATTATAGTTCCTTAGCACTAAGGACTTTCCAAGAATGTCATCAAAACAAACATAATACTTGATACAAAAACTAAGGATAATCATTCATACTTGAACAAATACTTTTCCAAAACGAAACAAAGCAAAGCTTTTATCAAAACATTATAACATAGCTTTATTAAAAATACCACTCACATAGCTCTTTGGGTGTAGGGCTTAAGACAAGAATCCAAGACCTACAAATTCATGGCAAAGTCCACTGAATGCATTTCAAGAAGACAAGAAGTAATGCTCAAAGATGGATGTGCAATGCATCCTCAAAACAAGCTATACATAAATGAAAATGATCCGGCATTTCTTTCCAAAACCAAGTCAAGACAAAGCAAAACATGTGCTGGGAGTTAAAACACTATTTTTCATCTCGGGAAAACATGCTGGGTATCAACCAGGTCTTGGCTGAGGTCCCACACCTCTTGGCCGAGGTGTGGTTACCTAGGCTTCGGTGTGCAACTGTCTGCCGAGGTGTGCATGCAAGATAGACTAATGGTGCAAGTGACCATGCAAGGTAGGCCAAGGTGAGATACGATGCTTGGCCTAGGTGTGAGATCTAGGCAAGAGTGGTCTCGGTGACCACACCTAGGGAAAGGTGAAGTCTGGAAATCTGGGTTTCCTCCCTTGAAGAACATGAAAAACATGAATGCTAAAATCATAACTTCTTATTCCAAAATCTGAGATTTCATGATATGAGTTCAAAAACATGGACCTTGGTACCCATACTTGGAGATTTCATGAAAACAAACACAAAAACATGGATCTTGATACAAACTTTCGGATCAAAACATAGTTTTTCTTGAAGAACACGAGAACATCACTTTCTCTTTCTAAAACAAACTTTAAATCGATGCATGGCTCATGAATCATGCTAGATCATGCAACGTGATCAGATATACATAAAGAATAACCAAAGTAGATCAAGATTCTAACCTCAAAATACGAATCTAACGGTTCAAGGTGTGAAGATCAAGCTTGGAAATCTATTCGCACTCTAAGAACTTCTTCTTCCTCTCTTCCTAGAGCCTCTCTATCTTCTAGAACAAAGATATAGCAAATGATATGTTTTCTTTTCTGCCAGCTGACTTAACCCTCTGCTGGGACACGTGGCACTACCGGATTGGATTTCCTCAAAAAGGTGCCAGAATGAAAAGACAAGAGCATGACAAAATGTGTACAACAAGTGAGGTGACAAGGGCATTCTGACAAGGCAAGGACCTCGGATCAAGACATAGGCCTAGGCAAGAAGGTTTCAATGATCTCGGCTAGGAAGGATAACACTTGACCTACCTGTGCCACACCTCGGTCTAGATGTGCCACACCTCGATCTATGTCACACCAGTCCAGGAACAAGATCACTGTAGACACCCCATTTTTGACCGCCCAGAAGACTTGGACGCGACTGATGGTTTGCATGGTAGAGAAAGGTGTGCAGGGGAAAGGTTCAGTTTCTTCGGCAAGGAGAGAGCCAAATCTCAACTTCATACCCCTTTTTGGACAAAAAAATCTTGATCAAAAGATTTTAGACCTTAAAACCCTCTCTTTCAAAACGTTTTTGAAATAAAGTTTTTACGATGTTCCGAGGCTCGCATTTTGTCAAATGTTGCGCTTTTCGGTAAACCGAGCAAGGACAAAGTGGAAATGAATGAAAGAGAGATGAAATCTTTGAAAAATATTTCAAAATACCTTGTCTAGGGGTTTGGAGTTGAAGAAAAGAGGAGAAGAGAGAGGAAAACTAGTTTGGGAGAAGTTCGGCATGAATCCAGGTAGGACTGAAACTGCGCGGCTTCACCGAAACAGGCATAACTCTTTGCACATGAGGAATTTTGATGCAAGGTTAGCACCATTGGAAAGCTAACTTCTGGGGCTTCAATGTGGCCACATGGCAGACCATAAAATCAAATGGCCAATCACTTAGGTGGTCAAAAGTGGTTCGGCATGAATCCGGGAAGGAGAGAAAAAGTCGAGCGGTCCTCGCTAAATCAGGCGTATTCATTTGCATACTTGGATTTAAGATATAAGGCCACCACCGTTGGAAAGCTTACTTCTGGGGCTTCAATTTTCACTCAAGAATCTCCTGAAGCCAAGTCCGGGTGGGGGCTTATGGTTGGTTGAAGTGGGGCATCAATCCGGTTGGACCGAATCTGCGCGGCTTCACCAAAACAGGCGTAACTTTTTGCACAGGAGGAATTTTAATGCAAGGTTTGCACCATTGGAAAGCTAACTTCTGGGGATTCATCCTAGGAAGTGGCTGACCACCTTGACCCTTTTGACCTGGTCGGCCGACCAGGTCAAGTGGTCGGCCGACCATTTGAACTGGTCGGCCAGCTACCCTCTGTTTTGTCTCTTTGAGTGTGTTCCAGCTGTGCCAGCTGGGAGCCATTTGCAGCATCCTCCATACACTTCAAAGTTTTTTTTAGCTTCCAAGAGAAGCTTTAGACCTCTTTGTCTATATAGGAGGTCCTCTCCCTCCTTTGTGCTGGTTCAGAAAATTGCTAGGGCTAAACAATATATCTCTCTTTATATCTCTCTCTTTGGAGCTCTAAATTGCTTGGTTCTTGGCCCCTTTGCACCACCTCTCATAGCCTAACACTTCCATCATCAACCTAAGGTCCTTGGAGGGTATTTTCAGAGGTTCAAGGTTGGGTTTTTGGGTCCAGAGGCTGCTGGTTTCTGCTAGTCTTCAAGGGTAACCATTTTTTCCCTTTTTGAGCATTATTTTGATCCATCTTTTAGCTATACTTGAAAGCATTTTTGAGCCTTGACATAAACTAAAAAAAGTCTTGTTTGGAGCTTTTCTTCAAGTTTGTTCAAGGTCATTTTTCTGTTTGGGGTCACCTTCTCCCTTGCATGCTTTATTTCCTCATGTTTTGAGCCATGTATTAGAGCATTTTTGATGGCCTTGGTTTGGCCTTTTAGCCACTGAAATCTAGTGGATTTTCAGTGGCTAACATGTGTTTTTGAGCCCTAAAATCAGAGGGGTGACCCTCTCACCCTTTGTTCTCTTTACTAGCTTTGTTGGCCTTCCAAAGTGGCCCCTATTTGCATGTTTCAAAGCCATATTTCAGGCCCTATTTGATGAGTTTTAAGGTCTGCATTAGCTCTGTCCAGAGCCCATTTTCCATATAAAGTGTCTATTTTGCATGTGTAGAGCAATCCTATCCAAGGCCTTTCAAAGGGGCTTTCACTTGCATGCTTCCTAGACTAATTTCATGGCCTTTTTGGTGGGTTTTAGGACCCTCATAACCTCTCTCCAGAGGTGGTTTTTCCATTTTGTGTGTCCGTCATATATGTGTGGAACAACCCCTTGCATGGCCCTCCAAAGGAGCCTATCATTCTTGCATGCATTGACTGAGTTTCAGTGGGTTTTTGGGCATATTTTGGCATGGCATACTTCTGTTTTTGGATGGTTTGGTAAGCTCTCATATGCTTCATATAGTTGTGCTACAACTCATGGTTCACTAGCTTTCTTTGCATGCTTTGTTGACCCTTGATTTTAGCACTTTTTGGCCATGCCTTAAACTAATTTTATGCATATTTTGGACTGCCTTAGCTCTGTTTTTGGGTCTCATGGTCGAATGATGTTTGTTTTGCATGCTTGTAGTTCAATACCCATGCTTAACTTTGAGTTTTGAGGCTCATTACATGCATATACTGAGGTGTGTTCATGTTTTGGGCCCATTACTGTAATGACCCTAAAATGCGTATAAGAAATCATTTGTATTTAATTATGAGATGAGGTGTTTTAATTTAACTATATCTTTTGGAGTTGAAGCATTAGCTGTTGAGTTACGGATTTAAAATTGAAATTACCGACCTATATGGGTTCAGAAATCAAAATTGAGTACTTGGATATGTTAATGGGAATTTCTGGAACTATTTGGGAAAATTAATTGGAAATCTAATTTGTCTGATTCGTTAATGCACGTTTGGGTGGTTAATTTTGTACCGCAAAATTGAAGGTTGTAGAGGCTTCAGAAACCGGAACAGATGACATATTTATGATCAGCATAATTTTTAGAGTCATCTGGGAAGTTTAATTGAAATATGATTTTGTGCGATTCGTAAGGGCACGTTTGGTTTCCCCTGGAATGGTGAACTTATGTGTGTATTATATATGCATAGATATATGAGTTGTTGAACTCATCTTTTTGGGAAAATATCTAAGGGAGAGAGAAAGTAAACCGTGAGAGAGAGAAGGAGAGGCAAAACTCAACATCCATGGGGGATTTGAGGATGATTGAAGAAAGTAGAAGAGAGAGGAACGAGATCAACCAAGAAGCTTGGGAAAATTGAAGAGATTAAAGGGAAGAACAAGGATTTGGGTAAGGTCAAGACGAGGACATCGTTCCACCGCTATCAGAGACCTACCACTGTGAGTAATAGTATGATTGTTACTGACGTCTTATCCTTGTAAGTGATTACACTAACAGTTATGTCAGCTGGAAATCAATGTGAATGTTGAAAGATTTACATACGGCGGTATGACTTTGGAATCATTTGTTCTGTCAATAACGAACATTAACTCTATGTTATCTATAAACGAACTATGTCGTCTTTCAAGAATAAAGGGAACTTATGTTCATCTTAGAATGATGAAATTTGGGTGAATTGAAGATCATTATGGGTTGCCACTAATGAATCAAGATAATTCTGTTATATGACACACGAACTTGAGGTCGTTCAGATCCTATGACATAAATGCAAAGGTCTAATGTTATCATATAACCCACGTTAGAATGTGAAGTGTTCTATCCTCATGAAATGCAATGGAATGGCATGTATGCCCTCTATTAATGGTATATTCGCTCTTGATCTTCGTTAATGTTTATGTTCTGCTATTTACGAGACAACTATGCTAATAGTTAATATGCACATTCTGTTATTTGCAAGTTAGTGGCATTAATTCATGATGAACAAGTGAAATGTGGGTACATTATGAAACTACAGTATTTCTATACCTTTGGAATCGCCCAATCTGTTAATGGTTGCTGTTAGCACTTTGTTAAATGTAACTTAATTATGCTAACTCATTTGAATGATAAAAAGAAACCTTGTGCCTCTATTCGACTATAAGACTAGTCTGTTCTGATGATATCTGTGGTTATTCCGTTATGGTGTTCATTTCGTTTATATTATGACATGATGCGACTTATTGATTTCTGGTATGGAACAAAGTGCTGTACGGAACTAAGTGCTACACTTTGGTGGGAGCCACCTCTAGAATCCGTGCGAGCCACTTCTTGAGTCCATACATATATGAATTGGGCCGATGGCCGTTCTGTTATTTCTGGGCCGATGGACGTTCTGTTATTTCTAGGCCGATGGCTATTCTGTTATTTTTGGGCCGATGGCCGTTATGTTATTTCTGGGTCGATGGCCGTTATGTTATTTCTAGGCCGATGGCTGTTCTGTTATTTCTAGGCCGATGGTCGTTCTGTTATTTCTGGGCCGATGGCCGTTCTGCATAATCTGCTAGGCTTATGGCCAATCTGTAAAATCTGTGGGCTTACTGAACAAGATTAATTGTATATCCTCTGCATCAATAAACACTATAGTTACATTTAATTGCTGATTATTCATGTACTATTATTCACTGAGTATGACTCACTTTATGTTATGTCTGTTTTTGTAGGCATTCGATCTGGAGGTCAGTCTTAACCATGACATTCGTTTCTCTTTTGACAACCTCAGTGTGTCCAAGCACTTAGATGAAGCCTGCTCATTTTTTGTGGAGTTTTTATTAAGTTTTTGGCTTGTAAATTTAACTATCTGCGTAAGGTTGAAATGCATATAATTCCCCTACTTTATTATGCGCCTAATTATGGGGTTGGGTTTCTGTATGTATATATGTATATGTATAGCTGTCACTGTGTATTCATCTACCTTATGCGATGTTTGCGATCCTGGCATGGTAGGGGTAGCTCAATGGATGATGTTTTTATGTTATTTTACATTATTAATGCTTCCGTTCAGGCCCCATGCCTTTTGTACATCGTGTTAAGTGTCCGTTTCTGTAGTGGTCATGCCCAAACTTTTAGGGGCGGGTTTGGGGCTTGACAATTACACATCATATTTCAGAGCTTATATGCATGCCATATTGTCATATTTTATACTCTTTAAACGCGTTTGAGAGTCGGGCTTGTATGCCTCATTTACCGACCATTGAATGAGCTCCATTTCTTTGCATTCCAAGCCATCATTTTAGGCCATTTCCCCACTGTTTCAAACCTGCCTAGGGTCTATTTGGGGTTGGTTTTGCCATTAGTGCATTTCTTTGGATGCCTCTAGTGTAACGCACTTCACTAGTTTCGGTACCTGGGCCCCCTAGCTTGCATTGTGTGCCATACTTGCATGTTTAGGGACCATCTTTTATGCCATTTCAGAGTTGTATCATGTGCCATCCTATGCCATATTTCATTCCTTGCCACGCCTTGTTAGAGTTGCATGTTATGCCTTAGGATCGGTCCTTTGCATTCGTGCATGTTTGCATGTATTTCGGTTGTCTCAATTTCATCATATGGCCACTGATGTGAGGGTGGCTGAGGTCCACTCATATTGATGTAAGTCCATCTTGCATTGTGTATGCCATTTTAGTCCATAGCATTGCGTATGCTAGGTTGCATGTTAGTGCATTGTGTATGCCATGTTATGACCCGCGCATTATGTATGCCATTTTAGTCCATAACATTGCGTATGCTAGGTTGCATGTTAGTCGCATTGTGTATGCCATCCCATTGCATTGTGTTTGGGATAGGATTTCGCCCAAACACGGGAAACGAGGGATGTTTCGTACTCAAAGTGACGAATCGTGTCTCAATTCCCAGTCGCCGACACTCTGGATTACCCATGATGGAGTTTAGGCCTTGTTGTGTTCATATGTGCATTCATTTCATATTGAGTCGTGCAAATCGACTCCTCGACCATCATGCATCGAGATGCATGATTGGTGGCACGAGGATAGAAGACTACACTCCCTGAAGAGTAGTCATGCATACATATGTGAAAATACTTTGCCATGCCCCTTTCTTGCTCTCTGTTGCAGCAAATCAGAAATCAACAGCCTTCTGGAGCTTTGTATAGTATTTTGGGAACAATTGCAAATAGAGGCAAACCGAGGCATCGCAAAGAATTTCCCGACAAAGGCGACTCGAGCATGCATCTTTCCTCATTCGGAATAGAGCTGAGGCGGTCCATGAATTTGCATACTAGTTTACTGCTTTCCTAGTTAATTTGTTAATTAATTAGAATTTTGTAATATTTAATTAACTAGAGTAGTTAATTATTTATTCGGACCCTCCGAGCGAGGGCAATGTTGTAATAAGTGTGCGTGTATGTGATGTATGTCTTCCAACCCCCACTTCTTTCTCCCTTTTATTTACCAGCTTATGATGGTTAGATTAGGGCATGTTTCAATTAGCATACTTATGATAGCATGTTTGCATCATTCATTTGTATTGCATGCACCGGGCTCGGCGCATCATACTAACTACATTTGTATTTCAATTCCAAATTGAATACGTGTTAGCTGTAGCATCATCATATGCCATCTTAGAATAGCCGAGCCTATTGTAGTTGCATTCCTGCATGTGTTGCATTAGGCATTTCTGTATAGTTAGGATCATGCATGGATTTCTAACATAGCTTTTGTATTGGCTTGGAGTACTCGGTAAGCGTTTATGCTTTAGCATCCTTGCATGCGTGTGAGTGACTGCCATGATAGCAGGCTTACCATGAGGCTATCTGCTTTCGTGATATAACTGCCTGAATGCCTGCGGGTGAAGGTTGGGTTATTTGGATTGGAACAATTCATCAATTGTGAGTTTTAAGCCCACTTGAGAGTGGCAAATCACCCTATTTCTTAAGCCCACCCAAGAGTGGCAAATCCACGTTTTAGTCTACTTGCGAGTAGCAAACTATTTTCAAAACAAACATGAGATGTTTTGTTCAAATTCAGGTGATCCAGTCTATACTTATATGTTGTGTGCATCACATAGGAAATCTAGGTTAATAACCGGAATAAGAACGCATAATGTTTTCAAAACTAGATATCATGGTTAGTAGAGGATGATCTTTGATCGGGCGAGCGGGGGTGCTCACGAAGTGACCTTCCCCAATTGTACCCAAGTTCCCGAGCCGAGGCAACTTTGGTGATGACGGACACGTGACCTTAGGCACGAGTCAGGGTTTCCTAAATTTCCCGAAAATAAAATATTTAGGTGGCGACTCTATATCTGGCAAAGCAGTCCATGTTTGGCACTTCTTTCTAAAAATATGTTTTTCAAAATGATTTGCCAGATTTGGACTCTTTGATGATTCATCGGTCTTGCATTGCACTCTGCGAGATTAGATACAGGATCGTGACATTAAGTCCTGAGCTGTAGTGAGCCCAATGAACAAAACGGGAGATTCCCCCCGGGACGTTCGGGGACGTCTACAGTTTCTGGCGACTCTACTGGGGATTTAAAGAACTTGACTCGAACTCATGATATCTGGTTTTGACTACACTTATGTGTTTCTTTGCATTGCATTTGCATTGGTGCGCCTAGGACACCATGTTTGCCGTATACTATTCCTAAACGGTTTGCTGGAGGCCCACTTCGAGAAGTGTGCCATAAGGCTGACCGATTGCGGGATCTGCCACAACGGGAACACAAACCCGATTTTTACCGGGGCACCCTTTTTTGACCATTCGACCTAGTGCATATTCGGAAGCCATAGTGACCATCCCAAACTAGGACATGTTGCTTACCCGATTGTAGGTTGTTTGAAACCGCTGCATGCGTAATGAAACCCTAGCTCCTGACAAAATAAGTCAGGGAAACCCTACCCCTCCATAGGGGTGTTTTGGCTCTCGCTTGCTTGTTATGTGCTTTTAGAGTGTGTCTCTACAGGTTGCATATATCAGTTTACAAGTCAGGGTATCAGGCCTGCGGGCATCAGAATGTGAAGAATCAGTTTTACCCGAGGGTATCAGATTTGAGGCAGAATTTTGGGGGCAGAATTCAGTAGAGGGTATAATCATCCTGCTTTGTTCGTATCTGTTTTGGTGAAGTTGAGCTGAGGTGCTGTCTGTTTTCTCTTTTGCTAGGTAGTCCTGGAACCATAGCTTTAGAAGGCTCCGATATCCCCCGGGTAAATTGGACTAGTGCTGATAGACTTTGTTAGGTCAGAGATTCAATTCAAGGGCAACCAGTGTTCTTTCCCTGAGGCAGGGCAAAGAAAGGCCAGTCAAGGCTTACTGGTTCATCTGATCCGTCAGTCACCAGTCACATCAGCTTTGTTTAGACTCAGCAGACCGTGATGGCACAAGGTTCGGAAGAATTTGTGGCCGTGATAGCAACGTTAAATCAGGGAACTGCCATGCAGGCTGAGACCAATATTGAAACGCAGCACCCATCTGGGGCATTTGCCTTACATCTAGCTTTGGGACCCCAGCCGAACTTTGACCCACTTCCGCCAGCTGAAGATTTGCAAGGTCCAGATCCTCGAGAAGGGTTGGCCCAAGCCCGAGTTGTCAGACCCCTGGTGCAGCGTAATGAGAGGCTTTATCCCCTTGACGTTAATGAGCTCAATTTGATTGCAGTGAAAATTGCGAACCTTGAGAAGCAATTCGAAAGGGCACAGGGCCTTAACTCCATTCCCGATATTGAGGATGGGCACACCGAGGCTGCCGTACGGCTCCCAGACAGATTCAAAATGCCACATATTGACCATTTCGACGGGTCTGGAGATGCAATGGTGCATATCCGACTTTTATTGGATGTCCTGAAGCCGATGGGTCTGACTAAGCCACAGAAACTCTCTCTGCATGGAAGAACCCTGTCGGGTGTAGCAGCCACTTGGTATGCTAAGTTGGAAGATTAAGTGAAGCAAAACTGGGAAGAACTGGCTGAGGCCTTTGTTGATCAGTATTCTTACAATACCCAAGTTGAAATGACCATGCAAGAGCTTGAAACAACCCGCCAGAACCAAACAGAGCCTTTTGTGGAATTTGTTGCGAGATGGAGAGCAAAGGCAGCACAGATGACAGATCGCCGCCCTTCTGAGAGGGATCAAGTGCAGATGATGGTGCAAAACCTCGAGCATGATATGTTGCAAAAGTTGATAGTCGCTCCGCTATTCGCTTTGAAAAGTTTGCATGAACTGGGGGTTCAGATCGAGAATGCGTTCAACAGTGGGATCATTCCTAGAACAAGTGAACCGACAAGGAGGGTGATTTCAAAGAGTACTAATGCTGGTAGTAGCACTATTCCCAAACCCGCAGAAATCAATACAGTCGCCACAGCCAACCCTTTTGCCAATCCAAGCCTACAAATCGCCGGCACAGCTCGAGCCCAGGGTAGAACTTTCACCCCTCTCTATATGAGCCTGACTAGCGCACTAAAAGTCTTGATGGAAAGGGGGTATCTCAAACCCCTCGATCCTCAACCTCTGCCTGACCCTCTCCCAGCCAGACATAACCCCTCCAAGTACTGTGTGTACCATCAGCAGCGCGGTCATGGCACCGACCGTTGCTACTGCCTTCGTCACGAGGTCCAAAATCTCATCGACAGCCGGACAATAGCTCCACCTTCAGACCCCAATGACCAAACATCTCCTGCCCACCTCAATCTCATCCATACACTACCATCCACTTTCGACCCCAGCATATACATCACCCCAGCCCATCTACCCAAGCCTGAGGTGTTCATTCCAGAAAGCATGGACTTATGCATGATGGATGCACCTGGACCCCAATCATCTCAAACCCGTGAGCCCACTACTTCTGAGCTAAAGAGAATGATCGAAGATCTTCAAAGAACTGTAACAAATCTGGCCTCTGAGACATTGGCTTCCTCATCGACCACATCACATACCGGGAATTTCATGACAAAAGGCTCCCCAATCTTGGGACTGGTTGCATTTGAAGAAAGCCAAACCCTTGGCAAAGGGGAAGCAGGTGGTAAGAACAAGGTAGGGGCAAGCATTGGTCCCCATGAACACCTTCAATGGGTTGTTGAGGCTTTGAAGGCCGAACGACTAAACAAACAGCAAGTGCTTGCAGTGGTTGCAAAAACTGTGGACGATACTTTTGCCACTCAAGTTGGGGGCAGTCTAAATCAAGGGGCAAGTCAAGACAAGAGATGTTGTACCAGAAACACCCCTTTCAGCTCCAATCCTACACTCGGAAGAGATCATCAAAAGTCAGCATGCTCACAACCTGCCAAATGCCCACCTTGGGGCCAGAGGGTGTTCACCCCACTGGACATGTCTCTGTCAACGGCCCTGAGGGTCCTGATCGAAAAGGGGCATCTGAAGCCCCTGGAGCCGCGGCCATTACTAAATAAACTTCCTCTCTCCCACAACCCGGCAAAGTACTGTGTCTTTCATCAACAAGTTGGCTATGACACTGACATGTGTCTTCGTCTTCACCATGAAATACAAGATCTGATTGATAAAAAGGTCATCTTCGCGTCAGGTCCTGCAAAGTCTATCGGCACTGGATCAGTGAACTTAGGGGATAATGTGACCATGTGATCGGGGGATAAACCGCCTGTGGATGGCGCTCAGTTTACTCCAGATATGGTGGATGGCATGCACTGTTTTGAGCACATTTGCGAATGTTGTTAATTTGTACTTTCTGACTTGGGTATTGGGTTAGTCTTGTTGTTTTGTACAGAGTCAGTCTTTTCTTACTGAGTCACTTGGGTCTGTCTTGTTGTACTGAGTCAGTCCTATTTTGTTGGAGTCGGGTGATTTCGGGGGTGTTACCTCGGACATCACTTGCTTGTTTTGTGTTTGTCTTTTCGTTTTCTTTTGAGTCTGTTTTTGCCTTGGAGCCAGTAATGCCAACAGATTTGAATGAACAACAGTGATTTTCACATTCTTGTGTTCGCTTCTGTCTTGTGCCAGTTGTGCCAGAAGTTCTGAATGAAATGGCAGTGCTTTTCGCCTACTTTTCTGTGCCTCGAACTCATTGCATTGACCTAAGTTTTTCAAAACCTTTTAAACACTGTGATGAAAACGAAGAGGAAAGAATTCCTCAGGATTTGCAAAAATTTGATCAATTGAGAGAAAGAGAGGCATGCTAAGCCCTTAATGAATGAAATCATGTTTCTTAATGTGAGTACTGAGAAGGATCCTGGCTTGATCCAGATTGGTTCTACATTGTCTTCTGCGCGAGCGATTAGTCGCTTTCTTAAAAGATTTCAAAAAATGTTTTGCGTAGTCCTGCGAAAACCTGTGTGGAATCGCTCTTAAGATCGTGCAACTTAGGATCGCTCTCAGCCTCGAGACTCGACCCCCCCTTTGCTTTCAAACCTTGAACCTTAACTCAGAATGTTCAACAGTCAACCGCAATGTGAGGCCTGTGTGGCCAGATTCGAAGCAGCCCTCGAACTAGGGGCAAGAAAGTCAGATCAAGAAGATCAAGTGTTTTCAAAGGAAGCTTGTGAAGCTAGATCAAAAGCCCTCGAACTAGGGGCAAAACTGTCAGATGTGCTCGAAGAGTAAAAAAATTGGGATGTTTCTCAAGCTAACAAAGATCAGCAAGAATGCCAAATCCCAGAAGGGAAGAAAGAAGAAAGTATTGCTGAAGGATAACTAAGTTCCTATCCACAACACTAGGGGCAAATTCAGCCCCCATGGGATGGACTCCTGCATCGTCAACGAACAGCAGCCTTTCTCCTGGATTCAGATGGCTTCGAGATCTCAAACCGATCAACATGGACAAAGCTATACTTTTACCCTTGAGAGACTCGCTGGGCCGAAAACCCGGAAGGCCGGCCCAGGCAAAAGTTAGAGCAAGAAAAGAAGAAAAAGAACAAAAAAAAAAAAAAGAAAGAAAAATGCAAAGAAAAGAACAAAAAAAGAAAATCAAAAAAAGAAATGAAAAGAAAGGAAAAACAGAGCTCGCAAGGTTGAAAACCCGGAAGGGCAGCCTTGACAAAAGCTAGAGCACAAAAGGAGAGGTAAAATACCCGAGTGTACCTTATCCCCGAACTACGCAAGGCTTGATTCCCATCTTTGGGACACGTAGGCAACTTCATTCTGAAGTCCAGCTGTAAAACACTTCAAAGTCAACTGTGTCCATGTGATGGTTCTGGTCATCTTTGTCTTTTCTGTATCCGGGAGTTCAGTTGTGATCATCACCCTGAGGATTGATTGCAATGCGCTGCAGTGCCATTCAAACAAGGGGCAACTTTCCGTTGCCATACAACGCGCTGTGATGCTATTCAAACAAGGGGCAACTTTCCGTTGCCATGTAACTTTCCTCGAGCAAGGGGTAATTTTCCTTCATATCTGAGGTTGTGCATCTCAAGAGTAGGTTCTGTGCTCGTTGAGCAGTGACTATTTGCAAAAATAGTTTTTGAGAATTTTTAATGAGGTTGACTAATTCTCTCGAAAATTATTCCATTCTTCTAAAACTGAACCATTTCTTAGACCCAAAAAAGGAAAATTTTTAGTGCTCATAGCCTGACTTGCATGATTTTAAATCAGAAAATTGAACAAGCATGTTAATCTAACTCTCATTTTGGTCAAAATTGTTTTAACAGAAAGCCAAAAACAAAAAATGGTCAAAATGATGAACTAGGGGCACAGTTGAGTCCGGTGTTTTGTCTTTTCCCCATGGTCAACATACCTGCCAAAAGGGCACTCTACCTGCCAGAAAGGGCATTCTACCTGCCAGAAAGGGGCACCACTGAAGCTGACCACAAAAGGGCAGAAAGCTCTCACATCCTCCAAGCAACGAGGTATCAAGCCAAGTGCGAAGCACGAGTTGGAATGGGGCAAGATATTCCACTCCCTCATCTGGACAGATCTGATCACGTCCAAACTCCCCAGCAGAGCATCGTCAACCGATGTCAGCTGCAGATTTGCTACACACTCAGTTGTAGCGCAACTCCTCTGTGGGAGGAATTCACTAGCTGTGCGCAGAAGAAAGAGAATCTAGCAGAATGCTAGAGACAAGAGCCCACAACTTCTTGTTTATCCATCAACCACCCAGGGGAGGGATAAAAAATGAGAGATTAAAGAATAGAGATCTGCACTGAGAGAAAAAGTGAGGAAAAGGGTTTTGTGAGAAAAGCCGAGCCTGAGGGCCGAGTGATGTGAGAATCACAAATAAGAAAGGGTGGGAAACAATACCTGGAGAAACTGGCTCCTCGTGCACCAAGAGGTATCTTGCCTTTGTAACACAACTGAGTGTTGTGTCTGTGTGTTTTGTTTGTCTCGATTCTTGTTTTGAGTCGTTTGAGTGTCAATAGATGTGTTTAGGTTGTTTTACCTTGTTTTTCCTTTATTGAGTTGTGTTTAGGTTGTTCTACCTTTGTTTTCCGTTGTTGAGTCGTTTTGGCTATGGTCAATTGTAGGCTCAATACCCGGTTGAGAACCCTTTTCTCATTTCAATTTCAAAAAGGAATCGTTTTATGCTCAGAGTGCTGTGTCATTCTCCATATTTGTGCAAAACATGATTTGTTCTTTCATAAAACTGCAGGGTCCACCCCCGATAAGTGTGAACAGTAGAACAAGGACCTATCTGAAGCTATTTAGGTTCCGGATTGCAAAGCAAAAGAAAAGATGGAAAATTTGGAGCATCTCAGCATGTTTTAACTTTAGCAAAATCCGAGACTGCATTCCAGGTGCACCTTCTCAGGCCTCGCCGTTTCTCTGGAGTATGAGTGTATCTCGACCCCAAGTGTAAGCCTGCTTCAAGTCAGAATGGCAATCCAAGCAGCACCTGAGGGTTTCACATGCAGATGTTATCTCTCGCCAATATGAACAGGGTGTGCCCTTTTTGAGCTGAGTGTGTTGCGAAGTCCTCTAAGAGGCAAATCAGAGGCACCAGAGTACATGTTTAATGCTCCTCTATTGCATAGAATGTGAACTTTCATATACACTGTTGTTGCATGCGTGTCGCGCATCGTTATGATTCATGCATAGAATATGCTTGCTTTCAATTCCGCATAGAATATGCTTTGCTTGTCTCATACATAGAATATGCTTTCAATATTGCATAGAATGTGCTTCCATACTTGCATAGAAAATGGTCGTATCTTTTGCATAGAAAATGCCCCCATACTTGCATAAAAGATGCATTTTATCGCACTTTCTTGTGCATTTTCTCTCACTCGCACTATCTTATGCATTTCAAATCAATCGCGCTGTTTAACGTATCGCACTGTTTAGTGCATTTCAAATCAAGCGCGCTGTTTAGCGTATCGCATTGTTTTGTGCATTTCAAATCAATCGCGCTGTTTAGCGTATCGCACTGTTTTGTGCATTTCAAATCAAGCGCGTTGTTTAGCGTATCGCACTGTTTTGTGCATTTCAAATCAATCGCACTGTTTAGCGTATCGCACTGTTTAGTGCATTTCAAATCAATCGCGTTGTTTAGCGTATCGCACTGTTTTGTGCATTTCAAATCAATCGCGCTGTTTAGCGTATCGCACTGTTTAGTACATTTCAAATCAATCGCGTTGTTTAGCGTATCGCACTGTTTAGTGCATTTCAAAACAATCACGCTGTTTAGTGTATCGCACTGTTTAGTGCACTTCAAATCATTCGTGCTGTTTTGCGCATCGCGCTGTTTTGTGCAGGTTCAGGTTCGCGCTATTTTGCGCATCGCACTGTCTTATGCACTTCCGCATTTGTAATCACTCGCGCTTTCTTGCGCATCGCACTGTTTTGTGCAGTTTGCACTCGTGCTGTTTAGCGTATCGCACTGTTTTGTGCAATTTACTTTCGCGCTTTCTTGCGCATCGCACTGTTTTGTGCATTACATTGTATCATTCACGCTATCTTGTGCATCCCACCTACACTTGTTAGTGCATTACATTTCATTCGTGCTATTTTGCGCATCGTACTATTTTGTGCACCTTACTTGCATTGTGCATGCATTTTATCGCGCTATCTTGCATACCTTACCTGCACTTGTTAGTGCATTGCATCACGCTATCTTGCGCACCTTATCTGCATCACACTATTTTGTGCATTCACCCTACTCGCACTGTTTTGTGCACCTTTAGCTCGCACTGTCTTGTGTAGTCACCTGGTCTGGGAGACCTTAAATCCTCTGGTCTAGGAGACTTTAAATCCTGCATCTTTATTCGCACTGTCTTGTGCACTCTCTGGTCTAGGAGACCTTAAATCCTCTAAAGGTGCAATTCCTTTGGTGTTTGTCATGCCCGAACGACTTCCGGTGGTCTGGTATAGCCACCTGCTTGTGTTTGCGGTGAGTTCCTAGGAGACCAACTGAGACGATGGAAACTAGAGTTCGAATGGCTCTTGCCTAGAACACAAAGGTTCGGGATTTTCGAGACTAAAGTCTGGTTTAAATACCTAGGGGTATATCCTCGGCTTGAAATCTGTATGGCAGCCCCATAGATTAAGATAGCATATGTATGCGCCTCAATTCTGGATACCGAATCAACCTAGTCTGTCACCCTGTTGGAGAATAGGGAAAGCTGCAACCATAGTCAGGGAGAAAAGTAGTACCTGTGGTTCAACTGAGAAGAAGAGGAAGATTCCCACATTAGCATGAGGTAGGACATTGCCGAGGTAAGTCATTGCCAATTGCCCCTGTAAGGTACCTCCCTTTTCCTAGCTATCACATTGCATTTGAGTCATTACAGTGCATTGCATAAATCCTGAATTTTCAAACCGGCTTCGCGTAGCGTATAAGTCCAATTTTCAAAATCGGCTTCGCGTAGCATATAAGTCCAATTTTCAAAACTGGCTTCGCATAGCGTATAAGCCTAATTTTTAAACCGGCTTCGCGTAGCGTATAAGTCCAATTTTCAAACCGGCTTCGCGTAGCGTATAAGTCCAATTATCAAAATCTTTCTGCATATCATTTTGCATCCTGCCCCTGAACTACGCTGGTTTGATTCCTTGCAGATGGATACGTAGGCAGCCTGCGGGCACAACCATTTATTTGTCTGTACTTTGTTTGTTTTTCCAAGTCTTCGACCTTGTCAAAAATGGGTCATCTCTGAGCTTTGACATTCACTCCCATCACTTCTTGACTTCCGAGTTCTGTCAAAGAGGGGCAACTGTAGACACCCTATTTTTGACCGCCCTTAAGACTTGGACGCGACTGATGGTTTACATGGTGGAGAACGGTGTGCAGGGGAAAGGTTCAGTTTCTTCGGCAAGGAGAGAGCCAAATCTCAACTTCATACCCCTTTTTGGACGAAAACAATCTTGATCAAAAGATTTTAGACCTTAAAACCCTCTCTTTCAAAACGTTTTTGAAATAAAGTTTTTTCGATGTTCCGAGGCTCGCATTTTGTCAAATGTTGCGCTTTTCGATAAACCAAGCAAGGACAAAGTGGAAATGAATGAAAGAGAGATGAAATCTTTGAAAAATCTTTCAAAACACTTTGTCTATGGGTTTGGAGTTGAAGAAAAGAGGAGAAGAGAGAGGAAAACTAGTTTGGGAGAAGTTCGACATGAATCCAGGTAGGACCGAAATTGCACGGCTTCACCACAACGGGCATAACTCTTTGCACAGGAGGAATTTTCATGTAAGGTTGGCACCATTGGAAAACTAACTTCTGGGGCTTCAATGTAGCCACATGGAAGACTAGAAAATCAAATGGCCGACCACTTAGGTGGTCAAAAGTGGTTCGGCATGAATCCGAGAAGGAGAGAAAAAGTCGAGCGATCCTCGCTAAATCAGGCTTATTCATTTGCATACTTGGATTTAAGATATGAGGTCACCACCGTTGGAAAGCTTACTTCCAGGGCTTCATTTTTCACTCAAGAATCTCCTGAAGCCAAGTCCAGGTGGGGGAGATATGGTTGGTTGAAGTAGGGCATCAATCCGGTTGGATCGAATCTGCGCGGCTTCACCAAAACAGGCATAACTTTTTGTACAGGAGGAATTTTAATGCAAGGTTTGTGCCATTGGAAAGATAACTTCTGGGGCTTCATCCCAGAGGCTGGCCAACCACCTTGACCCTTTTGACCTGGTCGGCCGACCAGGTCAAGTGGTCGGCCGACCATTTGAACTGGTCAGCCAGCTACCCTCTGTTTTGTCTCGTTGAGTGTGTTCCAGCTGTGCCAGCTGGGAGCCATTTGCAACATCCTCCATACATGTGTATAGAGGATTTTCAAAGTTTTTTTTAGCTTCCAAGAGAAGCTTTAGACCTCTTTGTTGATATAGGAGGTCCTCTCCCTCCTTTGTGCTGGTTCAGAAAATTGCTAGGGCTAAACAATATATCTCTCTTTTGAGCTCTAAATTGCTTGGTTCTTGGCCCCTTTGCACCACCTCTCATAGCCTAACACTTCCATCATCAACCTAAGGTCCTTGGAGGGTATTTTCAGAGGTTCAAGGTTGGGTTTTTAGGTCCAGAGGCTGCTGGTTTCTGCTGGTCTTCAAGGGTAACCATTTTTTCCCTTTTTGAGCATTATTTTGATCCATCTTTTAGCTATACTTGCAAGCATTTTCGAGCCTTGACGTAAACTAAACAAAATCTTGTTCTGAGCTTCTCTTCAAGTTTGTTCAAGGTCATTTTTCTGTTTGGGGTCACCTTCCCCCTTGCATGCTTCATTTCCTCATGTTTTGAGCCATGTATTAGAGCATTTTTGATGGCCTTGGTTTGGCCTTTTAGCCACTGAAATCCAGTGGATTTTCAGTGGCTAACATGTGTTTTTGAGCCCTAAAATCAGAGAGGGGTGACCCTCTCACCCTTTGTTCTCTTTACTAGCTTTGTTGGCTTTCCAAAGTGGCCCCTATTTGCATGTTTCAAAGACATATTTCAGGCCCTATTTGATGAGTTTTAAGGTCTGCATTAGCTCTGTCCAGAGCCCATTTTTCCATATAAAGTGTCTATTTTGCATGTGTAGAGCAATCCTATCCAAGGCCTTTCAAAGGGGCTTTCACTTGCATGCTTCCTAGACTAATTTCAGGGCCTTTTTAATGGGTTTTAGGACCCTCATAACCTCTCTCCAGAGGTGGTTTTGCCATTTTGTGTGTCCGTCATATATGTGTGGAACAACCCCTTTGCATGTCCCTCCAAAGGAGCCTATCATTCTTGCATGCATTAACTGAGTTTCAGTGGGTTTTTAGGCATATTTTGGCATGGCATACTTCTGTTTTTGGATGGTTTGGTAAGCTCTCATATGCTTCATATAGCTGTGCTACAACTCATGGTTCACTAGCTTTCTTTGCATGCTTTGTTGACCCTTGATTTTAGCACTTTTTGGCCATGCCTTAAAGTAATTTTATGCATATTTTGGACTGCCTTAGCTCTATTTTTGGGTCTCATGGTCGAATGATGTTTGTTTTGCATGCTTGTAGTTCAATACCCATGCTTAACTTTGAGTTTTGAGGCTCATTACATGCATATACTGAGGTGTGTTCATGTTTTGGGCCCATTACACATCATATTTCAGAGCTTATATGCATGACATATTGTCATATTTTATACTCTTTAAATGCGTTTGAGAGTCGGGTTTGTATGCCTCATTTACCGACCATTGAATGAGCTCCATTTCTTTGCATTCCGAGCCATCATTTTAGGCCATTTCCCCACTGTTTCAGACCTGCCTGGGGTCTGTTTGGGGTTAGTTTTGCCATTAGTGCATTGCTTTGGATGCCTCTTGTGTAACGCACTTCACTAGTTTCGGTACCTGGGCCCCCTAGCTTGCATTGTGTGCCATACTTGCATGTTTCGGGACCATCTTTTATGCCATTTCAGAGCTGTAGCATGTGCCATCCTATGCCATATTTCATTCCTTACCACTCCTTGTTAGAGTTGCATGTTGTGCCTTAGGATCGGTCCTTTGCATTCGTGCATGTTTGCATGTATTTCGGTTGTCTCATTTTCATCATATGGCCACTGATGTGAGGGTGGCTGAGGTGCACTTATATTGGTGTAAGTCCATCTTGCATTGTGTATGCCATTTTAGTACATAGCATTGCGTATGCTAGGTTGCATGTTAGTCCATTGTGTATGTCATGTTATGTCCCGCGCATTATGTATTCCATTTTAGTCCATAGCATTGTGTATGCCATCCTATTGCATTGTGTTTGGGATAGGAGTTAGCCCAAGCACGGGAAGCGAGGGACGTTTCGTACTCAAAGTGACGAATCGTGTCTCAATTCCTGGTCGCCGACACTCCGGATTACCCATGATGGAGTTTAGGCCTTGTTGTGTTCATATGTGCATTCATTTCATATTGAGTCGTGCAAATCGACTCCTCGGCCATCATGCATCGAGATGCGTGATTGGTGGCACGAGGATCGAGGACTACACTCCCTGAAGAGTAGTCATGAATACATATGTGAAAATACTTTGCCATGCCCCTTTCTTGCTCTCTGTTGCAGCAAATCAGAAATCAACAGCCTTCTAGAGCTTTGTACAGTATTTTGGGAACAATTGCAAACAGAGGCAAACTGAGGCATCGCAAGGAATTTCCCGACGAAGGCGACTCGAGCATGCATTGTTCCTCATTCGGAACAGAGCTGAGGCGGTCCATGAATTTGCATACTAGTTTACTGCTTTCCTAGTTAATTTGTTAATTAATTAGAATTTTGTAATATTTAATTAACTAGAGTAGTTAATTATTTATTTGGACTGTATTATTTATTCGGACCCTCCGAGCGAGGGCAATATTGTAATAAGTGTGCGTGTGTGTGATGTATGTCTTCCAACCCCCACTTCTTTCTCCCTTTTATTTACCAGCTTATGATGGTTAGATTAGGGCATGTTTCAATTAGCATACTTATGAAAGCATGTTTGCATCATTCATCTGTATTGCATGCACCGGGCTCGGCGCATCATACTAACTGCATTTGTATTTCAATTCCAAATTGAATATGTGTTAGCTGTAGCATCATCATATGCCGTCTTAGAATAGCCGAGCCTATTGTAGTTGCATTCCTGCATGTGTTGCATTAGGCATTTCTGTATAGTTAGGATCATACATGGATTTCTAACATAGTTTTTGTTTTGGTTTGGAGTACTCGGTAAGCGTTTATGCTTTAGCATCCTTGCATGCGTATGAGTGACTGCCATGATAGCATGTTTACCATGAGGCTATCTGCTTTCGTGATATAACTGCCTCAATGCCTGTGGGTGAAGGTTGGGTTATTTGGATTGGAACAATTCATCAATTGTAAGTTTTAAGCCCACTTGAGAGTGGCAAATCACCCTATTTCTTAAGCCCACCCGAGAGTGACAAATCCACGTTTTAGCCTCCTTGCGAGTAGCAAACCATTTTCAAAACAAACATGAGATGTTTTGTTCCAATTCAAGCGATCCAGTCTATACTTGTATGCTGTGTGCATCACATAGTAAATCTAGGTTAATAACTGAAATAAGGACGCATAATGTTTTCAAAACTAGATATTATGGTTAGTAGAGGCCGATCTTTGAACGGGCGAGCGGGGGTGCTCACGAAGTGACCTTCCCCAATCGTACCCAAGTTTCCGAGCCGAGGCAACTTTGGTGATGACGGACACGTGACCTTAGGCACGAGTCAGGGTTTCCTAAATTTCCCAAAAATAAAATATTTAGGTGGCGACTCTGGCAAAGCAGTCCATGTTTGGCACTTCTTTCTAAAAATCTGTTTTTCAAAACGATTTGTCGGATTTGGACTCTTTGATGATTCATCAGTCTTGCATTGCACTCTGCGAGATTAGATACAGGATCGTGACATTGAGTCCTGAGCTGTAGTGAGCCCAACGAACAAAACGGGGGATTCCCCCCGGGACGTTCGGGGACGTCTACAATCACTAGGTGCAAGGATCAAACATCTAGGACGCCTAGATGATAACATCTCGGCCTAGATGATACACATCTCGGCCTAGATGATGACATCTCGGCCAATACGCCTAGGTGATGGGGGAGGTCAACCAAGGTGGTTCCAAGATGGTCCTAGGTGTAAGAGGTCTAAAGGTGTGACCTAGGCTTGAGATGACTTAGGCTTAACATGACCTACGCTTGAGACAGCAAGCAAGGAGCAAAGCATGCATATAACACTTAGGCAAAACACATAAGCACAAAACAAGACAGGGATCTTTACTTAGGAAAAACAAGTCAAAGTCTACAAATGCAAGCTTAACAAGACAAAATCATGAAAATGCACATGAATGTGGCTAAGACAAGAATGGGGGTTATTACAATCACCCACTTCGGCCCAACAAACTGGTGATCTACAAGGTCGGCCATATAAGGCCTTTAATGGTGCCATCCCAATACTAGCTTGGTAACTATTGTTGTAAGCATACTTAATCGATGGTAAGTGCCTTTCCCAAGGCCCCTTAAAATCAAGTACACAAGCTCTAAGCATGTCCTCCAAAATCTGAATGGTACGTTCCGACTGTCCATCGGTTTGAGGATGATAAGCGGTGCTAAGAGTCAACTTAGTTCCCAATGCCTCTTGAAGGCTTTGCCATAACCGGGCAGTAAAACGAGGATCCCTATCCGACACAATAGTCATTGGGACTCCATGAAGTTGAACTATCTCTCTAATATACAACTCTGCCAAGCGTTCAACTGAGTCGCTGGTGCACATCGGAATGAAATGGGTAGACTTAGTCAACCTATCAACAATCACCCAAACGGCGTCATTGCCTCGTTGTGTTCTAGGAAGCCCAACTACAAAATCCATGGTAACACGCTCTCATTTCCACTCGGCTATTGGTAAGGGTTGTGACAGACCCGCTGGTCTTTGGTGTTCGTCCTTCACTTGTTGACAAGTAAGGCACTTCGATACAAATAAAGTGACATCCCGTTTCATACCCCTCCACCAACACTGATGACTAAGATCATGATACATTTTAGTGCCTCCCTAGTGTACCACAAGGCGTGAGTGATGGAACTCCCGAAGTACTTCCTCTCTACAAGATTCTGGTACAAACAAACGGTCTAGATAACGTATACTAAGATCCGAGTGAATGTTCAAACCTTTCTCTTCCTTCCCATTGGAAATCTTAACACGGATTGATTCTACATCATGGTCTCCTCGTTGTGCCTCTATGACCTTACTAACCAAGGTAGGTTGAGCATTCAAAGTAAACAAGGTAGCACTCTCTCCGGACTCACCCAAGTGCAAATCAAACTTGCCCATAACATCTAGAATATCCCATTCCTGAATGGCCACACTTACCAAACTACTCACAGATTTTCGACTCAAAGCATCGGCCACCACATTGGCCTTCCCTGGATGATAGTGTAACTCAAAGTCATAATCCTCCATAAATTCCATCCACCTCCGTTGTCGTAAATTCAAGTCTTTTTGAGAAAACAAGTACTTTAGACTCTTATGATCGGAGAAGACTTCAAACTTCTCACCGTATAAGTAATGCCTCCAAATTTTCAAAGCAAAAATCACCGCTGCTAATTCTAGATCATGGGTGGGGTAATTTTTCTCATGAGTTTTCAATTGTCATGAACTGTAGGCCACAACTTTTCCCTCTTGCATCTAGACACAACCAAGTCCATCCCCAGACAGTGCGGTGGTCAATCTAGTCTTAAGTTCTTGGAATGACTTTTCACAAGCCTCACTCCACACAAATTTGATATCCTTTCTAGTCAACCTAGTCAAAGGTGCAGCTAGTCTAGAGTAGTCCCTAACAAAACGTCGATAATACCCTGCTAACCCCAAGAAACTCTAGATCTCAAAAATATTCTTGGGTTGTTCCCAATCTTGTACGGCATCTATCTTTGAGGAGTCTACTGTTACTCCCTCTCTTGACACTACGTGCCCCAAAAATTTTACCTCGGTTAACAAAAACTCGCATTTCTCAAACTTAGCATACAAATGGTGTTTCTCAAGCAATTCAAGCACTACCCGTAAGTGAGCCTCATGTTCCTCCTCGGAGGTTGAATAAATTAAGATGTCGTCCACAAAGACGACCACAAAACGGTCCAAGTATTCCCGAAAAATTCTGTTCATCGAATCCATAAAGGAAGCATGCACATTGGTTAACCCAAAAGGCATTATAAGGAATTCATAATGGCCATAACGCGTATGAAATGCCGTTTTCTAAATGTCCTCCTCCCGGACTCTCAACTGATGGTACCCCGACCTCTAATCTATTTTTGAGAAGCAACGAGACTCTCTAAGTTGGTCAAACAAATCATCTATTCTGGGTAGAGGATACTTGTTCTTAGCTGTAACTCTATTCAACTTGCGGTAATCAATACACAACTGCAGTGACCCATCATTCTTCTTCGCAAAGAGAGTCGGCACTCCCCAAGGCGATGTACAAGGGCGAATGAAGCCCTTGTCTAAAAGTTCTTGGAGTTGAATCTTCAACTCATGTAATTCGACGGGTGCAAATCTATACGGTGACATGGAAATTGGTGTCGTGCCAGGCACTAATTCAATGGAGAACTCAATCTCCCGGTGAGGTGGTAAACTAGTAAGATCTTCTGGAAAGACACTCGGGTATTCACAAACTACCCTTGGTAACTCAACACGAGCCCTGTCACTCTCACTATCCAAGAGAGTTGCAAGAAGGCCACTAAGCTTGCTCCTATTACGAGGGTCAACAACTGGCGACAAGGCTCTATCAACTCGGTTCCCCTGAAAATAGAAACGATCACCACCCGAAGTGTACACTGTAACTCTCTGACGGTAACAATCAATCACGACTTGATAAGAACACAACTAGTACATGCTTAAAATGACATCAAAACACGACATATCTAGCAACACAAAAGCAAACGGAAGTCGACGCCCAGCAACTTCTGACGGTAACAATCAATCACGACTTTATTGAAAATGAAGTGATTATAGCAAATTATATTTTTATGTATGAAAATTTTGTGAAAAAATCTCAATATAAAGGTAATATTCATCATTATTGATATGCAAATATAATAATCTCACTATATATATGTAAAAATTATTAGAGTGTTAGTTATATTTTCATGTAGAGTTCACCCTTCATGTGTTGTTTTACTATTGGTTTGTGATATCATATGTGAATAATGACGTGATATCACTATTATATGAAATTTTTACTCAAATTTTGTAAAAATTTGATTTATCCTACCATTATATAATTTATTTTAAGACTTAAATATATGACTGTTTTATATTATCCATGATACACTAGTTACACGCAATACTTTCTTTTCGATTTTACTCAAAATTAATTGTAAAATTTTATGTGAAATACTCTTGTAATAATTTATTTAAGTTTTGTATTTAATATTAATTCAAAAATTATTATTATCTTCTTATTGCTGATTATAGAAAAAAAAATTAAAATTGTAATAAATAAATGCCACTTCTAATTTAATTTCTGGACTCCACCACCGAATGGGACCCCAACTTCCATCTGGCGTCACCCTGCTAGTGTTGGTGGGTCTACGACACCCAAATTTTGACAATTTGGATGAGCTTGCATGAGGCATAGTGGGTTTTTTTGGACATACAATGAAGGAAAGCGTTTGGTGTATATCATATGTATTTGCGTAAATTTTCACAAATATATATAAGTTATTTTATAAAATTGTATTAATTCTCACAAATATACGTAAGTTGTGATTTCTCAACCTTGCGAGCTTTGTTCTTCTCTTCTTTTCAATTCTTTTCATTTCTTTTCTTTTTCATCTTTTCTTTTCATTTTCTTCATTTTTTTTTCTTCTTTTCTTCATTTTTTTTTTTTTTTGCATTTTTCTCTTTTTTTCTTTTTCTTCTTTTTCTTGCTCTAACTTTTGCCTGGGTCGCCCTTCCGGGTTTTCGGCCCAGCGAGCCTCTCAAGGGTAAAAGTGTAGCTTTGTCCATGTCAAATGGTTTTGAGATCTTGAAGTCATCTGAATCCAGGAGAATGGCTGTTGTTCGCTAATGATGTAGAAGTCCATCCAATGGAGGGTGAATTTGCCCCTAGTGTTGTTGATAGGAACTCAGTTGTCCTTTAGCAATGTCTTCTTCTTTCCTCCCTTCTGGGGTTTGGCATTCTTGCCGATCTTCATTGATTTGTGGAATGATCCATCTTCGGCTCTTCGAGCACAATTTGGCATCTTTTGCCCCTAGTTCGAGGGGTGCTTCTGATCTAGCTTTGCAAGCTTCTTTTGACGACATCTGATCTTCTTGATCTGACTTCCATGCCCCTAGTTCGAGGGCTGCTTCTGATCCAACCACACAGGCCTTACATGGTGGTTAACCATTGAACATTCTGAATCTAAGTTCAAGGTTTGAAAGCAAGGGGTCGAGTCTCAAGGCTGAGAGCGATCCTAGGCTGCACAATCTCAAGAGCGATTCCACACAGGTCTTCGCAGGACTGCGCAAAACATTTTTTTGAAATTTTTTTAAGAAAGCGACAAATCGCTCGCGCTGAAGACAGTGTAGAACCAAAACTAGATCAAGCCAGGGTCCTTCTCAGTACTCACATTAACAAACATGATTTCATTCATTAAGGGCTTAGCATGCCTCTCTTTCTTCTCAATTGATCAAATTTTGTAAAACCCGAGGAATTCCTCTCTTTTCGTTTTCATCACAGTGTTTGAAAAGTTTTGGAAAACTTAGGTCAATGCAATGAGTTCGAGGCATAGAAAAGTAGGCAAAAAGTACTGCCCTTTCATTCAAAATTTTTGGCACAACTGGCGCAAGGCAGAAGCAAACACAAGGGTGTGAAAATCACTGATGTTCATTCAAATCTGTTGGCATTACTGGCTCCAAGGCAAAAACAGACTGAAAAGAAAATGAAAAGACAAACACAAAACAAGCAAGTGATGTCCGAGGTAATACCCCCGAAATCACCCGACTCCAACAAAACAGGACTGACTCGATACAACAAGACAGACCTGATTGACTCAGCATAAAAAGACTGACTCTATACAAAACAACAAGACTGACCCAATTCCCAAGTCAGGAAGCACAAAGCTAGCATTCACAAATGCTCAAAATAGTGCGTGCCATACGCCACATCTAGAGTAAACTGAGCGCCGCCCGCAGGTGGTTCATCCTCCGATCACATACTAGTACAATCCCCTAAGTTCACTGATCCAGTGTCGATAGACTTTGCAGGACGTGGTGCGACGATGACCTCATTGTCAATCAAATCTTGCACTTCATGGCAAAGACTAAAGCAATTGTCAGTGCCATGACCGGTTTGTTGATGGAAGGCACAGTACTGGGCAGCATCATGCGTAGCCGGAGAAGGATTCGGGAGAGGCCGAGGCTCAAAGGGTTTGAGATGGCCTTGTCCAACAAGGATTTGGAGAGCTTTGGACAAAGGCATATAGAGGGCATGGAAGACCCTCTGACCTCGGGGTTGGTACTTCAAGGTTTGTGGATTTTTGCTAGACGCACAGCAAAGGGATTGCCAGGTGCTGACTGAGTTTGCTGATCTCTTTCGAGCATGGGATTAGAACTGAAAGGAACATTCCTAGTACAACAGCCCTTCTCCCGGCTTGCCCCTTGATTCAAACTGCCCCTAACTTGAGTGGCGAAAGTGTCATCCACAGTTCTTGCAACAACTGCGAGGGCTTGCTCTTTGTTCAGTCCCTCGGCTTTCAAAGCCTCAACAGCCAACAGAAGATGTTCATGGGGATCCATGCCCGCCCCTACCTTGTTCTGTCCACTCACCTCCACTTTGCCAAGGGTTTGGCTTTCTTCAAATGCAGTCCATCCCAAGATTGGGGAGCCTTTTGATATGAAATTCCCGGTATGTGGTGTGGTTGATGACGGAGCCAATATCCCGAAGGCTAAATCTGCCACAGTTCTTTGAAGATCTTCAATCATTCTCATCAACTCGGAAGTAGTGGGTTTACGGGTTTGAGATGATTGGGGTTCAGGTGCACCCATCATGCATAAGTCCATGCTTTCTAGGATAAACACCTCAGGCTTGGGTAGATGGGCCGGGGTGATGTATATGCTAGGGTCATAGGTGGATGGCAGTCTATGGATGAGATTGAGGTGGGCAGGAGATGTTTGGTCATTGGGGTCTGAAGGTGGAGCTATCGTCCGGTTGTCGATGAGATTTTGGACCTCATGACGAAGGCGGTAGCAACGGTCGGTGCCATGACCGCGCTACTGATGGTACACACAGTACTTGGAGGGATTATGTCTGGCTGGGAGTGGGTCAGGCAGAGGTTGAGGATCGAGGGGTTTGAGATACCCTCTTTCCATCAAGACTTTTAGTGCGCTAGTCAGGCTCATAGAGAGGGGAGTGAAAGTTCTGCCCTGAGCTCGGGCTGGGCCGGCGGTTTGTAGGCTTGGATTGGCAAAAGGGTCGGCTGTGGCGATTGTATTGATTTCAGTGGGTTTGGGAATAGCGCTACTACCAGCATTGGTACTCCCTGCAAAAACCCTCTTTATCGGTTCACTTGTTCTGGAAATGATCCCACTATTGAACGCATTCTCGATTTGAACCCCCAGTTCATGCAAACTTTTGAAAGTGAATAGCGGAGCGACTATCAACTTTTGCAATATATCATGCTCAAGGTTTCGCACCATCACCTGCACTTGATCCCTCTCAGAAGGGTCATCTGTCATCTGTGCTGCCTTTGCTCTCCACCTTGCAATAAATTCCACAAAAGGCTCTGTTGGGTTCTGGCGGGTTGTTTCAAGCTCTTGCATGGTCATTTCAACTTAGGTATTGTAGGAATACTGATCGACAAAGGCCTCAACTACTTCTTCCCAGTTTTGTTTCACTTTATCCTCCAAGCTAGCGTACCAAGTGGCTGCTACACCCGACAGGGTTCTTTTATACAGAGAGAGTTTCTGTGGCTTAGTCAGACCCATCAGCTTCAGGACATCCAAGAAAAGCCGGATATGTACCATAGGATCTCCAGACCCATCGAAACGGTCAATATGTGGCATTTTGAATCTGTCTGGGAGCCGTCCGGCAGCCTCGGTGTACCCATTCTCCATGTCGGAAATGAAGTTAAGGCCCTGTGCCTTCTTGAATTGCTTCTCAAGGTTCGCAATTTTCACCGTGGTCGAATCGAGGTCATTAGCATCAAGGGGATAAAGCCTCTCATTAGGCTGCACCAGGGGTCTGAAAACTCGGGCTTGAGCTAACTCTTCTCGAGGATCTGGACCCTGCAAATCTTTAGCTGGCGGAAGTGGGTCAAAGTTCGACTGGGGTCCCGAAGCTAGATGTGAGGCAGATGCCCTTGATGGGCATTGCGTTTCAGCACTGGTCTCATCCCGTATGGTAGTTCCCTGATTTAACGCTGTTATCACGACCACAAATTCTTCCGAACCCTGTGCCATCACGGGTCTGCTGATGATGTGACTAGTGACTGTCGGATCAGATGAACCAATGAGCTCTGTCTGGCCCTTATTTGCCTTACCACTGGCGAAGGAAAACTGGTTGCCCTTGAACTGAATCTCTGGCCTGACAAAGTCTATCAACACAAGTCCAATGAATCTGGGGGATATCGGAGCCTTCTGAAGCTATGGTTCTACGACTACCTTGCAAAAGAGAAAACAGGCAGCATCTCAGCCCAATTTCACTAGAATAGATGTGAGCATAGCTGAATGACTGCACTCTCTACTGAATTCTGCCCAAAATTCTGCCTGTAAACTGATACCCTCAGGTAAATCTAATTCCCCCAAAATACTGATGCCTTCAGGCCTGATACCCAGACTTGCAAACTGATACACACAGCCCTGCAGAGACACACTCTGACAGCACATAGCAGGCAAATGAGAGCCAAAACACCCCTATGTTGGGGTAGGGTTTCCCTGTCCTATTTTGTCAGGAGCTAGGGTTTCACTATGCATGCGGCAGTTTCAAACAACCTATAATCGGGTAAGCAACCTATCCTAGTTTGGAATAGTCACTATGGATTCCGAATATGCACTAGGTCGAATGGTCAAAAAAGGGTGCCCTAGTAAAAACCGAGGTTTGTGTTCCTGTCATGGCAGAGCCCACAACCGGTCAGCCTTATGGCACGCTTCTCAAAGCAAGCCTCCGGCAAACCGTTCGGGAATAGATACGGCAAACACGGTGTCCTAGGCGCACCGATGCAAATGCAATGCAAAGAGACACATAAGTGTAATCAAAACAAGATATCATGAGTTCGAGTCAAGTTCTCTAACTCCCCAGCAGAGTCGCCAGAAACTGTAGACGTCCCCGAACGTCCCGGGAAAAATCCCGTTTTGTTCATTGGGCCTACTACAGTTCGGATTCAATGTCACGATCCTGTATCTAATCTCACAGAGTACAATACAAGACCGATGAATCATCAAAGAGTCCAAATCCGGCAAATCGTTTTGAAAAACTGATTTTTAGAAAGAAGTGCCAAACATGGACTGCTTTGCCAGATACAGAGTCGCCGCCTAAATATTTTATTTTGGAGGAATTTAGGAAACCCTGACTCGTGCCTAAGGCCACGTGTCCGTCATCACCAAAGTTGCCTCGGCTCGGGAACTTGGGTACGATTGGGGAAGGTCACTTCGTGAGCACCCCCGCTCGCCCGATCGAAAATCGGCCTCTACTAACCATGATATCGAGTTTTGAAAACATTATGTGCTCTTATTCCGGTTTATTAGCTTAAAATTACTATGTGATGCGCACAGCATACAAGAATAAACTAGATCGCTTAATTTGGATCAAAGCATCGCACATCCGTTTGTTTGGAAATGGTTTGAAGTTTGCTACTCGTGAGTAGGCTAAAACACGGATTTCAATGAATCGTTCCAATTCAAGTAATCCAACCTTCACCCACAGGCATTCAGGCAATTAAATCACATAAGCAAATAGCCTCATGTTAAGCATGCTATCATGGCAGTCACTCACACGCATGCAAGGATGCTAAGGCATAAACACTTACCGAGTACTCCGAGCCAAAGAAAGAAGCTAATTAGGAAACACGCATGAATCCTAACTATGCTGAGATGCCTAATGCGACACATGCAAGAATGCAACTAAGATAGGCTCGGCTATTCTAAAATGGCATATGAAATGCAACGACTGATACATGTATTCAACTCGGAATTGAAATACAATGCAGTTAGTATGATGCGCCGAGCCCGGTGCATGCAAGACAGATGAATGAATGCGAATATGCGAGCATAAGGATGCTAATTGAAACATGCCCTAAAACTAACCATCGTAAGCTAGTAAATAAAAAGGAGAAAGACATGGGGTTGGAAGGCATGCATCACACACACACACGCACACTTATTACAACATTGCCCTCCTCGGAGGGTCCGAATGAATAGTACAGAATAAACTAGCTAATCTAAGCTAATTAAACTAATTATTACACAACATTAATTAATTAACGAATTAACTAAGTAAGTAAAGAAACTAGCATGCAAATTAAACAAAATGGACTGCCTCAGCTCTGTTCCGAATGATGGGATGCATGCATGCTTAAGTCGCCTTGTCGGGAAATCCATCGCGATGCCCCGATTTGCCTCTGTTTACAACTGGTCCCAGAACACTGTACAAAGCTCCAGAAGGCTGCTGACTAGTTTTTGCTGCTGGTTTCCGGTTTGCTGCAACAGAGAGCGAGAAAGGGCATGGCAAAGTATTTTCAACATATGTGTGCATGGCCACTCTCCCCATCATTGCACAAGCTCCAAGGAGTGTAGTCCTCGATCCTCATGCCACCAATCACGGATCTCGATGCATGATGGCCGAGGAGTCGATTGCACGACTCGATGTAAAATGAATGCACATATAAACACAACAAGGGCTAAACTCCATCATGGGTAATCCGGAGTGTCAGCGACTGAGAATCGAGGCACGTTTCGTCACTTGGAGTACGAAACGTCCCTCGTTTCCCATGTTTGGACTAAACCTTATTCCAAACACAATGCAATATACATGGCATACACAATACGACTAGCATGCAACTCTAAACGCAATGTAACCTAATCATGCTAGCATGCGAGGGATGATATGCAAACATGCAATTAGCATACACGATGCTATGAACTAAGAATGGCATACTTAATGCACATGAACTATATGGCATACGCAATGCAAGATGGACTTAAACTAAAATGAATGGGCCTTAGCCACACTCAAATCAATGGCCATACATGATGAAAATGAAGCAACAACACACATGCAAACATGCACAAATGCAAGGGACCAAACCTAAGGCACAAAGTGCGGCTCCACCAAAACATGGTAAGCATGAAATATGGCATACAACCACATATTTTTCAGCTCTGAAATGACATGCAAGATGGTCCCAAATCATGCAAACACCTCACACAATGCATGCTAGATGGCCCAAATACCGAAACTAGTGAAGTGGATTACACTATAGGCATGCAAAGCAATACTCAAATGACCAAACCAGCCCCAAACAGTCCCTATGCAGGCCAAAACAGTAGCAAATATGGACTAAAATGATGGCTCGCAAAGCATGGAAATGAAGCTCATGCAATGGTCTAAAAATGAGGTATTCATGCATAACTCTCAAACACATTTAAAGAGTGGAAAACATGGGAATATCGTATACATATAAGCTCTAAAATATGATTCACAATGATGCCAAAACATGGAAACACCTCAAGTTAAGCATGCAAGAGGCTTCAAAACTCAAAGCTAAGCAAGGGTATTGAACTACAACCATACATAGCAAACATCATTCGACCATGAGGCCCAAAAACAGAGCTAAGGCAGTCCAAAATATGCACAAAATCAGTTTAAGGCATGGCCAAAAGGTGCTAGAATCAAAGGCCAAAATAGCATGCAATGGAAGCTAGTAAAGAGGATTTGCACTACAAGCGTGTGAGGCAATCAAGGGGCCACTAAACCAGCAAAATTCAGAGGTATGCCATGCTAAATAAAGCCCAAAAACCCACTGAAACATGGTCAATGCATGCAAGAATGAGATGCTCCTTTGATATGCTATGAAGAGGGTTATTCTACACATGAAAGATGGACATCCAAAATGGCAGAACAAGCTCTGGAAAGAGCCTATGCAGGTTCTAAAACTCATCAAAAATGGCCTGAAACATGGCTCAGAAGCATGCAAATAAGGGCTCCTTTGTTAGGCCAAGTATGCTAGAAAACAAAACAAGGAGAGAGAGGGCCACCCCTCTCTGATCTTGGCACTCAAAGCAACATGCTATTTTCAGTGGCTTAAAGGCCGAAAAAGGCCAACACAAATGCTCTAAGGCATGGCTCAAAACAAGGTAAAATGAAGCATGCAAGGGGGTAGATGACCACCAACAGAAAAATGATCTTAAACAAACATGTTAAAGGCCTCAAAATAAGACTTTTTCAGTTTACACCAAAGCTCAAATATGCTTGCAAGTATGGCTAAAAGATGGAGCAAAATAAACCTCAACAAAGGGAATAGGGTGTTACCCTTGTAGCTCAGCAACTCCAGCAGCTTATGGACCAAAAATGCAGCCTCTCAACCTCTGAAAATGGCCTCCAAGATGCTTAGAACAATGGTGGAGGTGTGTGACTAGGAGGTGTGGTTTAAAGATGCAAGAACAAGACCCTTTGAGCCAAAACATAGAGAGATATAGAAGGGAAGTATGTATTTTGCCTTAAGCAATTTCAGAACCTTTACCAATGAGGGAGAGGGTCTCTCTTATAGCCAAAGGGGTCCAAAGCTTCCCAAAGAAGCTAAAAAACAAGTTTGAAGATCCTCCATACACGTGTATGGAGGATCCATTATATGCCTTCCAGCTGGCACAGCTAGCAACAACTCACAGAGATAGAACTGAGGGAGGCAGGCTGACCAGTTCAAAAGGTCTAAGGTGGTCGACAGCCTCCCAGGGTGGTCTCCATACTCAATGCAAGCTAGTGGTATGGTAGGAGACCAGCAAATGTGGCCCAAAACCAAGGAGACCAGCTTCCTGTCAAGAAAATCGGCCGGTGAAGAGAAAGGTGGTCTCCATGGAGAAAAGGTGGTCTCCCACCCTTGTACCACCTTCCAAACAATGAAAATAGGGTCCAAGCCAAAAGTGAACCAAGACGGATGCGAAACGAGCGTTCGGGGGCCAAAACGCGTAGCCAGGTGCCCCGAAAACTGACTGTTAAGCATCGAAAGTGGCATCCGACCATGAAGGTGGTCTCCTGGGCCACAGTGTCCCTCTAGAGAGAGGAAACAAGGTGTGTGCCAAAAACCGGAGCAAACGGAGAAAGTTAAGCGGTCCTGAACCGAGGCACACGGCCGACGGCTCCGAAAATCAAAAATCGGTCTCCAAACGGGAACATTGGTCTACGACCACGAAAAGTAGCCTACGGCCACTGAGAGATGGTCTACGAGACCTCTCCCTCCCTTCGGGAAGAGAAAACAGAACCTGGTTTGCAAACCGAGGCAAAGCACAAAAAAGTCCCGAAGTCCGAAGGCAAGGCTCTCAGCCGAGACTCTGTATCCTCAGAACGAGCACAACATGCGCAATCACCGAGCGCTCAATCGATGACGTCTGAGTCTTAAGGTCGGTCAAAATAGGGTGTCTACAGTCGGCCACTACATTGGCCTTCCCCGGATGATAGTGTAACTCGAAATCATAATCCTCCAAAAACTCCATCCACCTCCGTTGACGTAAATTCAAGTCTTTTTGGGAAAATAAATACTTTAGACTCTTATGATCAGAGAAAACTTCAAACTTCTCGCCATGTAAATAATGCCTCCAAATTTTCAAGGCAAATACTATTGCTGCGAACTCTAAGTTGTGGGTAGGGTAATTCTTCTCATGAGTTTTTAATTGCCGTGAACCGTAGGCTACAACCTTTTCCCTTTGCGTCAAAACACAACCAAGCCCATCCCGAGACGCATCACAAAAGACGGTATAGCTCAAACCTCTTTCTAGAATTATCAACACCAGTGATGTAGTCAATCTAGTTTTAAGCTCTTGGAAAGACTTTTCACAAGCCTCACTCCACACAAACTTAACACTCTTTCTCGTCAATTTAGTCAAAGGTGCGGCTAGTCTAGAGAAATCCCTCATAAAACGCCGATAATATCCCGCCAATCCCAAGAAACTCCGAATCTCAAAAACATTTTTAGGTTGCTCCCAATCTTGTACAAAATCTATCTTTGAAGAATCTATGGTTACTCCCTCTCTTGACACTACATGGCCCAAAAACTTCAATTCGGTTAACCAAAACTCGCATTTCTCAAATTTGGCATACAATTGATGCTTCCTAAGCAAATCCAACACTACCCTCAAATGAGCCTTATGTTCTCCCTCGAATGTCGAATAAATTAGAATGTAGTCCACAAAGATGACCACAAAATGATCCAAGTATTCCCTAAAAATTCGGTTCATCAAATCGATAAAGGAAGCCGGTGCATTTGTCAACCCAAATGGCATTACATGGAATTCATAGTGGCCATAATGTGTACGAAAGGCCGTTTTCTGGATGTCCTCTTCCCGGACTCTCAACTGATGATACCCCGACCTCAAATCTATCTTTGAAAAGCAACTAGACCCTCTAAGTTGGTCAAACAAATCATCTATTCGGGGTAAAGGGTACTTGTTCTTGACAGTAACTCGATTCAACTTGCAGTAATCGATACACAACCGCAACGACCCATTCTTCTTCTTCGCAAAGAGAGCTGGTGCTCCCCAAGGCAACGTACTAGGGTGAATGAAACCCTTCTGTAAAAGCTCTTGGAGTTGAATCTTCAACTCATGCAACTCCGCGGGTGCAAATTTGTATGGCGCCATGGAAACTGGTGCCGTTCCAAGCACCAAGTCAATGGTGAACTCGATCTCCCGGTGGGGTGGCAAACTAGTAAGGTCCTCGGGAAACACATCCTGGTATTCGCAAACTACCTTTGGAAACTCAACATGAGTCCCGTCACTCTCTCTATCCAAGAGGGTAGCAAAAAGGCTACTAAGCTCATTTTTACTGCAAGGGTCAAAAACTGGCGATAAGACCCTATCAACCCGGTCTCCCAGAAAGTAAAAACAATCACCACTCGAGGTGCACACTATGACCCTCTGATGAAAACAATCAATCACCGCTCGATATGAAAACAACCTATCCATGCCTAAAATGACATCAAAACTCGACATGTCTAGCAACACAAAAGCAAGCAGGAGTCGACACCCGGCAACCTCTACTTCACAACCATGACATCCCCGATCTAAGTCAACTGTACCCCCAATCGGTGACTCAACTCTGAGTGGAGACGCTAACCATGCCACCTCTAACCCCAATGCAGATGCGAATGCAGCAGATATGAATGAATGAGACGCACCTGTGTCTATCAACACATTAGCCAAAGAGTTACACACAACAAAAATACCTCTCACAACTGAGGATCCTGGTAACTGCTCTGGCGTAGTAATAGTATACACGTGCCCCTGTGGCCTCTGATCAACCTGCTCATCTCTCGGAGCATAGGCTTGCTGTACTGACTGAGCCGAAGCAGCTCCCTGATTAACTTGCGAAGTCTGAACTGAGTGAGCCTTTTGGTGGCTCTGAGTTTGCCTCGACCCCAATGCGCCAGATGCGTCTTCCAACTGCGAGCAAGCTCTCTTCATGTGCTCTGACTGACCGCAATAATAGCAAGTAGGCCCATGCCCCCTACTTTGAGACTGACTTTGAGATCGGTTAGGTGGTGGTGGTGGCAACATCTGCTGTCCTCCTTCCTTCTGTGGACATGCAAAGGCCTTGTGACTCGGTTGGCCACATTTGAAGCAAGAAAACCCACTCGGTGCACTCTTCCCCGGGCCCGCACTAAGCAAGAAAAAGGTAGATCTTGACTGTTGTGGTTGAGACTATGATGAAAAGGTGTTTCTACTCTTCTTGTTGGGTCTACAGTCCCCTTGTGACCCTTGGCCCCTAGACCTCAAACTCCGAAGTCTCTCCTCCTCGGCCTCTACAGTAATCTTCACATGTGCGGCCACCTCCACAAGACGGTCATAATTTCAAATCATGCTCCTGGAAACCTTGAACAAGATCTCAATCCTCAACTCCTTCTCAAACTCAATGCAACGGTGCTCTTCCATCGCTACCAACTTCGGTGCAAACCGGGACAAACTAGAAAAGGCCGCTTCAAACTCGGCCACAGACATATCGAGTTGCTTAAGGTCTTGGAACTCCTGCCTCAACCTCTCCCTAGTAGTGGGAGGTAGATGCTTGTCTTGGAAAGCCACCACAAATGCCTCCTATGTCGGTTCCATCCGGCACTTGGCATACTTCTACCATTGGCATGTGTCCCCTTTGAGGTAGTAACTCACAAGAGTCACTATTAGCTCACTATCTTCTATGTAAAGCATCTCGAATGTCTTCACTATCTGTTCGATCCATTCATCTGCTTTCTTAGGCTCGGGGCCACCATGGAACTCATCCGGCTTGGCCCACAAAAACTCCCTCGTGAGAAAACTTGCCTTTGTCTCTATGATGTTCTCCCTAGCTTGGCTTTCCGCCCTTAGTATATTCATAGACTTCCTCAAGGCCCCCGCCATTTCTCAAGCTAGGGCCCCCATTGCGGCTTGACCTGCTTGCCCCGGTATCTTAGCTTGCCCTCAAGGAATCTAATAGGCACAAATAACACCCCAAAAGTCCAATCCCATACCCATATAGTCACATAAGCTTGTTATCACATAATCACGAAAAACAAGACATTTCCTAATCATGTGAAATGAACCCATTGTGGCAAAACAACCACTTCTCGTGAGCCCTAAGTATTCAAACCCGGTAGCTCTGATCCCAAGTTGTAATGCCCCAAAAATATATATACCATTTCAATAAAATAATAATTGTGGCTCACAAGAGATGCCAGAAATATATATTCAATGTGTTCCATTACATGACTCCAATGATTATACAAAAATAATCTCACATGCGATTACACACTCATTGAAAACTAGTACATGAATCTATAGCATGTAAAATCATTTAACCAAAACGAATAAAGGCCCTCAAGGGTTTACAAGTTCCAAGGCATAAGACCGGTTACACAAAATGGTCTCTTGGACCCATACATGTTTAGCCCTCGGCTTTAGAAACATTTACAATCTCAACAAGAGCGTTGTGCTCTCAAAACACATTCCCACGCCCTAATTTGGCGGGTTCACCACATCCTTTCCTGCACCAAAACCCATAGGGGTGAGCATAAAGCCCAGTAGAGAATCCTTACAAAGTATATACAGTTATGCAAACTCCCATGTTAATACAATTGCAAATGTTTAATGCAAATTCCATGCAACACCATTCAAAGAGGATTTCATTGACATGCTCTTTGAAAATCACTATGTTTTCAATGATAACTTGAAATCTCAACAATTCCAAAAACTTCCAGTTTTAATCAATAGGGGCGGTAAATACGACTCAGGTAATCCCTAGGTTGGTGTCTGCAAGTAAGCTCAGCAAACACTACCAATAACCCCACTTTACTAGTTGCTAACCAGAAGGGAAGTGGTACCTCTTCCGCGCCTGTTTTCGGTCTTTCACCCCGGACACTCAAGCCAACTTATCAATTTCATCTACACCTCCTATCCAGACTTACCAACGTATTTACCCCATAATGTTTTCAATAGTTCTCATTCAAAATATTATTTTCTCAATGTAACGTTTCCAACTCAATTCCAGATGCATTATAATAATAATAATAATAATAATAATAATAATAATAATAATAATAATAATAATAATAATAATAATAATAATAAATTGAATGAGTATATGATGCAATAATTGAAATCTCATAACATTTCTCCATTTCTCGTCCCTCCAATGCCATTTCACAAAAATAACCATATGCTCAATCGATGCTATCAACACATAGCAAGAACTTCTCATCATGCACAAATCTTAACGTTTTAGCCTCTTCAAGACTATATGTAATTTTTCAAACATCAATTTCCAAGATTTCAATTCTCATAATCCATGGTACTCAACAATTATCATCTCACAATTATACATGTTCATGCATTTAACAAAAGTTTGAAAATAAATCCTCAACCCTCATATATCAAGAAGATTACCATTTTTCTTACCATATAGTGAAATCCACACTCACTCATTCTTTTAACACAAGAAAAGAAATAATTCCATAGGCTTTTCCATAGTTTTTAAAATCCCCCAATCTCTAGGGTTCTTTATTAAAACCAAAATATTTCCCCATTTCCTTGGTGAAACCCACCAAAATCATCTTTCTTAAGTTAATGAAAGAGAAGGCCTCAAGCATTTACAAAAAGAAAAAAAAAAAATTTGAGATTTAAACCCACTTGAAAAATCTCTACATTTTGAACCACAAAATCAAAGCAATGTAATAATTTCAAGAAGACCCTTAAAAAATACAACATCATAGCAAAACATGTATATATAACTCATGGAAAGTCCCTAACCTCAAAGTTTGATAAAGAAGAAGAAGTGAAACCCTAGAAATCAAAGTTGTAATTAGTTGATCTCCACCGTACTCAATGTAGTTCTAGAGATGCTCTTCCACTTTGATGAAGGATCTTGGATCAAAATATGTATAGATGTGGAGAAATCAAAGATCTTATGGGGTTTTTGGTGAGAAATGTAGAGAGAAGTGAGAGCAATGTGTTTTTAGAAAGAGACAGATATAAGAAAGTGATGTTCATTCGGCCCAAAAAGATATAAAAAAAAAAAAATAGGGTTTTTGCACTACCTAGCGTCCCGCACGTGCGACACGTGCCCCGCACGTGCGACACGTGCCCCGCACGTGCGACACGTGCCCCGCACGTGCGGAGCCTACCTCCCGCATGTGCGGCCCTTAACCCAGATTAAACAAAGATAAACAAACAAAAAAAATAAAAAAATAACATGCCCGATCATCACATTCTCCCTATGAACCCCATTTTCCTTATATAATATATAGATAGATAGTAAAACAAACTTTTCCTTTTCTTCTTCTCCCGATGTGAGATTATAAAATAAATCATAAACTAATTAGAGTTTTATTTTTGTATGGTTAAATGGAAGTTAGCCAATGGAAATTTTTTTTAATTGTTTAATATTAATAAAATCAATATGAGAAATTGCGATTAAACCGGCGAATTGGTCAAATCCAAAATGATTCAGCCTAATCGGTTAGGTTAAATGACAAACCAATTTATACAAAAATTAATTAATTAAAACTTTGAAATGTTATTTTATTTTTAAAATTTAAACTGTCTTGAATTGAAACAACTCACTTTTTATTTTCTTTTTTCGATGTGGGATTATAAAATAAAAGTTGACAATTTTTTGGATGGAAAGTTTATTTCTAATCAAGCAATCTGTCTTTCAATTTTTAATCAAATCAATCTTTAGTTTATTTCGAATCAAATAAATCTAATCAATATATTTTGATAAAACTCCTAAAATCGCGATTAAACCAAAAAATCAATCAAATCAAAAGTGATTTAGCCTAATCAGCTAGGATATAATTAATTAATTAAAAATTTTAAAATTTAAACTATATTAAATTGAAACATTCATAGCACTACAATATTAAATGGGATGAGAGTATAAGATTCACTTTACATGAGTAAAATAACTTTTTTTCTTCTTCTTTTCCTGATGTGGGATTATCAAATAAAAGCTAGCCAATGGAGATTTTCTTAATTGTTTAAAATTAATAAAATCAAGAAAATTAGTATGAGATATTGAAACTCTCACAAGGCTACTCACTAAATAGGATGAGAGTATAAGATTCATTTTATATGAGCAAAACAACTCATTTTTTTCGTTTTTTTTTTCCCCGATGTGGGATTATCAAATTATTTAAAATTAAGAAAATCAAGAAAATTAGAATGAGGATTTGGAGCTCCTACACGGTTTCTCACTAAAAAGTCCATTTTCCTTATATATATAGATATCTACAAATTTTATAAAAGAGTACTTTTAAGTAGAGATATTATGAGAGTTTCAAAATCCCATACAAAATTATTTTTAAAATCAAAACCTCTATATAGGATTGTAAAATAAAAGTTAAATAATAGCTAACTAATGAAGATTTTCTTAATTGTTTAAAATTAAAAAAATTAAAAATATTAGTATGAGATATTGATCATAAGGTTTCTCACTAAAGATCTTCTTTTGCTTAGATAAATGAAAGCATAAGATTCACTTTATGTCAGTGAAACACTTCACTTTTTGCTTCCTTTCTCGATGTAGGATTATAAAATAAAAGTTAAACGGAAGCTAGCTGTAGACACCCCAATTTTGACCGTCCTCAAGACTTAGACGTCATCATTTGAACACTCGATGATCATCCATGCTCGTGTTTGTTTTGAGCTCCCGAAGGTCTTGGCTGCGCGCCTCGCCTCAGAACCTCTCAACTTGTTTGTTTTGTGCTTGGATGTGGACCAAGGACTTGTGGTTTTGTTTCTGAGGAAAGAGGGTGGCTTGTTCGCCACCCCTACAACCCATCGGCCAAGCCTTGTGCTTATCGGCCATGTATTCTCTCTATCGGCCATAAGTGTTGGCCGGTCGGCACTCTTTTTGGTCGATTGGCCATTTTTTTGGTCGAGACCCCTTTTTCTCCTTTTGCAAATTTTTTTCTTCCAGCCGGTGCCAGCTGTTGGCCACTTGGTGTATCCTCCATACACGTGTATGAATGGATTCAAACCAAGTCCTAGCTTGTTCAACAAGCTTGGGAGTTGGTTTTCTATAAGAAGGGAGGCCCCTCTCCCTTTCCAGAGGTTCTGAAAATCTGATATAGAAGATATATATCACTCTCTCTATATATATTTCTTCCTCTCTCTCTATATTGTGTTAGTTTGTGCCTTAAAGTGAGATTTCTCTTCATTTTTGCACTACAACACCTAGCAACACACCACCATCTTTGAGCTGAGGTTCTTGGGAATGTTATTTGAGCTCTGAAAGTTGGTTTTTGCCTCAAAGGTTACTGGTTTCGAAGTTGTGCTTCAAGGGTGAGTGTATTCCCCTTTTAAGCCTTTGTTTGTATACTATATTGGCCATCCTTGCATATTGTTTTAGGCCTTGCTTTCAACTGAAAAAAGTTTTGATTCCAAGTGTTTAACATGTTGGTTTGAGGCCTCTTTGGTATTGGGGGGTGGTCTACCCACTTTGTGCATTATTTGGCCCTGTTTTGAGCCATCTCTTTTAGGCCTTTGGATCATCTCGGTTTGGCCTCTTCACCACTGAAATCCAGAGGAATTTCAGTGGTGGAAGTGTGGTTTTGAGGCCTCAAATAGGAGGGGGTTGTCCCCCCTCTTCTTGTCTTGTATGCTTGTGGTATTGGCTCACCAAGTTGGCATGTTTTTATACCTCTTTGTGGCTCCATTTCAGTATGTATTAGGCCTTGTCTTGCCATGATACAACACTGTTTTGGCTTGGTTTGATCATATCATGCATGCTCCATGCACTTGTAGTGCAAATCCATCCACTAGCCTAACATGCATCATGTGTTTAGACCATCATTCTAGCATGTTTTGGCTTAACTCCAAAGCTTTTGTCCATGTTTTAGCATGCTTAAGCTCTGATTCATGTTGTTTTGGTCATGCATGCCATGCTTTGTATAGCCATAATGCATTCTTGCTCATTAGCTTTGAGTTTCATGGTCTCTAGCATGGCTTACTTGAGTTGTTTGCATGCTTTGGTCTCATTTCTACCATGATTTTAGTATGTATAGTGTGGCCATACTCTCTCATGCTCCATTATTTCAATGCTTTTGGTGAGTCTTGCTTTATGCCTTAAGCATGGGTCTATATGCATGCCTTATTGCCTAAACTTGTGGCTTGCCATATCAGTGCCTTTCTGGTGTTATTTTGACATGCCATAACTCTGATTGTTGTTGGTATAGTCATCTCATGCTTGGTGGGTGTAGTGTAATCCTCTTCATTGGCCTTGTATGCGTCATGTTTTGTGCTCACCATGCTAGCTTGTTTTGGCCTCATTCCATGCACGTTTTGGCCTTATTTTGACCTGCCTTGGGACTATTTTGAGTCGCCTTGGCCCTTTGGGCCTTGGTTGATATGGCCATGGTGTAAGTCCCTTGGCTAGTTTTAAGCTTTAAGCCCACTAGTATGCTTTGTTTGTCATGTGTGCATGATTTGGCATCATTCCTTGCATGATTTCAGAGCCTATTTCATCGTCACACTCGCACATATTCCACTCTTTCATTGTGCTTGAGGGTTGTTATTTCCATGCCTTGTTTGCGAATCAATATGTGTGCATGCTTGCATTTGTTCTTGGACCTCATTTTCAGCATGTTTTTGGCCATTGTATTGGCGTGCATGAGGCTTGGTTGGGGTTGGTTTGGTCCATTAAATATTGCATTACATGGCCCTTACCATTGCATTGTTGTTTGCATATTGTTGCATACTTGGTGCATTGCATGTTTGTTTCATTCCATGATTTTTGTGTGCTTGTTGCATTGCATTGTGTGTGCATGGCTAGCATTGCATTGTGTTTGGGTCGGATGTTGAACCAAACACAGGGAACGAGGGGCATTTCATACTTGAAGTGGTGAAACGCACCTCATTCCTTAGGTCACCGACCCTCTTGATCAAGCATGATAGAGGTGTAGGCTCATTGTGTCTTTTGTTCATTCATTTGACATTGATTTGTGCAACTCGGCCTCTTTGGCCATCATGCATTGAGATTTGTGATCGATGGCTCGAGAGCCGAGCACTACACTCCTTTGAGCTTTAAACATGATAAGGAGTGTGGTCGCACACACATTTTCTTGTAAATACACTGCCTTCCCTCTGTTAGTGCTCTGTTGCAGCAAAGGAGAAGTTTACAGGAAGCAGTGGCCGATCGACCACTTTGTCTGCCGATCGGCTATTAAACTTGGCCGATATCCATCAAAATTGGCCGATAACCATTATTCTCTGGCCGATGGCCACTCCTCTTGGCTGATGACTTTTCAGCATCTCCATGAGGTGGATCAGAGGTATTTTGGAGGTTGGCACAGCTTTTCAGAAGTCTAAAATAGTGCAAACAGAGGCATCATGAGGCACGGTAGTGGATTTCCGGAAGGACACGACCGAGCATGCATCATTCATCATTCCAAGGCAGAGCTGTGGCAGCCTATTTTAGTTTCTTACGTAGTTGATTTCGTAATTTAATTAATTTGATTAATTAGTTAAAGTTTTGTAATAATTAATTAGCTTAGCATTAGTTAATTAGTTGTTGTGTAATAATTAGTTTAATTAGCTTAGAATTTGCTAGTTAGCTTGTTATTCGGACCCTTCGTCGAGAGGGCGAATTTTGTAATAAGTGTGTGTGTGTGTGATGCATGTTTTCCAACCCCCTTTTCTTTCTCCCTTTTATTTACCAGCTTTCGATGGTTAGTTTTAGGGCATGTTTCAATTAGCATACTTATGCTCGTATGTTTGCATTCATTCATCCGTCTTGCATGCACCGGGCTCGGCGCATCATACTAGCTGCATTGTATTTCAATTCCAATTTGAATACATGTTATCTAATTACATTCACATGACATCTTAGAATAGCCGAGCCTATCTTAGTTGCATTTTTGCATGTGTTGCATTAGCCATCTTAACATGAACTAGGATCATGCATGATTTCTAACTAGTTCTCTATTTTGGCTCGAAGTACACTGTGAGTGTTTATACTTTAGCGTCTTGCATGTGTGTAAGTGTTGCCATGATTGCATGCTTGCCATGAGGCTAACTGCTTAAGTGTTTAACTACTTGAATGCCTGTGGGTGAAGGTTGCATTGCTTGAATTGGAACAATTCATCAAAATGCGAGTTTTAAGCCCACTTGAGAGTGGCAAATCATGTTGTTTTCTAAGCCCACTTGAGGGTGGCAAAATCCACGACTTAGCCTACTTGCGAGTAGCACCTCTAAAATCGTTTTCAAACAAATGAACATGAAATGTTTTGTTCCAACTTAGGCGATCTAGTCTATACTTGTATGCTGTGCGCATCACATAGTAATTCTAGGTTAATAACCGGAATAAGAACACATGTGTTTTCAAAAACAACATATCATCTTAGTAAAGGCCAATCTTTGATCGGGCGAGTGGGGGTGCTCATTACATGACCTTCCCTCTCGTACCCAAGTTCCCAAACCGAGGCAACTTTGGTGATGACGGATACGTGGACTTAGGCACAAGTCAGAGTTTCCTAAATTTCCCAAAAATAAAACAATTAGGTGGCGACTCTGTATCTGGCAAAGTAGTCCATGTTTGGCACTTTTTTATTAAAATCGTTTTTCCAAAATGATTTGCTGGATTTGGACTCTTTGGTGATTTATCGGTCTCACATTGTACTTTGTAAGATTAGATTTAGAACCGTGACACAAGTCTGAACTGTAGTAGCTAAGAACAAACAAATTCGTGCCCTCGCGCGCGGAGCCGGTAGGTTGTTTGAAACCGCTGTGTGCGTAGTGAAACCCTGGTTCTTGACGAAACTAGGACAGGGATACCCTACCCCTCCATAGGGGTGTTTTGGCTCTTACTTGCTTGCTATGTGCTTTTTAGAGTGTGTCTCTATAGGGAATGCATGTGTTAGTTTGCAAGTCGGGGTATCAGGCCTGCGGGCGTCAGTATTTAAAGAATCAGTTTTTACCTGAGGGTATCAGATCTGGGGCAGTGATTTTGGAACAATAATCAGTGTTGAGGACAGTGTGTTCAGCTTACAAATGTCAACTGTTTGTTGTCTTGCCAACTGTGTGTTGTCTTTATTTTAAGCCGTTATGCTGTCCATTTTTCTGGTTGTTTATTTCCTTATTATGCTTTATTTATCTTTTTGCAAGATAGTTTAACATCATTGCTTCCGACCAGGCAGATATTCCCCAAGCACTTTGGGTTAGAGGTCGAAGACTTCATCGATCTGAGGATCTGATAGACGGACAACTAGTGTTCTGTTCATTACCCCCGATTACTAGACGGAGGGCTGTTAGGCAGAGGATATCAGTTCAGCAGTCAGTTCAGAGGGCTTTGTCTACCCCACCTGAGTACAGTAGGGTTCAGAGTTCTGTTTCTCCCACAGAGAGGGAACATACATTGGTTCAGCCAGATGCACACTTTACGGTCGAAATGGAGGAGATGATGCGTCAGCTCCAAGAAACCATGTAGGCCATGCAGCGGGACGCTGCCCGCCAGGCTGAAGTTGTAGCCCAACAAGTAGAGTTGATTGCCAGACTTCAGCAACAACAGCAACAACAACCACAACAAGCGGGAGCATCCGCTTCACATCCGCCCCCACCCCCACCCCCACCTAGAGTTCCAATACTCGAGGATACCGCAAACGTCCAGGACAATACGGATGCTCCAACAAGGCAAGTCCCGCCACCAGTTCTACCACAAATTTCAAAGACACCGGCCTTCTCAACGGATACACCTTTTGACTCTGAGATGGACCCGACTGCTCTGAAGGTGAGCAAGCTGGAAAAGCTATTCAAAAGGGCTCAAGGAGCTCATTCCATTCCGGACATAGAGGATGGATACACCGATTCGGTGGTGACTTTACCGGACTGGTTTAAGATGCCACATATTGACCGCTTTGACGGATCTGGGGACCCCATAGTGCACCTGCGGTTGTTTTCGGATATCCTAAGGTCGATGGGACTATCCAGATTGCAGAAGCTTTTCCTATTCGGCCGGATCCTGTCGGGTGTTGCGGCTATTTGCTATGCAAAGCTGGAGGACTCTGTCAAGCGAAACTGAGAGGAGATGGCTGAGGCCTTTGTAGCTCAATACTCCTACAATACGTAGATCGAGGTCACAACTCGTGATCTTGAGACAACTAGACAGGAGCCGAAGGAGAGCTTCTCCGACTTCATAACCCGTTGGAGGGCCAAAGCCTCGATGATGACCATCAGGCCGGTTGACAAAGATTAGATATGGATGGTTGTGCGCAACCTCCAGCCCAAACTTATGCAAAAGATGATCGTCCTCCCCCTTCCTACCTTTGCGGATCTACATGAGATTGGGGTGCAGATCGAGGACGCCATGAAACAGGGCCTGATTGACCATGAGAGAGAGCAGCCCAAAAGGGCATTTTCCCGTAGTACGAATGCAGGCGCGAGCAGTGCTGCAGCTGCTAGGACTTCAGATGTGGACATGGTCACCACCACCACCACTCCAAGAACACTTGCAGCTACCCCTTTCACCGGTGCATCCGGAAGTAGCTCACAAACAGCCAGATATCCACCCCGAGGCCAAAGAACCTTCACTCCACTATACATGCCCTTGTCCAAAGCTTTGGGGGTTTTAATCAGGAAAGGACATTTGAAGCCCCTGGAGCCACGGCCATTGCCAGACAAACTTCCTGCTTCCCACAACCCAGCCAAATACTGCGCCTTTTACCAATAGCATGGTCATAACACCGACCAGTGCTATAGACTGCGTCACGAGATCCAGGATCTCGTTGACAATAGGGTGATCGTGCCTCTAGAGAAGCCGAACATCACCACCAACCCACTCCCACCACATAACCAAGCTCCACTACCTAAACGCATAAATCTGATCCGAACTGGGGTTGTGTCATACGACCCTAGTATATATATCGGCCCTGTTTGGTAGAGCTGTGGGAAAGTGCTTATAGCTTATACCTTAACAGCTTATAGCTTGTAACTATGAACATTAGCTGATTTCTGACTTATAAATTAAGCTTCTCCTGCCCCACTCAAAGAATAAGTTGATTTCTGACTTACAAAAAGCTATAAGCTGTATTGTTAAGCTAAACCAAACACATCAAAATAGCTTAAATTAAGCTGAAATAAGCTGAAATTAAGCTGTACCAAATAGGGCCATCACACCTTCCCACCTACCCAAGCCGGAGGTGTTCATCCTGGACAACATGGATTTGAACATGTTAGGCACCTCCCTAACCAAACCCAAACCGGTGGTGGTGACTATCGAAGATAGAACCAGGTTGACTGTGGGGGCAGATGAGAATGCGAATTCAGAGCCAGAGGGGTCTGCGAGCTTCATGTACAACCCGAGCGGTTACATCACATCAGCAGGCCAGGCTAGGCCGAAAGTAGAGTTGTCGATTGAGGCAGAGATCTGTGTGGTACGGGAGGATGGACCTAATCAGGGGCTAGATGACCTAGCGGATCTGGAAGAAGACATTACAAACCTTCAGTTCTTCAATGAACAAGACTCAGGGGACGTGACTATCAACTAGTTTGATCTGGAAGGGTCAGCAGAAGCTACTGGGTAGCTCAGAGACGAGCCAGATGTTGTTGAGCAGCCTCAGCCAGAACAGGGTCCATCAGAGACAGGGACATCAGCAGTGGCCGGAATGGCCGGGAATCAGAATGGACCGCTGGAGAGCACCGGTGTTAAGAATTTTGCTTGGGATCTGGGCAGTTTGAGTACGGAAGAGATTGAACAGCAGGCTGCACTGAAGTAGTTTGAGTAGGAAAAGATCGAAGATCTGGAAAGGGCTAGAAAGGCCAAAGCCCCTACGAGAATGGAACGTGCTGCGTGCACCGAATGTGCTATGAGCACAAGAAAAGTTGCAACGGAACCAGACAATTGTTTGTCAGTTGCCGATGGTATGTGGTGGGAAGACGATGACTTATGTCTTGCCCACACCGATGAAGATTGGGAGCAGAACCAACTGGATGATACCTGGTACGTGGAGAAGGTTGACCACATGACCAGGAGTGGGCGGTATTTCAAACCCCCACACTTGGATCAACCAGAGGTGTCCGAGAAGAATAAGAAGGCAGAAAGGCAGAAAGAAAAACTGCTCGAGGAGGAGGCTATACTGAAACAACTTAAGAAGATACAAGCAGACATCTCCATCTGGGGACTACTTATGACCTAAAGAGTTCATAGACAAGCTGTCCTTTCTGCAATGGACAGGGCCAAGCTATCAATCGACACCACACCTGAACAATTGGTGGGGCTGGTCTTTCCGGGAGGAGCTTCCCCGACGTTGACCTTCACTGACAAGGAACTGCCGCCTGAGGGCTCAAACCATAACAAACCAATCTACATCTCTGTTGAGTGTAGAGAAAAATGGATACCAGTGGTTCTTGTCGACACAGGATCCGCTATCAATGTGTGCCCGTCGAGGACGGCATATGCAATCGGGTTGAAGCCCGCGGATTTTGTGCCTACTGCCCAGGTGATACGGGCGTACGACAATACCAGCAGAGAGGTGATGGGGACTGTACAGATTCAGACTCAGGTTTGTCCAGGACAACACGATATTGATTTTCATGTCTTGGACGTTCCCGCAACCTTCAATCTACTCCTAGGGCGGCCGTGGTTGCACCGGGTGAAGGTAGTCTCTTCCACCCTACACCAGATGTTGAAGTACCCCTACGGGAAGGGGGTGGCTATAGTTTTTGGGAATTTGTCAATCCATCCGCCGCCAGAGGTTTCTACAACAGTTCTGGAGATTGAACATGGCGCAGAGGATGTGTTCATCTCAGGATTTACCCTAGCCGAGGCCCGGGTTGTACAGAACATTCTAGCTATTGATGAGGGGCTGTACGTCAGCGCACAATTAGTCTACCTTATGAACATGCTTCAGCACATGCTCGAGATGGGATTAGGGCGCAGTGGCTGGAAAGGTGTTGCAGTATCGGCCGAAGTGCCGCATAACCCACATACCTTTGGTTTAGGTTATCTGCCTACCAAGGAGGACTGGGTGAGGAAAGGAAAAGAGACGGCCGGAAGAGCCAGAGCCAAGCAGGCCAGGAAGCATTATGAGTCGATGCACCAACCTATCCAGGGTACCCTGAACGAACGCTTTGTCCGGGAGGGAGAGGACTTCCCATTCTGCGGTTTCCCAGAGCCATGGCTAAATGCAGAGAGGTGGCACTTGCCAGGGGTTCAAGATTTTCTTTCACTTGCAATTGTCTGGGGATGATGTTGCCGAAGAGCAGACAAACCCACCAGCTGAGGCTGAGCAGTGCAAGGAGGAGGGTTCCGAGAGCACAGAGATTGAAATGGGGGTAGCACTGGCTTGTCTACTCTCAGATCCTCAGATCGTACAGAAGTGCTTGGGGGATAACTTCTCAGTGTCTATGATCAGGAATGAAGCAGCTGTGAGCCCATCTTCGAACATTCTGGATGCATCCATCGCACCCTCCTTCGTCTGGCAATACGATGAGGGCTTTTTATCGAGTAGCACCGGGTCAGGTAGTGAGCCGGAATCTGATTCCACCGAGTTTGTGGAGTCGGAATCAGGTTCCATCTTGTCTAAGTCTGAGTCCGGTATTCTTGGGGGTGACAACCCGAATGCCACAGTCCTGTCTAGGTTGTCTTTTTCTTTTTCCTTTGAGTCTGTTGTAACAGAGGAATCAGGCGATTTGGAAGTGATTAATGAGAATGGAATGGCTGTGGCATCCGAATACTTTTCTGTGCCCTTCATTTATTGCATTAATCAAGACTTTCAAAATTTCGATAAAAATGACGAGGAAGAAATTCCTCCGGTTTTGCAATATTTGCTTGATCAAGAGCAGGAGAGGTTTGTTAAACCCTTGGTTAATGAAATCACCATAATTAATGTGGGTACTGGGAACGACCCGCGGTTGGTCCAGATCGGGTCCACGTTGTCTTCGGAGGAGCGCGAGCACTTAGTCGCTTTATTAAAAGATTTCAAAGATGTTTTTGCGTGGTCCTACGAAGACATGCCTGGAATCGATCCTGAGATTGTACAGCACCGAATCCCTCTTGACCCAGAGGCCTGACCTGTTAAGCAGAAGCTCCGAAGGATCCGCCCAGACTAGGCTCTTAAGATCAAAGAAGAGGTCACCAAGTAAATTGACGCAGGGTTCCTGCTGGTATTTGAATACCCAGCTTGGTTGGCCAATATAGCTCCGGTGTCGAAGAAGGACGGTAGAATTCGGGTATGTGTGGACTTTAGGGATTTGAGCAAAGCCAGTCCGAAAGACGACTTTCCTCTGTCGCATATCGACGAATTAGTGGACTTCACTGCTGGGCATGCGCTACTCTCATTCATGGATGAGTTTTCAGGCTACAATTAGATATTGATGGCACTCGAAGACCGGGAGAAGACTGCTTTCACCACCCCATAGGGAACCTATTGTTATAGGGTGATGTCGTTTGGGCTGAACAATGCTAGGGCTACGTATTAACGGGCTGCGACCCAATTTTGCATGACATGATCCACAAAGAGGTTAAGGTGTATGTGGATGACATGATTGTCAAGTCCAAGGAAAGAGAGGGCCACTACACCCCCTTGCAGAAATTCTTCCAAAGGAACAGAGAGTATCGGTTGCGGCTGAATCCTCAGAAATGTACATTTGGTGTTATAGCAAGAAAATGATGGGGTTCTTGATCACACAGAGAGGTATCAAGGTCGATCCTTCCAAAATCAAGGCCATCTTAGAAATGCCACCACCAAGGACTAAAAAGGAGGTGCGAGGCTTTCTGGGTAAAGTGTAATTCATAAGACGGTTTATTGCAAAATTAACCTTGACTTGTGAACCACTCTTTGGTCTCCTAAAGAAGGGAAAGAAGTTCCAATGGGATGACCGATGCCAAGTTACTTTCGAGTAGATCAAACAATATTTACAGAACCCACCTGTGTTATCACCGCCTGAGCCGGGGAAACCGTTGATTCTGTATCTTTCAGTGACTGAAACTACAATGGGCTGCATGCTTGCATAGGAGTCTGAGGACAGAGTAGGGAAGGCTATCTACTACCTGAGCAAGAAAATGCTGGATTACGAGATCCGCTAGAGAAGGCTTATCTGGCCTTAGTATGGGCTACCAGGAAGCTACGGCACTACCTATTAGCTCACTCTGTAATACTGGTTTCGAGATTAGATCCCATCAAATATCTCTTCGAGAAACTAGCACTTACGGGTAGGCTAGCCCGTTGGTTGCTTCTGCATTCCGCATTCGATCTGAAGTACATGACGCGCAAGTCAGTGAAAGGGAGAGCGGTAGTGGAGCTCGTAGCCGATCACCCAGTTGAAGGGGATGAAGCAGTTGAGTATCTATTCCCAGACGAGGCCATCCTGCATGTCGAAGAAGAAACCTGGACGATGTACTTTGACGGAGCATCAAACTAATACGGGTACGGGATAGGGGTGTTGCTGATAGCACCTGACAATTCCCTTATACCTCTAGCATTCAAACTCCGGTTCAAAGCGTCGAACAATGAGGTAGAGTATGAGGCTTGTATTGCTGGACTAGAAGCCGCCCTAGAACTAGGGGCAAAACGGTTGGATGTCATTGGGGACTCGAACCTTGTTGTATCTCAAGCTAAAGGAGATTGGAAAGTTAAAGAAGAAAATATAAGAATCTATCACCAGACCTTGGACGTTCTGATTCCTCGGTTTGAAAAACTGAATTTCGCTCATCTGTTAAGAGAGAACAACAGGTTCACTGATTCATTAGCACTCTATCTTCTATGATAGACATCCCTTTCGGAGTCTGGATGCATCCGATCATCATTGAACAGAAATTCTTGTCGGCCTACGAGCTGATTGCTGCCATAGATGAGGTACAAGATGAGAACCCTTGGTATTACGACGTCTGGAACTTCTTAGAAAAGGAAGCTTATCCGCCAGGGGCAAATGCTAAAGATAAGAGAGCAATTCGAAGAATGGCTGCTCAGTTCATCGTCTGCAGGGGTAAACTGTACAAGAGGGGTCATCTCGGGATGCATGAGCTGTGTGTTGATGCTGAAGAATCCAAGTGCCTGATGGAGGCCATCCATGGAGGAGAGTGCGAAGCGCACATGAACGGGGTGATGCTAGCCCGGAAGATCCTTAGACAGGGTTATTACTGGTCCACCATGGTGGAGAATTGCATTGGCTTTGTCGTGCAATGCCACAAATTTCATATCCATGCAAATCGCATGAACATTCCGACATCGAAGCTGTACAACATGACTTCGCCATGGCCATTTTCAGTCTGGGGGATTGATGTAATTGGGGCTGTCACTCCGAAGGGGTCCAACGGACATGAGTAAATTCTGGTAGCGATAGACTACTTCACGAAGTGGGTTGAGGCCCAATCTTACGTGGTGTTGAAGGCATCGCACGTCGCAATAATGTTCACTTCAAGAAGTGACGAATGAGATTATTTCAACGTGGCTTTTCATAAGTCATCTACATATCGGCCGCAAACCAACGGAGCAGTTGAGGCCGCCAACAAGAACATCAAGCACATTCTACAGAAGATAGTGGAAACCTACAGGGACTGGCCAGATAAGTTGCCATTTGCTCTTTGGGGTTACCGGACTTCAATTCGAACTTCTACTGGGCAACTCCGTATTCCTTGGTTTATAGGATGGAGGCTGTTCTGCCTTTCAAAGTTGAGGTTCCGTCATTACGGGTATTGACTGAGTATCAGATAGCCGAGGCAGATTGGCAGCAAAGCACGTTTGAAGAACTCATGCTCTTTGATAGAGAGAAGGCTGAAAGCACTGTATCACATCCAAGGTTATCAACGAAGAATTGCCAGGGCTTTCAACAAGAATGTTAAGTCCAGGAATTTGAAAGAGGGGGATCTTGTGCTCAAAGACAACCGAGCTCCCATCTACGACCCTAGGGGCAAGTTCAGACCTAATTGGACTGGCCCTTACATCATCAAGTCTATCTGGTCGGGCGGAGCTATCGTTCTGATGGACCTAGATGACCTAGAGTTCTCCCAGCCGATCAACATGGACAAGTTGAAGAAATATTATCCCTGAGTGGCTCGTTAGGCCGAAAACCCGAAAAGGCGACATAGGCAAAAGTTAGCGCATGAAAATTTTGAAATTATAAAAACTGAGCTCGCAAGGTTGACAACCCAGAAAGGGCGGCCTTGGCAAAAGTTAGAGCGCAAAAGGAGAGTGTTAATACACGAGTGAACCCGAGCCGAACTACGTAAGACTTGATTCCTATCTTGGGGATACGTAGGCAACTTCATTCTGAAGTCCAGCCATGAACACTTCCTCGATCAACTTTGTCCATCTGATCATGTTTGGCCATCTTTGTCTATCCTGCATTCAAGAGCTGAGTTGTGATCTCCAGTGCAGTGCTATTCAGACTAGGGGCAACTTTCCAGTTGTTGTGGATCAGAGGTTGTACATCTCAGTGATAGATCTCGGGCGTGTCCAGTTTTGATCCATATCGAAAATGGTTTTGAAAAGTTTTAATAAAAGTTGATTTTGCTCAAATTAATCTTTTTACAACTTAGACCATTTTTGGACCAAACGGAAAATTTTCAGTACCCACAACCTTCAATTACATTAATTTCAGTACAGAGTTCTCCTACTCTTGAATACAAATTGAAGTTGCTTTTTATTACATTTATAAAGAAAACTTGAAAGTACTGATTAAAGCAATAAACTCGGGGCATAGTCAGGTGTTCCTACGCTCCCTCCCAAATCTTATGGAAGCCTCTGATGCCAAAGTAGGCCCAACCTGCACCTCTTCATCAAGCCAAGCTATGCACTCATCAAAGAGGCTGCAACTAAAAGTGGGAGCAGGGGCCAGAAGCTCTCTCGTCCTCCATGCTGTAGCGTACCGAGCTAGCTATGCGCCTCGGACTAGAAATGCAGCAGGGTACTCTATCCCATCTTCCGGGCAAGTCTGATCATGTGCAAACTGGCGCCGGAATCAGAACGGAAAGTAAAAGACATAGTGTGTCAGGCCGATCAACTGAATCCCCGACTGGCGAGACATGCTATAACTCATCGCTGGCAGATTGAGCCAAGGGCAGCGCTAAGCAATACTGGTAGCGGATAGACTGCACATCCATTCGCACCACCATCCCTCGACAGGGGCATCGACTGGACGTCGCCGGAAGAAATAGCCGCGAGCTGAATATGCTGGGCATGAGTCCACAACCTTCAATTTATCCATCAACCATATCTAGGGAGGGATGAAAAATGAGAGATTAAAGAATAGAGAGGTGTACATGTAGAGAAAAGTAAGAAAAGGGCTTTCAGAGAAAAGTCGAGCCTGAGGGTCGAGTGATGTGAGAAATATATGTGAGATGGGGTGGGAAACATTACCTGCAGCAGTAGTGGACTCCCCGTGAATCTAGTCGTCTCTCGGCAATGGAAAGCATCCAAGCCCATCAATGTCTCAGCCAGTGTCATGGCAATGCAGCTCTTGCCCTCTTTTAAGCCTTGGGCAACTTCGATCAAACGGACGCTAGACCCTCCGAAGCTTGACGCAAGCAAGAAATGAGAGAGCATGCACAAGCGAAGCACATGTCGCTGAAAACCCTGCCAGTGATGATCGCTGCGGTCATCGGCATCGGAAAACCAATGAATCAAGCTGGGGATGTCCAACTCCCCGTCACGGATCAAAGACCAAGCGACATGCATAGTGATCCCACACATCCGTCCTAAGGCTTGGATGTGGCCGAAGCGGAATTGGGGCAGGATTTCTTCATCGCGCTCGGATTCCATCAAAGCCTGGAAGTCGTCGAAAGTGGGACACATTTCTTGTCTGCCAAAGCTAAAAATGTGCGTAATCGGATTCCAATACCTTGCCGCGGCATGAACAAACGGAAAACGTAGCGGGGTGCGGCTTAACGTGAATAGTGCATTTATTCGAAGCCTTGGAAATTTAGCTTTTCCGGGCCATCTAAGTTGGCAATCCAATTTGTGAGATTTTGGACAAGAAATCCCTCCATTTGGTGCAAAAACAGTGTTGAAATGGAGAAACTACAAAGCTGGGGCTTTTGTAGAAGATAAGATATTGAGTGGAAGACAGGTGGCAGCATTCTGGAGGTTTTTGCCATTTTTGGCCGATCGGCCAGTAATGATGGCCGACCGACCATCCTTAGCCGATCGGCTAGTTTTTGTGGCCGATGGTCATTTCTTGTGGCCGATGACCTCCCACCTTGGCCGATGGCCTCTCCTTTTTCCTCTGAAGTTGTCCATGTGTTGGAGGAGTTGAGAACTCATGTGTTTCCACTTCGAATGCCTTTTCGTGACGATTTTGCAAAGTCGTGCCCGTGTTGCTTCAATTTGTTTATCGAGTTGTTGCATTTGATTATCGAGTTGCATTTTACGTTGCTTGTTAAGTTCTTGTCTTGCTTATCGAGTTGTATTTACATTTGATTAGTACGTCAAGTCTTGTTTTTGCTTATCGAGTTGTTTTGGTCTTTCAGTCGTCGATTGGTTCACTACCTGATCAATGCAATTCGATTGTTTAGTTTTCAAAACAAAGTTCAATCTCATTTACATTGTTATGTGATGCGATGCGATGCGATGCACAGAATACAAATGTAGCACTTTTTCAATAAAAGAGTTGTTTCATTCCATCATGTTTTTCTTTTGCAAAAGTACAAAGTTTTAAAGAACATAAATCTGCCTGACGCAATACAATGTGCAAAAACTACTAGTAAAAAGAACAATAAAGCAAAAAAAAGAAGAAATAGCAGCATCTGGGTCGGCGCCAGTCGCCTCAAGTGTGGGAATCCCTCCTCGTCCTCTTCTTGAACGAAGGTCCAGGATCGCCGTTGTCAGCTCCATTGTCTGAGTTTGAACCCGAGTCATCTCCGGCCTCATCCTGAGACGACTCTGCCTCCTCATCCTCTATGGTAGGCACTTGAGAACTATGCCCGGAATGAGTATGCCTATGTCTGCCTTGGCTATGTATCGACATTCCTCGTCCGGCTCCCTTTGCTGCTCTGGAAGGCACTGAAGGTCCCGCTGAGGCAACCGATGTGGCTGGTATCTGGAATGGGGCCTGAAAAGAACAATTTGGCAAATGCATCAGTTATGCTATGTGAAGTTGAGTATGGTATCAAATGTTGTGAGCAGTGTATGAATGTTGAGATACAGTGTATGAATGCCATGACTGGTGAATGATTGCAATGTATGAGGGTCGTGGCCAGTATATGAGATGCAGTGTATCAGTGCCGTGAGTGGTATATGATTACGGTGTATCAAATGCAATATGGAGCAGATTACAGAGGGTTTTGAGACGGAAGTTGAAAGTACTTACCGGGATACCATAGATACTCAGCAGGTCCATGCTCCTCTGCAGCATCCCCATCACCAAAGCCGTCAGCTCCAGGGCCTGCCCAGTGTACTCGATGGAAGCCTGCAAAAGTGTTGAAGTCATTAGTAATCTGCGGGATATCAACTGAAATGAAAGGACTGTACAGAATGCAAAGTATAGCACATACTGGGGTCGAACCTCGAACTCTGACGAGCTCATGATCAGCTGGGGGATGAGCGATCGGAATCTGGTAACTCTCTCCAGCCTGCCCACGGCACGTCATAGTGGTGGGCAAGTCTGGCCACTCTGCTCTCCGTCCCCTCCGGGAACCCTTCCTGCTATGGGCCTGAGTCACCCTCGATGCTCCCACTCCTCCTACTGGAGCTGCAAGTCTCTCTCTCTCAGCTCGGTAAGCGCTGGTCAGAGGTCGCATGAGATAAATCTGGATGAAGTCGGTGTAGTCGCCCTCATCTCTGAAAAAGTCCGCATCCCAACCGATCGTGAAATCGATCATCTCCTGCGGGGTGTACCTCTCTGTATGCCTCATATGGGTGGGAGGTAGCCTCGGGACTATCTGCTCAGGTAAACTTAGGGTTTGATGCAGGAAGCGCTCTCCCAAATACCATGCCCAATAGACCGGACCCTTTAGCAAAACTCGAAATCGGGCAGTCTCCCGAGCACCCATGTACTAGTCTCTCACTATATCAGGCCACACGGCCCAGGGCTGCCAGGTGATCTGCAAATGGCAGGATATACAGTTTGTTATCTGCTATGGAAAGTACAATGTAAAGCGAAGCTTAAATGAGCTGTAAGGTTTGAAATACCTCTGTTGCGGCTATGGTGTCAAAGTATCTACGGAAGAGCAAGAAAGACTCCTGCGGCCTCCGCTCGCACCTCACATCGTATCGATGAGAATATGGGATAACAAGGGACATCTCCACCTCCGGCTCTGGAGCAAGCCTCAGAAAGTAGGCATATACCCACAACTACAGAATGTAACAGGGCAACAATGAGTATGTTTATCAGTAAAGCAGAATACAAATAAAGTAAAAATCGAAGAATGATGTGCAGTGTATCGTGCAGTGTGTGAAGTGTCTTGTGCAGTGCGTGCAGTGTACAGCTAGTGTAAAGCAGATTGCGTGTATGCAGTATGTGTGGTGTACAGATAATGTAAGGCAAAACTGTAAAATAAAAAAGGAAGGTGTACCTCCCAGGCTCGCCAGTAACCTCCTAGCAGATGTCTGTTGCGGCGGGATGAGGAACTCATGTACCCGTATAATGTGGCTAGGCCTGCGCCACCCCAATCATAGCGTTGGATCTGGGTCACATCCACCAGTGCGCCTAGCAGATAGAGTCCAACTGTGTTCGCCCGGTCGGCGAAAAGAGTGGTGCCCAACAAGAACATAAGAAACCCTCGGGCATACTACTCGACCTCCTCGCAGGTCGTCGGCGCCTGTACCCTGAACTGGTCCTCGAACCATGAGTATCTCACGAACGCTGGCTGAGAGAGAGGTGGGCGAGTGCCAAGCAAGAACATCTGGGCAGCATCCCACTCGCCATATTGGTGTCAAAGGGGATCAGATCACCCCCGACTCCGATGCCAGTGAGCATGGAGAAGTCGAAGGGAGTCATCGTCATCTCCTCCGCTGTAGAAAGGTGGAAGGAATCGTTGGTGTCCCACCACCTCTCCACCAGTGCACCTAGAAGGGGCCTACTCGCAGTGAGGCGCGAGAGTCCCATGCAGAAAATACTGAAGCCGGCCTCGTCGACGATCTGGCGGACCTTATCAAGCAACTCCATGTACCAACCCCGGGCGATAGTATTCCCATACCCCCGGAAGGCATGGGAATCTCCTTGTGTTCAAGACAAATAGACAAGAAGCAGTGTCAGATACAGTGTTTGAATGCACTCAGAATTGATAAAAATGCAATGTGTGTGCATGTGTTCGAGTTGGCGCAGAGATCATGTATGAACGTGCTCAAGGTGAACAAAGCTTGTGATCTACAAATGTGTTTGTGATGATCAGATAAAGGGCAGTATCAATTATCCAAGATATACGACCTACATTACATAAAGTAAAGAGGAAGGGTATACCTCAGCGGCGCCGTAAGAAAGGTGCGACTTCGGCTCGCGTAGCAGGAGCTCCAATGGCGTACCTCGCGCGAAGCTCCTGAACTGGCGAATACTGTCAGGAGGCAATACATGCACCTCGGGCTCGTACGTCACCGGGTCGAATGGCCGGACACTGAGCGGTAAGAGCTCGACCTCGGGATCCATCTCCATAGCTGGAGGAGCCCCACCCTATGGAATATCGTCCGCCATCTTGAGGAGAATGAGAAATTGGTCGAGGGTATGAAAATTGGGCAAGAATGCCAAAAGTCAACCCCGAGGGGTGAAAAGTGGAGGAAAATGACAAGGCTCAGAAGAAGGCACGAAAATCAAGGTAAACTCAGGACAAACAAACCCCAAGTGACGAAAACTGAGAATGTGGCACCAAATACAATTGCCAATCGGTTTAAAGTGTTCGAAACAATGAGGGTTTCGCGAATCGAAAGTTGCGGGAGGCTTGAAAACGAAGGAAAAGCTCGGATCGAAGGGAGGAAAACAACCTAGAGAGAGAGCAAGAGTTTTCGGCTTGGAGGAAGTGAGGAAATAGGGTTTGGAACACTATACTTAAAGACCCGACGCAAAATGTCAAAACTGCCCCGAATCTGCCATTTTTAGCCGATCGGCTAAATTGTTGGCCGATTGGCCAAATTATTGGCCGATAAGCTTGTTTTCTGACCGATGGGTGGCCGATGGCTCTCCCATGTGGCCGATGGATCTGCAATGCCCTTGTTTTTGTTAGCTGTGTTGATTGGTACCCTCATCTCTCAAGAAAGTGCAAGGGAATACAATTTTGAAGCTTAAGCGGGCTCCGTGGTACCGTGTCATCCGTGTGCGACACTCGATACGCACGAGGTGCATCCTTTTTCGTATCCTTCTGTATATTGCAAAATTAGAGAATTGCTTTTGAATGTTTTACAAGTGCTTTGTCATGTTTGTAAGATGCGCATTTGTTATACGCCTTTTCACTTTTAAGTTGAGCGTGCCTCATCTCGTTCTGAAGTTGCATTGTGGATAACATGCCTTTACCATGCTTACATTGAATATGTGCATCGCACTCTTAGGTTGCATTGTCTTACACCCCTCCATCCGCATTGTTACGCACTCTGAGGTTGCATTGTCTTGCACCCCTCCATCTGCGTTGTCACGCACTCTTAGGTTGCATTGTCTTGCACCCCTCCATCCGCGTTGTCGCGCACCCCTTTGTTGCATTGTTATGCACTCCACCTGCATTGTCATGCACACTTAGGTTGCATTGTCATGCACCTCTCCACCCACGCTGTCGCGCACGTCTTACTTGCATGGTTATGCACACTACTTGCATTGTCATGCACATTTTGCTTGCATTGTTATGCACCCTCTTCGTTTGCGTTGTCACGCATATTTTACTTGCATTGTTATGTACGCGTTTCACTTGCATTGTCATGCAACCTTTTCACTTGCATTGTTATGCGCATTCTACCAACATGTGTTTCTACTATATTGTATCTGTCAAAGTTTCTTTCTTATGCAGGCATGATATTGTATGTATGGTTCATTTGAAGCTGGCACAACTAGACAACGTTGTATGTACAGTTCAGTCAGAGGAACTCCGTGTGAGATCATTCCTCTTTCCATAATCATAAGTTATGTTCCATTCGTGCATGTCATTTGCATTTTGCCCCTGCCTGTGGGCGCATCTCTTTGTTATCTGGTATGTTTATCTAAGTCTTCGGCCTTGTCAAAAATGGGTCGTCTCTGGGCTTTGACATTCACTCCCGTCATCTTATGACTTTCGAGTTTTTTCAAAGAGGGGCAACTGTAGACACCCCATTTTTGACCATCCTCAAGACTTGGACATCATCGTTTGAACACTAGATGATCATCCATGCTCGTGTTCGTTTTGAGCTCCCGAAGGTCTCGGCTGCGCGCCTTGCCTCAGAACCTCTCAACTTGTTTGTTTTGTGCTTGGTTGTGGACCAAGGACTTGTGGTTTTGTTTCTAAGGGAAGAGGGTGGCTTGTTGGCCATCCCTACAACCCATCGGCCAAGCCTTGTGCTTATCGGCCATGTATTCTATCCATCGGCCATGAGTGTTGGCCGGTCAGCACTCTTTTTGGTCGATCAGCCATTTTTTTGGTCGAGACCCCTTTTTCTACTTTTGTAGATTTTTTTCTTCCAGCCGGTGCCAGTTGTTGGCCACTTGGTGTATCCTCCATACACGTGTATGGATGGATTCAAACCAAGTCCTAGCTTGTTCAACAAGCTTGGAAGTTGGTTTTCTATAAGAAAGGAGTCCCCTCTTCCTTTCCAGAGGTTCTGAAAATCTGATATAGAAGATATATATCACTCTCTCTATATATATTTCTTCCTCTCTCTCTCTATATTGTGTTAGTTTGTGCCTTAAAGTGAGATTTCTCTTCATTTTTGCACTACAACACCTAGCAACACACCACCATCTTTGAGCTGAGGTTCTTGGGAATGTTATTTGAGCTCTGAAAGTTGGTTTTTGCCTCAGAGGTTACTGGTTTCGAAGTTGTGCTTCAAGGGTGAGTGTATTCCCCTTTTAAGCCGTTGTTTGTATACTATATTGGCCATTCTTGCATATTGTTTTAGGCCTTGCTTTCAACTAAAAAAAGCTTTGACTCTAAGTGTTTAACATGTTGGTTTGAGGCCTCTTTGGTATTGGAGGGTGGTCTACCCCCTTTGTGCATTATTTGGCCTTGTTTTGAGCCATCTCTTTTAGGCCTTTGGATCATCTCGGTTTGGCCTCTTCACCACTGAAATCCAGAGGAATTTCAGTGGTGGAAGTGTGGTTTTGAGGCCTCAAATAGGAGGAGGTTGTCCCCCCTCTTCTTGTCTTGTATTCTTGTGGTATTGGCTCACCAAGTTGGCATGTTTTTATACCTCTTTGTGGCTCCATTTCAGTATGTATTAGGCCTTGTCTTGCCATGATATAACACTGTTTTGGCTTGGTTTGATCATATCACGCATGCTTCATGCACTTGTAGTGCAAATCCATCCACTAGCCTAACATGCATCATGTGTTTAGACCATCATTCTAGCATGTTTTGGCTTAACTCCAAGAAGCTTTTGTCCATGTTTTAGCATGCTTAAGCTCTGATTCATGTTGTTTTGGTCATGCATGCCATGCTTTGTATAGCCATAATGCATTCTTGCTCATTAGCTTTGAGTTTCATGGTCTCTAGGATGGCTTACTTGAGTTGTTTGCATGCTTTGGTCTCATTTCTACCATGATATCAGTATGTATAGTGTGGCCATACTCTCTCATGCTCCACTATTTCAATGCTTTTGGTGAGTCTTGCTTTATGCCTTAAGCATGGATCTATATGCATGCCTTATTGCCTAAACTTCTGGGCTGCCATATCAGTGCCTTTTTGGTGTTATTTTGACATGCCATAACTCTGATTGTTGTTGGTATAGTCATCTCATGCTTGGTTTTGGTTTTGGTGGGTGTAGTGTAATCCTCTTCATTGGCCTTGTATGCATCAGGTTTTGTGCCCACCATGCTAGCTTGTTTTGGCCTCATTCCATGCATGTTTTGGCCTTATTTTGACCTGCCTTGGGACTGTTTTGAGTTGCCTTGGCCCTTTGGGGCTTGGTTGATATGGCCATGGTGTAAGTCCCTTGGCTAGCTTTAAGCTTTAAGCCCACTAGTATGCTTTGTTTGTCATGTGTGCATGATAGAGCCTATTTCATCGTCACACTCGCACATATTCCACCCTTTCATTGTGGTTGAGGGTTGTTATTTCCATGCCTTGTTTGCTAATCAATATGTGTGCATGCTTGCATTTGTTCTTGGACCTCATTTTCAACATGTTTTTGGCCATTGTATTGGCATGCATGAGGCTTGGTTGGGGTTGGTTTGGTCCATTAAATATTGCATTACATGGCCCTTAACATTGCATTGTTGTTTGCATATTGGTGCATACTTGGTGCATTGCATGTTTGTTTCATTCCATGATTTTTGTATGCTTGTTGCATTGCATTGTGTGTGCATGCCTTGCACTGCATTGTGTTTGGGTCGGATGTTGATCCAAACACGGGGAACGAGGGGCGTTTCATACTTGAAGTGATGAAACGCACCTCTTTCCTTAGGTCGCCGACCCTATTGATCAAGCATGATAGAGGTGTAGGCTCATTGTGTTTTTTGTTCATTCATTTGACATTGATTTGTGCAACTCGGCCTCTTCAGCCATCATGCATTGAGATTTGTGATCGATGGCTCGAGAGCCGAGCACTACACTCCTTTGAGCTTTAAACATGATAAGGAGTGTGGTCGCACACACATTTTCTTGTAAATACACTGCCTTGCCTCTGTTAGTGCTTTGTTGCAGCAGAAGGAGAAGTTTACAGGAAGCAGTGGCCGATCGACCACTTTGTCTGCCGATCGGCTATTAAACTTGGCCGATATCTATCAAAATTGTCCGATGACCATTATTCTCTGGCCGATGGCCACTCCTCTTGGCTGATGACTTTTCAGCATGTCCATGAGGTGGATCAGAGGTATTTTGGAGGTTCGCACAGTTTTTCAGAAGTCTAAAATAGTGCAAACAGAGGCATCATGAGGCACGGTAGTGGATTTCCGGAAGGACACGACCGAGCATGCATCATTCATCATTCCAAGGCAGAGCTGTGGCAGCCTATTTTAGTTTCTTACTTAGTTGATTTCGTAATTTAATTAATTTGATTAATTAGTTAAAGTTTTGTAATAATTAATTAGCTTAGCATTAGTTAATTAGTTGTTGTGTAATAATTAGTTTAATTAGCTTAGAATTTGCTAGTTAGCTTGTTATTCGGACCCTTCGTCGAGAGGGCGAATTTTGTAATAAGTGTGTGTGTGTGTGATGCATGTCTTCCAACCCCCTTTTCTTTCTCCTTTTTATTTACCAGCTTTCGATGGTTAGTTTTAGGGCATGTTTCAATTAGCATACTTATGCTCGCATATTTGCATTCATTCATCCGTCTTGCATGCACTAGGCTCGGCGCATCATACTAGCTGCATTGTATTTCAATTCCAATTTGAATACATGTTATCTAATTGCATTCACATGACTTCTTAGAATAGCCGAGCCTATCTTAGTTGCATTTTTGCATGTGTTGCATTAGCCATCTTAACATGAACTAGGATCATGCATGATTTCTAACTAGTTCTCTATTTTGGCTCGGAGTACACTGTGAGTGTTTATACTTTGGCATCTTGCATGTGTGTAAGTGTTGCCATGATTGCATGCTTGCCATGAGGCTAACTGCTTAAGTGTTTAACTGCTTGAATGCCTGTGGGTGAAGGTTGGATTGCTTGAATTGGAACAATTCATCAAAATGCGAGTTTTAAGCCCACTTGAGAGTGGCAAATCATGTTGTTTTCTAAGCCCACTTGAGGGTGGCAAAATCCACGACTTAGCCTACTTGCAAGTAGCACCTCTAAAATCGTTTTCAAACGAACGAACATGAAATGTTTTGTTCCAACTTAGGCGATCTAGTCTATACTTGTATGCTGTGCACATCACATACTAATTCTAGGTTAATAACCGGAATAAGAACACGTGTGTTTTCAAAAACAACATATCATGTTAGTAAAGTCCGATCTTTGATCGGGTGAGCGGGGGTGCTCATTTCATGACCTTCCCCTCTCGTACCCAAGTTCCCAAGCCGAGGTAACTTTGGTGATGACGGATACGTGGACTTACGCACGAGTCAGGGTTTCCTAAATTTCCCAAAAATAAAACATTTAGGTGGCGACTCTGTATCTAGCAAAGCAGTCCATGTTTGGCACTTTTTTTGATTAAAATCGATTTTCCAAAATGATTTGCTGGATTTGGACTCTTTGGTGATTTATCGGTCTCACACTGCACTTTGTGAGATTAGATTCAGAACCGTGACACGAGTCTGAACTGTAGTAGCTAAGAACAAATGAATTCGCGCCCTCGCGCGCAGAGCTGGTATTTCTTGGGCGGTCTACAATTTCTGGCTACTCTACTGGGGATTTAGAGAACTTGACTCGAACTCATGATATGTTGTTTTGACTACACTTATGTGTCTCTTTGCATTGCATTTGCATTGGTGCACCTCAGACACCGTGTTCACCGTCTGCTATTCCTAAACGGTTTGCCTGAGGCTGCGTGCCATAAGGTTGACCGGTTACGGGCTCTGCCATGATGGGAACACAAACCTCGGTTGTTACCGGGGCGTCCTTTTCACCATTCGACCTAGTGCATATCGGAATCTGTAGTGACCATTCCAAGCTAGGACAGGTTGCTTGCCTGATTATAGGTTGTTTGAAACCGCTGTGTGCGCAGTGAAACCCTGGTTCTTGACGAAACTAGGACAAGGAAACCCTACCCCTCCATAGGGGGATTTTGGCTCTTAGTTGCTTGCTATGTGCTTTTTACAGTGTGTCTCTACAGGGAATGCATGTGTTAGTTTGCAAGTCGGGGTATCAGGCCTGCAGGCGTCAGTATTTGAAGAATCAGTTTTTACCTGAGGGTATCAGATCTGGGGCAGTGATTTGGGAACAGTAATCAGTGTTGAGGAAAGTGTGTTCAGCTTACAAATGTCAACTGTGTGTTGTCTTGCCAACTGTGTGTTGTCTTTATTTTAAGCCGTTATGTTGTCCGTTTTTCTGGTTGTTTGTTTCCTTATTATGCTTTATTTATCTTTTTGCAAGGTAGTTTAGCATCATTGCTTCCGGTGCCGAAGAAGGACGGTAGAATTCGGGTATGTGTGGACTTCAGGGATTTGAGCTAAGCCAGTCCGAAGGACGACTTTCCTCTGTCGCATATCGACGAATTAGTGGACTTCACTGCTGGACATGCGCTGCTCTCATTCATGGATGGGTTTTCAGGCTACAATCAGATATTGATGGCACTCGAAGACCGGGAGAAGACTTCTTTCACCACCCCGTGCGGAACGTATTGTTATAGGGTGATGTCGTTTGGGCTGAAGAATGATGGGGCTACGTATCAACGGGCTGCGACCACAATTTTGCATGACATGATCCACAAAGAGGTTGAGGTGTATGTGGACGACATGATTGTCAAGTCCAAGGAAAGAGAGGGCCACTACACCGCCTTGCAAAAATTCTTCCAAAGGATCAGAGAGTATCGGTTGCGGCCGAATCCTCAGAAATGTACATTTGGTGTTACAGCAGGAAAAATGCTGGGGTTCTTGATCACACAGAGAGGTATCGAGGTCGATCCTTCCAAAATCAAGGCCATCTTAGAAATGCCACCACCAAGGACTGAAAAGGAGGTGCAAGGCTTTCTGGGTAAAGTGCAATTGATAAGATGGTTTATTGCAAAATTAACCTTGACTTGTGAACCACTCTTTGGTCTCCTGAAGAAGGGAAAGAAGTTCTAATGGAATAACTGATGCCAAGTTGCTTTTGAGCAGATCAAACAATATTTATAGAACCCACATGTGTTATCACCGCCTGAGTCGGGGAAACCGTTGATTCTGTATCTTTCAGTGACTGAAACTACAATGGGATGCAAGCTTGCGTCGGAGTCTGAGGACAAAGTAGAGAAGGCTATCTACTACCTAAGCAAGAAAATGCTGGATTACGAGACCCGCTACACTCCGTTGGAGAAGGCTTGTCTGGCCTTGGTATGGGCTACCAGTAAGCTACGGAACTACCTGTTAGCTCACTCTGTAATACTGGTTTCGAGATTAGATCCCATCAAATATCTCTTCGAGAAACCAGCACTTACGGGTAGGCTAGCCCATTGGTTGCTTCTGCATTCCAAATTCGATCTGAAGTACATGACGCGCAAGTCAGTAAAAGGGAGAGCGGTAGTGGAGCTCCTAGCCGATCACCCAGTTGAAGGGGATGAAGCAGTTGAGTATCTGTTCCCAGACGAGAACATTCTGCATGTCGAAAAAGAAACCTAGACGATATACTTTGACGGAGCATCAGACCAATATGAGTACGGGATTGGGGTGTTGCTGATAGCACCTGACGATTCCCTTATACCTCTAGCATTCAAACTCCAGTTCAAAGCGTCAAACAATGAAGTAGAGTATGAGGCTTGTATTGCTGGACTAGAAGCCGCCCTAGAACTAGGGGCAAAACGGTTGGATGTCATTGGGGACTCGAACCTTGTTGTATCTCAAGCTAAAGGAGATTGGAAAGTTAAAGAAGAAAATATAAGAATCTATCACCAGACCTTGGACGTTCTGATTCCTCGGTTTGAAAAACTGAATTTCGCTCATCTGTTAAGAGAGAACAACAGGTTCACTGATTCATTAGCAACTCTATCTTCTATGATAGACATCCCTTTCGGAGTCTGGATGCGTCCGATCATCATTGAACAGAAATTCTTGTCGGCCTACGAGCTGATTGCTGCCATAGATGAGGTACAAGATGAGAACCCTTGGTATTACGACGTCTGGAACTTCTTGGAAAAGGAAGCTTATCCGCCAGGGGCAAATGCTAAAGATAAGAGAGCAATTGGAAGAATGCCTGCTCAGTTCATCGCCTGCAGGGGTAAACTGTACAAGAGGGGGTCATCTCGGGATGCATAAGCTGTGTGTTGATGCTGAAGTATCCAAGCGCCTGATGGAGGCCATCCATGGAGGAGAGTGCGGAGCGCACATGAACGGGGTGATGCTAGCCCGGAAGATCCTTAGACAGGGTTATTACTAGTCCACCATGGTGAAGGATTGTATTGGCTTTGTCTGGCGATGCCACAAATGTCAGATACATGCAAATCACATGAACATTCCGCCATCGAAGCTGTACAACATGACTTCGCCATGGCCATTTTTAGTCTGGGGGATTGATGTAATTAGGGCTGTCACTCCGAAGGGGTCCAACGGGCATGAGTAATTCTGGTAGCGATAGACTACTTCACGAAGTGGGTTGAGGCCCAATCTTACGTGGTGTTGAAGGCATCGCACGTCGCAAAGTTCATTAGGAACAACATCATCTGTCGCTACGGGGTCCCGAATGAGATTATTTCAGATAATGGTTTCCACTTCAAGAAGGAGGTGATCGACTTGTTGGAGAAGTACAACGTGGCTTTTCATAAGTCATCTACATATCGGCCGCAAACCAACGGAGCAGTTGAGGCCGCCAACAAGAACATCAAGCACATTCTGCAGAAGATGGTGAAAACCTACAGGGACTGGCCAGATAAGCTGCCATTTGCTCTTTGGGGCTACCGGACTTCAATTCGAACTTCTACTGGGGCAACTCCGTATTCCTTGGTTTATGGGATGGAGGTGTTCTGCCTATCGAAGTTGAGGTTCCGTCATTACGGGTACTGGCTGAGTGTCAGATAGCTGAGGCAGATTAGCAGCAAAGCAAGTTCGAGGAACCCATGCTCTTTGACGAGAGAAGGCTGAAAGCGCTGTACCATGTTCAGGGTTATCAACGGAGAATTGCCAAGGCTTTCAACAAGAAGGTTAAGTCCATGAATTTGAAAGAAGGAGATTTGGTGCTCAAAGACAGCCGAGCACCCATCCATGACCCTAGGGGCAAGTTCAGACCCAATTGGACTAGTCCTTACATCATCAAGTCTATCTGGTCGAGTGGAGCTATCGTTCTGATGGACCTAGATAGCCTAGAGTTCTCCCAGCCGATCAACATGGACAAGTTGAAGAAATACTATCCCTGAGAGGCTCGCTAGGCCGAAAACCTGAAAGAGCGACCTAGGCAAAAGTTAGAGCATGAAAATTTTGAAATTATAAAAATTGAGCTCGCAAGGTTGAAAACCCAGAAAGGGCGGCCTTGGCAAAAGTTAGAGCGCAAAAGGAGAGTGTTAATACACGAGTGAACCCGAGCCGAACTACATAAGACTTGATTCCCATCTTCGGGATACGTAGGCAACTTCATTCTGAAGTCCAGCCATAAACACTTCCTCGATCAACTTTGTCCATCTGATCATATTTGGCCATCTTTGTCTATCATGCATTCAAGAGCTCGGTTGTGATCTCCAGTGTAGTGCTATTCAGACTAGGAGCAACTTTCCAGTTGCTGTGGATCCGGGGTTGTACATCGCAGTGATAGATCACGGGCGTGTCCAGTTTTGATCCATATCGAAAATGGTTTTGAAAAGTTTTAATAAAAGTTGATTTTGCTCAAATTAATCTTTTTACAACTTAGACCATTTTTGGACCAAACGGAAAATTTTCAGTACCCACAACCTTCAATTACATTGATTTCAGTACAGAGTTCTCTTACTCTTGAATACAAATTGAAGTTGCTTTTTATTACATTTCTAAAGAAAACTTGAAAGTACTGATTAAAGCAATAAACTCGGGGCATAGTCAGGTGTTCCTACTCTCCTTCCTAGATCTTGTAGAAGCCTTTGATGCCAAAGTAGGCCCAACCTGCGCCTCTTCATCAAGCCAAGCTATGCACTCATCCGAGAGGCTGCAACTAAAAGTGGGCGCGGGGGCCAGAAGCTCTCTCGTCCTCTATGCTATGGCATACCGAGCTAGCTGTGCGCCTCAAACTGGAAATGCAGCAGGGTACACTATCCCATCTTCCGGGCAAGTCTGATCATGTCCGAACTAGCGCCGGAATCAGAACGGAAAGTAAAGACACAGTGTGTCAGGCCGATCAACTGAATCCCCTGGCGAGACATGCTGTAACTCATCGGCAGATTGAGCCAGGGCAGCGCTAAGCAATACTGGTAGCGGATAGACTGCACATCCATTCGCACCACCATCCCTCATCGGGGCATCGACTAGACGTCGCCGGAAGAAATAGCCGCGAGCTGAATATGCTGGGCATGAGTCCACAACCTTCAATTTATCCATCAACCATATCTGGGGAGGGATGAAAAATGAGAGATTAAAGAATAGAGAGGTGTACGTGGAGAGAAAAAGTGAGAAAAGGGTTTTGAGAGAAAAACCGAGCCTGAGGGCCGAGTGATGTGAGAAATATATGTGAGATGGGTGGGAAACATTACCTGCAGCAGTAGTGGACTCCCGCGAATCTAGTCGTCTCTCGCGATGAAAAGCATCCAAACCCATCAATGTCTCAGCCAGTGTCATGGCAATGCAGCTCTTGCCCTCTTTTAAGCCTTGGGCAACCTCAATCAAACGGACGCTAGACCCTCCGAAGCCTGAGGCAAGCAAGAAATGAGACAGCATGCACAAGCAAAGTGCATGTCGCCGAAAACCCTGCCAGTGATGATCGCCGCGGTCACCGGCATCAGAAAACCGATGAACCAAGCTGGGGATGTCCAACTCCCGTCGCGGATCAAAGACCGAGCGTCATGCATAAGTGAGCCCACATCCGTCCTAAGGCTTGGATGTGGCCGAAGCGGAATTGGGCAAGATTTCTTCATCGCGCTCGGATTCCATCAAAGCTTGGAAGTCTTTGAAAGTGGGACATATCTCTTGTCCGCCAAAGCTAAAAACGTGCGTAATCGGATTCCAAAACCTTGCCGCGGCATGAGGGAACGGAAAATGCAGCGGGGTGCGGCTCAACATGAATAGTGCATTTATTTCAAAGCCCCGAAAATTCAGCTTTTCTGAGCCATCCAAGTTAGCAATCCAATTTGTAAGATTTTAGACAAGAAATGCCTCCATTTGGTGCAAAAAACTTAGTTGAAATGGAGAGACTACGAAGCTGGGGCTTTTGTAGAAGATAAGGTATTGAGTGGAAGACAAGTGGCAGCATTCTGGAGGTTTTTGCCATTTTTGGCCGATCGGCCAGTAATGATGGCCGACCGACCATCCTTAGCCGATCGGCTAGTTTTTGTGGCCGATGGTCATTTCTTGTGGCCGATGACCTCCCACCTTGGCCGATGGCCTCTCCTTTTTCCTCTGAAGTTGTCCATGTGTTGGAGGAGTTGAGAACTTGTGTGTTTCCACTTCGAATGCCTTTTCGTGACGATTTTGCAAAGTCGTGCCCGTGTTGCTTCAATTTGTTTATCGAGTTGTTGCATTTGATTATCGAGTTGTATTCATTGCTTGTTAAGTTCTTGTCTTGCTTATCGAGTTGTATTTACATTTGATTAGTACGTCAAGTCTTGTTTTTGCTTATCGAGTTGTTTTGGTCTTTCAGTCGTCGATTGGTTCACTACTTGATCAATGCAATTCGATTGTTTAGTTTTCAAACAAAGTTCAATCTCATTTACATTGTTATGTGATGCGATGCGATGCGATTCACAGAATACAAATGTAACACTTTTTCAATAAAAGAGTTGTTTCATTCCATCATGTTTTTCTTTTGCACAAGTACAGAGTTTTAAAGAACATAAATCTGCCTGACGCAGTACAATGTGCAAAAACTACTAGTAAAAAGAAAAATAAAGCAAAAAAAAGAAGAAATATCAGCATCTGGATCGGCGCCAGTCCCCTCAAGTGTGGGAATCCCTCCTCGTCCTCTTCCTGGACAAAGGTCCAGGATCGCCGTCGTCAGCTCCACTGCCTGAGTTTGAACCCGAGTCATCTCCAGCCTCATCCTGAGATGACTCTGCCTCCTCATCCTCTGGGGTAGGCGCCTGAGAACTATTCCCGGAATGAGTACGCCTATGTCTGCCTTAGCTATGTATCGACATCCCTCGTCCGGCTCCCTTTGCTGCTCTGGAAGGCACTGACGGTCCCGCTGAGGCACCCGCTGTGGCTAGTATCTGGAATGGGGCCTGAAAAGAACAATTTGGCAAATGCATCAGTTATGCTATGCGAAGTTGAGTATGGTATCAAATGCTGTGAGCAGTGTATGAATGTTGTGAGCAGTGTATGAATGTTGAGATGTAGTGTATGAATGCTGTGACCGGTGAATGATTGCAATGTATGAGGGCCGTGGTGTATATGAGATGCAATGTATCAGTGCCGTGAGTGATATATGTACGGTGTATCAAATCAGTATGGAGCAGATTACAGAGGGTTTTGAGACAGAAGTTGAAAGAACTTACTGGGATAATAAGATACTCAACAGGTCCATGCTCTTTGCAGCATCCCCATCACTGAAGCCGTCAGCTCCAAGGCTGCCCAGTGTACTCGATGGAAGCCTGCAAAAGTGTTGAAGTCATTAGTAATCTACGGGATATCAACTGAAATGAAAGACTGTACAGAATGCAAAGTATAGCACATACCGGGTCGAACCTCGAACTCCAACGAGCTTATGATCAGCGGGGGATGAGCGATCGGAATCTGGTAACTCTCTCCAGCCTGCCCACGGCATGTCATAGTGGTGGGCAAGTCTGGCCACTCTGCTTTCCGTCCCCTCCGGGAACCCTTCCTGCTATGGGCCTGAGTCGACTTTGATGCTCCCGCTCCTCTTACTGGGGCTGCAGGTCTCTCTCTCTCAGCTCGGTAAGCGCTGGTCAGAGGTCGCATGAGATAAGTCTGGATGAAGTCGGTGTAGTCGCCCTCATCTCTGAAAAAGTCCGCATCCTAACCGATTGTGAAATCGATCATCTCCTGCGGGGTGTACCTCTCTGTATGCCTCATATGGGTGGGAGGTAGCCTCGGGACTATCTGCTCAGGAAAACTGAGGGTTTGACGTAGGAAGCGCTCTCCCAAATACCATGCCCGACAAACCGGACCCTCCAACAAAACTCGAAATTGGGCAGTCTCCCGAGCACCCATGTACTAGTCTCTCACTGCATCAGGCAACACGGCCCAAGGCTGCCAGGTGATCTGCAAATGGCAGGATATACAGTATGTTTTCTTCTATGGAAAGTACAATGTAAAGCGAAGATTAAATGAGCTGTAAGGTTTGAAATTCCTCTGTTGTGGCTATGGTGTCAAAGTATCTGTGGAAGAACAGGAAAGACTCTCGCTGCCTCCGCTCGCACCTCACATCGTATTGATGAGAATATGGGATAACAAGGGGCATCTCCACCTCCGGCTCTAGAGCAAGCCTCTGAAAGTAGGCATACACCCACAACTACAGAATGTAACAGGGCAACAATGAGTATGTTTATCAGTAAAGCAGAATACAGATAAAGTAAAAATCGGAGAATGATGTGCAGTGTATTGGGCAGTGTGTGAAGTGTCTTGTGCAGTGCGTGCAGTGTACATCCAGTGTAAAGCAGATTGCGAGTATGCAGTATGTGTGGTGTACAGATAATGTAAGGCAAAACAGTAAAATAAAAAAGGAAGGTGTACCTCCCAGGCTCGCCAGTAACCTCCTAGCAGATGTCTGCTGCGGCGGGATGAGGAACTCATGTACCCGTACAATGTGGCTAGGCCTGTGCCACCCCAATCATAGTGTCGGATCCGGGTCACATCCACCAGTGCGCTCAGCAGATAGAGTCCAACTGTGTTCGCCTGGTCGGCAAAAAGAGTGGTGCCCAGCAAGAACATAAGAAACCCTCGGGCATACTGCTCGACCTCCTCGCGGGTCGTCGGTGCCTGTACCTGAACTGGTCCTCGAACCATGAGTATCTCACGAACCCTGGCTGAGAGAGAGGTGGGCGAGCGCCAAGCAAGAACATCTGGGTAGCATCCCACTGGCCATGTTGGTGTCAAAGGGGATCGGATCACCCCCTACTCCGATACCAGTGAGCATGGAGAAGTCGAAGGGAGTCATCGTCATCTCCTCCGCTGCAGAAAGGTGGAAGGAATCGGTGGTGTCCCACCACCTCTCCACCAGTGCCCCTAGAAGGGGCATACTTGCAGTAAGGCGCGAGAGTCCCATGTAGAAAATACTAAAGCCGGCCTCGTCGACGATCTGGCAGACCTCATCAAGCAACTCCATATACCAACCCCGGGCGATGGTATTCCCATACCACCGAAAGGCATGGGAATCTCCTTGTGTTCAAGACAAACAAATGCGAAACAGTGTCAGATACAGTGTTTGAATGCGTTCAGAATTTATAAAAATGCAGTGTGTGTGCATGTGTTCGAGTTGGCGCAAAGATCATGTATGAACATGCTCAGGGTGAACTAAGCATGTGATCTACAAATGTGTTTGTGATGATCAGATAAAGGGCAGTATTAATTATCCAAGATATACGACCTACATTGCAGAAAGTAAAGAGGAAGGGTATACCTCAGTGGCACCGTAAGAAAGGTGCGACTTCGGCTCACGTAGCAGGAGCTCCAATGGCGTACCTCGCGCGAAGCTCCTTAACTGGCGAATGCTGTCAGGAGGCAATACATGCACCTCGAGCTCGTACGTCACCGGGTCGAATGGCCGGACACTGAGAGGTAAGAACTCGACCTCGGGATCCATCTCCATACCTGGAGGAGCCCCACCCTGTGGAATATCGTCTGCCATCTCGAGGAGAATGAGAAATTGGTCGAGGGTATGAAAATTGGGCAAGAATGCCAAAAGTCAACCAAAAGTCAATCCCGAGGGGTGAAAAGTGGAGGAAAATGACAAGGCTCGGAAGAGGGCACGAAAATCAAGGTAAACTTAGGAGAAACAAACCCCAATTGACGAAAACCGAGAATGTGGAACCAAATACAATTTCCAATCGGTTCAAAGTGTTTCAAACAATGAGGGTTTCGCGAATCGAAAGTTGCGGGAGGCTTGAAAACGAAGGAAAAGGTCGGATCGAAGGGAGGAAAACAACCTAGAGAGAGAGCAAGAGTTTTCGGCTTGGCGGAAGTGAGGAAATAGGGTTTGGAACCCTATACTTAAAGACCCGAGGCAAAATGTCAAAACTGCCCCGAATCTGCCATTTTTAGCCGATCGGCTAAATTGTTGGCCGATCGGCCAAATTGTTGGCCGATAAGCTTGTTTTCTGACCGATGGATGGCCGATGGCTCTCCCTTGTGGCGGATGGATCTGCAATGCCCTTGTTTGGGTTAGCTCTGTTGATTGGTACCCTCATCTCTCAAGAAAGTGCAAGGAAATACACTTTTGAAGCATAAGCGGGCTCCGTGGTGACCTCAAACCGTGTCTTCCGTGTGCGACACTCGATACGTGCGAGGTGTATCCTTTTTCGTATCCTTTTGTATATTGCAAAATTCGAGAATTGCTTTTGAATTTTTTACAAGTGCTTTGTCATGTTTGTAAGATGCGCATTTGTTATACGCCTTTTCACTCTTACATTGAGCGTGCCTCATCTCGTTCTGAAGTTGCATTGTGGATAACATGCTTTTACCATGCTTACATTGAATATGTGCATCGCACTCTTAGGTTGCATTGTCTTACACCCCTCATCCGCGTTGTCACGTACTCTTATGTTGCATTGTCTGGCACCCCTCCATCCACGTTGTCACGCCCTCTTAGGTTGCATTGTCTTGCACCCCTCCATCCGCATTGTCATGCACCCCTTTGTTGCATTGTTATGCACTCCACCTGCATTGTCACGCACACTTAGGTTGCATTGTCATGCACCTCTCCACCCACGCTGTCGCACACATCTTACTTGCATGGTTATGCACACTACTTGCGTTGTCATGCACATTTTGCTTGCATTGTTATGCACCCTCTTCGTTTGTGTTGTCACGCATATTTTACTTGCATTGTTATCCGCCCGTTTCGCTTGCATTGTCATGCAACCTTTTCACTTGTATTGTTATGCGCAATCTACCAACATGTGTTTCTACTATATTGGATATGTCAAAGTTTCTTTCTTATGTAGGCACGATATTGTATGTACGGTTCATTTGAAGTTGGCACAACTAGACAACGTTGTATGTACAGTTCAGTCAGAGGAACTCCAGGTGAGATCATTCCTCTTTGCATAATCATAAGTTATGTTCCATTCGTGCATGTCATTTGCATTTTGCCCCTGCCTGCGGGCGCATCTCTTTGTTATCTGGTATGTTTGTCTAAGTCTTTGGCCTTGTCAAAAATGAGTCGTCTCTGGGCTTTGACATTCACTCCCGTCATCTTATGACTTTCGAGTTTTGTCAAAGAGGGGCAACTGTAGACACCCCATTTTTGACCATCCTCAAGACTTGGACATCATCGTTTGAACACTAGATGATCATCCATGCTCATGTTCGTTTTGAGCTCCTGAAGGTCTCGGCTGCGCGCCTTGCCTCAGAACCTCTCAACTTGTTTGTTTTGTGCTTGGTTGTGGACCAAGGACTTGTGGTTTTGTTTCTGAGGGAAGAGGGTGGCTTGTTGGCCATCCCTACAACCCATTGGCCAAGCCTTGTGCTTATCGGCCATGTATTCTCTCCATCGGCCATAAGTTCTAGCCGGTCGGCACTCTTTTTGGTCAATCGGCCATTTTTTTGGTCGAGACCCCTTTTTCTATTTTTGCAAATTTTTTTCTTCCAGCCGGTGCCAGCTGTTGGCCACTTGGTGTATCCTCCATACACGTGTATGGATGGATTCAAACCAAGTCCTAGCTTGTTCAACAAGCTTGGGAGTTGGTTTTCTATAAGAAGGGAGGCCCCTCTCCCTTTCCAGAGGTTCTGAAAATCTAATATAGAAGATATATATCACTCTCTCTCTTTATATATTTCTTCCTCTCTCTCTATATTGTGTTAGTTTGTGCCTTAAAGTGAGATTTCTCTTCATTTTTGCACTACAACACCTAGCAACAAACCACCATCTTTGAGCTGAGGTTCTTGGGAATGTTATTTGAGCTCTGAAAGTTGGTTTTTGCCTCAGAGGTTACTGGTTTCGAAGTTGTGCTTCAAGGGTGAGTGTATTCCCCTTTTAAGCCTTTGTTTGTATACTATATTGGCCATCCTTGGATATTTTTTTAGGCCTTACTTAAACTGAAAAAAGCTTTGATTCTAAGTGTTTAACATGTTGGTTTGAGGCCTCTTTGGTATTGGGGGGTGGTCTACCCCCTTTGTGCCTTATTTGGCCTTGTTTTGAGCCATCTCTTTTAGGCCTTTGGATCATCTCGGTTTGGCCTCTTCACCACTAAAATCCAGAGGAATTTCAGTGGTGGAAGTGTGGTTTTGAGGCCTCAAATAGGAGGGGGTTGTCCCCCCCCCCCTCCCCCCTCTTCTTGTCTTCTATGCTTGTGGTATTGGCTCACCAAGTTGGCATGTTTTTATACCTCTTTGTGGCTCCATTTCAGTATGTATTAGGCCTTGTCTTGCCATGATATAACACTGTTTTGGCTTGGTTTGATCATATCATGTATGCTCCATGCACTTGTAGTGCAAATCCATCCACTGGCCTAACATGCATCATGTGTTTAGACCATCATTCTAGCATGTTTTGGCTTAACTCCAAGAAGCTTTTGTCCATGTTTTAGCATGCTTAAGCTCTGATTCATGTTGTTTTGGTCATGCATGCCATGCTTTGTATAGCCATAATGCATTCTTGCTCATTAGCTTTGAGTTTCATGGTCTCTAGGATGGCTTACTTGAGTTGTTTGCATGCTTTGGTCTCATTTCTACCATGATTTCAGTATGTATAGTGTGGCCATACTCTCTTATGCTCCACTATTTCAATGCTTTTGGTGAGTCTTGCTTTATGCCTTAAGCATGGGTCTATATGCATGCCTTATTGCCTAAACTTGTGGGCTACCATATCAGTGCCTTTCTGGTGTTATTTTGACATGTCATAACTCTGATTGTTGTTGGTATAGTCATCTCATGCTTGGTTTTGGTGGGTGTAGTGTAATCGTCTTCATTGGCCTTGTATGCGTCATGTTTTGTGCTCGTCATGTTTTGTGCTCACCATGCTAGCTTGTTTTGGCCTCATTCCATGCATGTTTTGGCCTTATTTTGACCTGCCTTGGGATTGTTTTGAGTTGCCTTGGCCCTTTGGGGCTTGGTTGATATGGCCATGGTGTAAGTCCCTTGGCTAGCTTTAAGCTTTAAGCCCACTAGTATGCTTTGTTTGTCATGTGTGCATGATAGAGCCTATTTCATCGTCACACTCACACATATTCCACTCTTTCATTGTTCTTGAGGGTTGTTATTTCCATGCCTTGTTTGCGAATCAATATGTGTGCATGCTTGCATTTGTTCTTGGACCTCATTTTCAACATGTTTTTGGCCATTGTATTGGCATGCATGAGGCTTGGTTGGGGTTGGTTTGGTCCATTAAATATTGCATTACATGGCCCTTACCATTGCATTGTTGTTTGCATATTATTGCATACTTGGTGCATTGCATGTTTGTTTCATTCCATGATTTTTGTATGCTTGTTGCATTGCATTGTGTGTGCATGCCTTGCATTGCATTGTGTTTGGGTCGGATGTTGATCTAAACACGGGGAACGAGGGGCGTTTCATACTTGAAGTGATGAAACGCACCTCTTTCCTTAGGTCGCCGACCCTCTTGATCAAGCATGATAGAGGTGTAGGCTCATTGTGTCTTTTGTTCATTCATTTGACATTGATTTGTGCAACTCGGCCTCTTTGGCCATCATGCATTAAGATTTGTGATCGATGGCTCGAGAGCCGAGCACTACACTCCTTTGAGCTTTAAACATGATAAGGAGTGTGGTCGCACACACATTTTCTTGTAAATACACTGCCTTACCACTGTCAGTGTTCTGTTGCAGCAAAAGGAGAAGTTTACAGGAAGCAGTGGCCGATCGACCACTTTGTCTGCCGATTGGCTATTAAACTTGGCCGATATCTATCAAAATTGTCCGATGACCATTATTCTCTGGCCGATGGCCACTCCTCTTGGCTGATGACTTTTCAGCATGTCCATGAGGTGGATCAGAGGTATTTTGGAGGTTGGCACAGTTTTTTAAAAGTCTAAAATAGTGCAAACAGAGGCATCATGAGGCACAGTAGTGGATTTCCGGGAGGACACGACCGAGCATGCATCATTCATCATTCCGAGGCAGAGCTGTGGCAGCCTATTTTAGTTTCTTACTTAGTTGATTTCGTAATTTAATTAATTTGATTAATTAGTTAAAGTTTTGTAATAATTAATTAGCTTAGCATTAGTTAATTAGTTGTTGTGTAATAATTAGTTTAATTAGCTTAGAATTTGCTAGTTAGCTTGTTATTCGAACCCTTCGTCGAGAGGGCGAATTTTGTAATAAGTGTACGTGTGTGTGATGCATGTCTTCCAACCCCCTTTTCTTTCTCCCTTTTATTTACCAGCTTTCGATAGTTAGTTTTAGGGCATATTTCAATTAGCATACTTATGCTCGCATATTTGCATTCATTCATCCGTCTTGCATGCACCGGGCTCGGCGCATCATACTAGCTGCATTGTATTTCATTTCCAATTTGAATACATGTTATCTAATTGCATTCACATGACTTCTTAGAATAGCCGAGCCTATCTTAGTTGCATATTTGCATGTGTTGCATTAGCCATCTTAACATGAACTAGGATCATGCATGATTTCTAACTAGTTCTCTATTTTGGCTCGGAGTACACTATGAGTGTTTATACTTTAGCATCTTGCATGTGTGTAAGTGTTGCCATGATTGCATGCTTGCCATGAGGCTAACTGCTTAAGTGTTTAACTGCTTGAATGCCTGTGGGTGAAGGTTGGATTGCTTGAATTGGAACAATTCATCAAAATGCGAGTTTTAAGCCCACTTGAGAGTGGCAAATCATGTTGTTTTAAGCCCACTTGAGGGTGGCAAAATCCACGACTTAGCCTACTTGCGAGTAGCACCTCTAAAATCGTTTTCAAACAAACGAACATGAAATGTTTTGTTCCAACTTAGGCGATCTAGTCTATACTTGTATGCTGTGCACATCACATACTAATTATAGGTTAATAACCGGAATAAGAACACATGTGTTTTCAAAAACAACATATCATGTTAGTAAAGGCTGATCTTTGATCGGGCGAGCGGGGGTGCTTATTGCATGACCTTCCCCTCTCGTACCCAAGTTCCCGAGCCGAGGTAACTTTGGTGATGACGGATACGTGGACTTAGGCACGAGTCAGGGTTTCCGAAATTTTCCAAAAATAAAACATTTAGGTGGCGACTCTGTATCTGGCAAAGCAGTCCATGTTTGGCACTTTTTTATTAAAATCAATTTTCCAAAACGATTTGCTAGATTTGGACTCTTTGGTGATTTATCAGTCTGACACTGCACTTTGTGAGATTAGATTCAGAACCGTAACACGAGTCCGAACTATAGTAGCTAAGAACAAACGAATTCGCGCCCTCGCGCGTGAAGCCGGTTGTTCTCTAGTGGTCTACACTAGCCAATGAGGATTTTCTTAATTGTTTAGAAGTTAACAATTGTTTGGGCGAGAAGCTTATTTTGAATTAAACAATCTTAGCCGTTTAATCTTTAATTAGATCAATCTTCAATTTATTTCAAATCAAACAAATTTAATCAATATATTTTGATAAAACCGTTAAAATCGCAATTAAACTAACGAAACAGTCAAACCTAAAACGGTTCACCTATCCACTAGGTCAAAAGACCAACCAATTTATACAAAAATTAATTAATTAAAACTTTTAAATTTTATTTTAATTTTAAAATTTAAACTATCTTGAACTGAAACATACACAATACTACAATATTAAATGGCAACATAAGGTTTATATAGTAAAACAACTAATTTTTCCTTCTTTTTTCTGATGTGGGATTCTAAAATAAAAGTTAACAGTTGTTTGGATGGAAAGTTCATTTCTAATTAAGCAATCACAGTCGTTCAATTTTTAATATGGTCAATCTTAGTTTATTTCAAATCAAACAAATCAAAGCAATATATTTTGAAAAAACAACTAAAACCGCGGTAAAACTAGTGAATCAGTCAAACTGAAAACGATTCAATCTAATCGGCTAAGTCAAAAGACCAACTAATTTTCAACAAAATTAATTAATTAAAATTTTTCAATTTTATTTTAAAATTTAAACCATCTTCAACTGAAACATGCACAATGCTATAATATTAATTGAGAGTATAAGATTCACTTTATATAAGTGAAACAACTCACTTTTTCTTTCTTTTCTCGATGTGGGATTGTAATTATTTTAAAGTTAAATATTATGAGAGTTTCAAAATTTCATACAAAATTATTTTTAAAATCAAAACCTCTATGTGGGATTGTAAAAATAAAAGTTGAATGGAAACTAACCAATGGAGATTTTCTTAATTTTTTAAAATTAATAAAATAAAATAAAAAATTGGTATTAATTATAGGGCTTCTCACTAAAAATCTTCTTTCGCTTATATAAATGGGAGCATAAGATTCATTTTATAAAAGTGAAACAATTCACTTTTTCCTTCTTTTCTCGATGTGGGATTGTAAAATAAAAATTAAATGGAAGCTAGCTAATATGGATTTTCTTAATTGTTTAAAATTAAAAAAATTCAATAATATTTATATAAATTGGAGAATAAGATTCGCTTTATGTAAATGAAATAATTTACTGTTTCCTTTTTTTCCCGATATGATATTGTAAAATAAAAAGTAAATAAAAGCTAATCAATGGGAATTATCTTAATTGTTTAAAATTAAAAAAATTCAATAATTTTAGAAGGTTTAGAGCTTTTAGAGGGCTTCTCTCTCGAAACCCTCTTTATAATATTCACTTTATATAAGTGAAACAACTCACTTTTTTCTTCTTTTTTTTTTCTTTTTTTTTTCGATGTGCTATTGTAGCACTTTATATAAGTGAAACAACTCACTTTTTGTTTCTATTCTCAATGTAGGATTGTAATTATTTTAAAGTTAAATATTATGAAAGTTTCAAAATCTTATACAAAATTATTTTTAAAATCAAAACGTCTATGTTAAATTATAAAATAAAAGTTACATGGAAGTTAGTCAATAGAGATTTTCTTAATTGTTTAAAATTAAGAGATTAAAAAGAATGAGTATGAGATATTGATCATAAGGTTTCTCACTAAAAATCTCTTTTTGCTTATATAAGTTAGTTTATTTCAAATTTAATCAATATATTTTGATAAAATTGCTAAAATCAAGATTAAACTAACGAATCAATCAAATCAAAAATGATTTAGCCTAACTGGCTAGGTCATAATTAATTAATTAAAACTTTTATAATTTAAACTATCACTACAAAAAATTAAAGTTTTAGAGACCAAAATTTAGGGACAATTATTTTTCAGGGACCAAATATTTTTGTTATAAAAAAATGCCGTTATTATAGTTTTAGCAAAAAAAATTAGACATTAGTGATGAATTATTATCCTTTTGGGACCAAATTTTTTGTCTCAAAAAATAAACTATTTTGAGAACCAAATTATTTTGTCCCCCAAAAGTCTATTTATTAGTGGCATTTTCAAAATTTTGCTGCTAAAAGCCCTGTTTTGGACTTTTCGGTACGACCTTTTAGCGACTATCCTCGTGACGATAGAAATTGGTCCCTAAATGTCTTTTGCAACAAAATTTTCACTTTTAGAGACCAAACATTTGGTTTTTAAAACTCATATTTGTTGTAGTGTATGTTGAATTGAAATATGCACAACACTACAATATTAAATGAGATTTGAGTATAAGATTCACTTTATATGAGTAAAACAACTCATTTTTTTTCTTATTTTCCCGATGTGGGATTATCAAATAAAAGCTAACCAATGGAGATTTTCTTAATTGTTTAAAATTAAGAAAATCAAGAAAAATTAATATGAGATATTGAAACTGTAACGCCTCCAAAATAATACAATAAATACAATCCAAACATATATTAAAAACAGCATGAATCAGGGTAAATAGTCCTTTCATTACATGAAGTTAATAATACAAAAGAGTTTAATATAATTAAATGCCCTATTGGCTTACATCTTTCTAAGCCTTGAATTGGTTACACAAAAGGAGACTAGCTCATACACATTTAGCCCTAGGCTTTACAAAAATATACAATCCAATTTAAAGAAGCTCTCGCACCCAAAATATCCCTCCAAACTATTGCTTTGGTGGAGGTAAGTCACGAACACCTGAAAATGTTATTCCCAAATAGGATGAGCCACAACCCAATAGAAATCATCTATATATGAAACTTAGCAAAGGCATAAGTACACTATGCATACCCAATGTCAGTGATAGAGACAACCACAGTTTATATAATCATAAGGTACCAATTTCCATTTACTTCATTACATGGACCAGTTTCATTATCTCTTTAACAATCCAAATGAGACTTCAACTCATTAGTTCTATAATCACATCAACAATGCATGAAAACTTGAAACTTTTCTTTCACGGAAATTTCGTCCATGGGAAGCCGTCAAACGGGACCCATGTAAAGTAAGTTATACAAGCACTACAATTGTCATTTTACGGATATTTCGTCCACGGGCTAGGCACCCATGCATAATTTTGGGACTTTCACCCAGGACACTCCAGCCAACTTAATTATAATGGAATCTATCCCCTTTCTTCTCCCAAACAATCATTCATACATATGCAATGTATTTAAACACAACATCAAACAATGGAGCACATCCCCTTTCCACTCCTACATAATCATTCATATGTATATAAACATAGTCATATTCAATGACGAATAACAAGAGATTAGTTTTAATTCACCTAGTCCTCATGCAATTTCTACGACAATCATAACTATCCTCCACCGATAGCCCAATATAGTTATTTCTGAACAGATATTCAATCTCATAACAAATAATTTATTCAAATTTGCAAAGAATGAGTTAATACAAAACTTATCCCACCATTCACATCAAAACTCTCTCAATTTCACATTTTCAATAACAATTTCAATTATCTCTATAAAATAATCATGATAGTCATTTTAGGGAAAAACTTTCCCTTTTATAATTATCAACCCAAATATCATTTTCAACCATTGTGACCAAACATCATTTCATTTTCACAACCCACATTCATGTACTTCATGTTTAACAATAATCCCTCTTTCCATATATGCCCAAACCCTAGGTTTGCTTACAACACCCTCAACTCACATCATTGTCACGCAAGATAGAAATAACTAAGCCAAATAACATATGAAGGTATAGAAAAGATACCTACCTCAAAGGAAAAAAGATGAGTCAAACAAGAGAGAAATTCCAAGAACGTCGAAATTCACTTCTATTCGGATCAAAATGTAGATCTTGACGAGCTCTACCTTTTTCTCAAAGGCACTAAGGTGAAAAATCAATGGATCTAGATGAAATCTAAGAGACAAGGTTAATTCTAAAGAGAGAGGCTCAAGAACAAGCTTTTTGGAAAGTTTTAGAGAGAGAGAGATACAAAAAAGTGACTCAAAATATCATCTTCTCGGACTGTTAAATGCGCAGTCCGCTCGAGCGTGGAAAGCCCTGCTCGAGCGTTAGACACAAAGTTCTGCTCGAGCGTGAAAGTTGGCGCTCAAGCGTAAAATACACATTTCCAAAACTTTTGCAAACGAAGGTCCCCGCTCGAGCGTGGGACTGGACACTCAAGTGTCCAAAGCACTTCCCTAGTATTTTCAGAACTGCAAAAGAAATTCTGAGAAGTGGCAAATCCTGCTTGAGCGCAAGAATGGCCGCTCGAGCGGAGGAGCAAAATTTGTGAAGCCCGCTCGAGCGGAAGGGCCAAAATCTGGGCAACAAAGGTTTGGAAAAACAAGCAATTAGCCTGTCCCAAACGCACGATTACAACCCGGTAACCAAAATAAAGGGGAAAACAAGGGAAAGAGATATGAATAACTATTCAAAACCAAACCAACTTGAGTCCGGAATGCAATAAGTAATGGGTCAAAACTAGAATCACTATAATCTCCTCCCTTTAAAGAATTTCGTCCCTGAAATTACAAATCAAGTTCAAAAATCGAGTTATACCAATCACAACAATGTTACTCTTACAAGTTCAACACCATGACCCATTCTCCGGTCATCTATTCTCATCGACTCGATATACAAGTCTCATATAAAAAATGAAATTTACAATTTCGTAAAACGTATATAATGTTTAAACCAAGGTCCAAGTTCTCAAAATTTCACATAGCATATACAATACGTTCCAAAAGTGATACAATGTAGATGATATTCCATATTCCCAAAACATATACAATGTTAAAAATAAACTCATGTTTCCACAATGTAAATAACATATACAATGTTCTCATGATTTAAACATATACAATGTTTATACTTTTCATCATTGTAATCAAAATCTCAATACATATTTAAATATCAACAAACAAGTCCGAATACTTCTCTCGGACTTCCAATTCACGCTCCCAAGTCGCTTCCTCGACTCCGTGATGTTTCCACAATACCTTCACTAAGGGGATTGTCTTGCCTCGCAAGACTTGGTCGCTTCTATCTAAGACTCTCACCGGCCTCTCCGCATACGAGGCATCCTCATCTACCTCCAAGTCGGTCCAGTCCAACACGTGCAATGGATCTGGTTTATACATCCGAATCATACTAATATGAAACACGTCATGCACTCTGGAAAGTTGTGGTGGCAATGCCAATCGATAAGCAACCTCTTCAACCCGCTCAAGGATCTCAAAAGGCCCAATGAATCGAGGGGACAACTTCCCACTTTTTCCGAATCTCATCAAACCCCGCCTAGTTGATATTTTCAAAAACACATGATTTCCCACCTCAAAGGACAAGGGTCTCCTCCTATGGTCAGCATAACTTTTCTGACGACTCTAAGCCGTAACCAACCTCTTACGAATAAGTGCCACCTTCTCCATTGTTTCCCGAACCAACTTTGGGTCCAATAAGGGTGCATCTCCCACCCCGGCCTAACACACCGGGGATCTACAAGGTCGGCCCTACAAGGCCTCAAATGGTGCCATGCTAATACTCGATTGGAAACTGTTATTGTAGGCAAACTCCACTAAGGGAAAGTGCCTCTCCCATGATCCCTCAAAGTCAAGGACACAGCCTTGAAGCATATCCTCAAAGATCTAAATAGTACGCTTGGACTGTACATCAGTCTGAGGATGGTACGCAGTACTAAAAGTCAGCCTAGTGCCCAAGGCACACTGCAAGCTCTGCCACAGTCGAGCTATAAAATGCGGATCTCTATCCGATACTTTCGTCGCAAGGACCCCGTGTAATCTCACTATGTCCCTAATATAAAGGTCGGCAAGATAGTCTATTGAGTCACTTACACGCATAGCTATAAAGTGTGCCAACTTGGTCAACCTGTCAACTACCACCCAAATGGCATCGCTACCCCATTGAGTTCTCGGAAGGTCCACAACAAAATCCATCGTAACGTGCTCCCATTTCCACTCGGCTATAGGCAAAGGTTGCAACAAACCGGCAGGCCTCTAATGCTCAGCCTTCACTTGCTGACAAATAAGGCAGTTCGATACAAACACCGCCATGTCCTTCTTCATACCTCTCCACCAAAATTGGCGACTAAGGTCGTGATACATCTTGGTGCCTCTCGGATGTACCGCAAGGCGTAAATGATAAAACTCTAGAAGTATCTCCTCTCGACAAGACTCTGGCACAAACAAACGGTCATGATATCTAACGCTCGAGTCTGGATACACATTCAAGCCCCGTTCTACTTTTGCACTGGAGATCTTCTCCCGGAGGGTTTCTACTTCAAGGTCATTCTTCTGCGCTTCTAATACTCGGTTCACAAGTGTAGGATATGCAGCTACAAAAAACAAGGCCGCAAATTCAACGGACTCGCCAAGGTACAAGTCAAACTCACCAAGAGTGCCCAACATCTCCCATTCCTGGATGGCGATACAGGTCACACTACTAATAGACTTCCTACTCAAAACATCGGCCACTACATTGGCTTTCCCGGGATGATAATACAACTCGAAGTCATAGTCCTCTATGAACTCCATCCATCTCCTTTGTCCCAAATTCAAATCTTTCTGAGTAAACAAGTACTTCAGACTCTTGTGATCGGAAAACACTTCTAATCTCTCACCATACAGATAATGCCTCCAAATCTTCAAGGCAAAAATCACTGCTGCTAACTCTAGATCATAAGTAGGGTAGTTTCTCTCATGTGTTTCAACTTCCGCGAGCCATTGGCTACTACCTTCCTCTCTTGCATCAGAACACAACCCAAACCTTCTCGTGAGGCATCACAATATACAGAATAACACAAACCCCTCTCCGGAATAATCAAAACTAGAGCAGTGGTAAGTCTAACCTTAAGTTCTTGGAATGACTTCTCACAACTCTTATTCTACACAAACTTAACTCTCTTTCTCGTCAGTCTAGTCAAAGGTGAGGCTAGCTTGGAGAAATCCTTCACAAATCTTCGATAATACCCGACCAACCCCAAGAAACTACGGATCTCGAAAGCGTTCTTAGGTTGTGCCCAATCTTGCACTGCCTCTATTTTGGATGAATCCACAGTCACCCCTTCCCCAGATACCACGTGGCCTAAGAACTTAACCTCTTTCAGCCAAAACTCACACTTCTCGAACTTAGCATACAGCTTATGGGCTCTAAGAAACTCAAGCACCACTCGTAAGTGATCCTTGTACTCTTTCTCAGAGGGTGAGTAAATCAGGATGTCGTCCACAAAGATAACCACAAATCGATCTAGGAACTCACGGAAGATTCGGTTCATTATGTCCATAAATACAACTGGAGTGTTGGTTAGCCCAAAAGGCATCACTAGAAACTCATAATGGCCATACCATGTATGGAATGCCGTCTTCGGGATATCCTCCTCCTTTACCCTCAACTGATGGTAACCCAACCTCAGGTTTATCTTGGAGAAACAGCAAGACCCCTTCAACTGATCAAACAAATCATCTATACGAGGCATTGGGTACTTGTTCTTAACAGTAACCCGGTTCAACTTTCGGTAATCAATACAAAGTCACAAGGCTCTAGCTTTCTTTTTAGCAAAGAGGGTCGGCGCTTCCCAAGGTGAAGTACTAGGGTGAATAAAACCCTTATCTAACAATTCCTGGAGTTGAACCTTCAACTCGCTCAACTCAGCAAGTGCAAACCGATACGGTGCCATGGAGATCGGTGTCGTGCCAGGCACGAAATCAATAGAGAACTCTATCTCTCAGTGAAGTGGTAAACTAACGAGATCTTTGGGAAAGACATCATGGTATTCACAAACTATCCTTGGCAACTCAACCCGACCTTCATCACACTTACTACTCAAGAAGCTAGCAAGCAGACAACTAAGCTCACTCTGCCCACGCGGATCATACACCGGTGACAAAATTCTATCCACCCGGTCCTCCAAAAAATAAAAGCAGTCGCCACTCGAGGTACATACAGTAACCTTTTGATGGTAACAATCTATAACAACCTGGTATGACGATAACCAGTCCATGCCCAAGATGACATCAAAACTAGACATATCAAACAATACAAATGCAAATGGGAGTTGACGACCGGCAACCTCTATGTCACAGCCCCGACACCCCTGTTTCAAGATGACCTCACCACCAATAGGTGACTCTACACAAATAGGAGATACTAGTTGTGCCAACTCCAGCCCCAAAACTGATGCAAATGCAGAAAAAATAGGATGCACCTGTATCAATCAACATGTTACTAACTGAATTGCAAAACAAGAAGGTATCTCTCACTACTGAAGGAGCAAGCACAAGATCTGGCGCTGTAACTGCGTACACATGCCCTATTGGCCTCTTATCTACATGTTCACCCCTCGGAGCATAAGTCTGCTACATTGACTGAGCCAAACAACTCCCTGATTGGCCATCGAGGCCGGTGTTGACTGTGCTGGCTGGTGACTCTGTGTCTGTCTCAAACCAGACTCACCAGATATGCCACCCAACTGTGGACAAGACCTCTTTAGGTGCCCTGCCTGACCACACTGATAGTAAGTGGGTGACTGTCCTCTATCCTGACTTTGGCCCTGAGAACGAGTTGAAGACGAAGCTACTCGCTACCCTTCTCCTCTCTGCGGGAAAGCTGGAGACTTGTGACCCAACTGGCCACATTTGAAACAAGTCACATCCCCCTGGCCACCTCTCCCAAAACCCGAACTCAGCACTGGAAAGATAGACCTCGACTGCACCCCCTGGGACTGCTGAGGGTTAGAACCCCTCTGCCTCTTACTGTCCCCCTGACTATCCTGACTCCTCCTAGAGCCCTTTATCCTCTCCTCCTCATCCTGCATGGTAGTCTCGAGATGGGCCGCCGCCTCTACAAGACGCACATAATCCCTAATCATGGATTCAGCTACTCTAAACATGAGCTCAGTCCTCAGCCTCTTCTCAAACTCTAGACAACAGCGCTCTGCAGTCGCTACTAACTTACGTGCAAACTTGGACAAACTAGTGAAGGTGGCTTCAAACTTAGCCATGGGTGTGTTCAACTGCTTGAGTTGAGAGAACTGATCCCTCAACTTCTCCCTAATAGTGAGAGGTAGAAACTTCTCCTGGAAGACGTCGACGAAGGCCTCCCAAGTCCCTCCAATGCGTCCCCGCGTATACTTCCACCACTAACCTACGTCTCCCTTCAACTAGAAGGATGCCAAGGTCACTCTCAAGCCCCCATCTTCAATGCCAAGCATCTCAAAAGTCTTCACCGTCTGCTCTAGCCACTCATCTGCCTTCAGTGGCTCCTTTGGGTCACCCAAAAACTCATCCGGATTCGACTGGAAAAATTCCCTTTTCAGAAAAGAAGGCCCTGCCTCAGCTGCCTGAACCTGGACTTGATTCTCAGCTCTGAGAATGTCCATCGATTCCCTCAATGCTCCGGCCATCTCACAGACTAAGGGGCCCATGGCTTGCTAACCTACTGGTTCGGCCACATTTTCCTCACCAACTCCTTCCTTCTGTGCCGGAATTTCATCCGATATAGGCATCTTGTGCCTTCTAGGCCTACCACGCCTACCTCTACGACCATGTCCTGACATCCTAATAAAGGTAACAAGGATAATTAGCACATTTACAATGTGTCGAAGCTAACTCACTTGCGTCCTAATGCATTAGACAACAGTAATTCACTCCACAAAAGCACATAATCACGTAAACACATACGAATTTCATCTCTAGATAATGACTGCCCCGCGGTATTGCTCGAGTTCCAATTAGAAACAACAGTGATCAAGTGTCTTTCTAACAGGACTCCTAGAAACCCGTAGACCCAATCAACGTCTAAGAAATTCAACTCCATATCCAAATAATCACATAAGCATGTTGTCATATAAGCACATACTGTCTATACTGAAGTCTCTAACAAGAGAAATAAACCCATTGTGGTACTAACTACTTCCCACGTACCTAAGTATATAAACCTAGTACGCTTTGATACCAAGTTGTAACGCCTCTAAAATAATACAATAAATACAATTGAAACATATATTAAAAATAGCATGAATGAGAGTAAATAGTCCTTTCATTACATGAAGTTAATAATACAAAAGAGTTTAATATAATTAAATGTCTTATTGGCTTACATCTTTCCAAGCCTTGACTTGGTTACACAAAAAGAGACTAGTTCATACACATTTAGCCCTAGGCTTTACAAAAATATAGAATCCAATTTAAAGAAGCTCTTGCCCTCAAAATATCCCTCCAAGCTATTGCTTTGGTGGAGGTAAGTCACTAACACCTGAAAATGTTATTCCCAAATAGGGTGAGCCACAGCCAAGTAGAAATAATCTAGTACAATATATGAAACTTAGCAAAGGTATAAGTACACTATGCATACACAACGTCAGTGATAGAGACAACCATAGTTTGTATAATCATAAGGTACCAATTACCATTCACTTCATTACATGGACCAGTTTCATTATCTCTTTAACAATCCAGATGAGACTTCAACTCATTAGTTCTATAATCACATTAATAATGCATGAACACTTCAAACTTTTTTTTCACGAAAATTTCATTCGTGGGCAGCCATCAAACAGGACCCATATAAACATAGGCTATACAAGCACTGCAATTGCCATTTTACGGATATTTAGTCCGTGGGCTAGGCACCCATGTATAATTTCAGGATTTTCACCCAGGACACTCCGGCCAACTTAATTATAATGGTGTCCATCCCCTTTCTCGTCCCAAACAATCATTCATATATATATGCAATGCATTTAAACACAACATCAAACAGTGGAGCACATCCTATTTCCACTCCCACATAATCATACATATGAAATATATATATAAACATAGTCATATTCAATGATGAATAACAAGAGATTAGTTTCAATTCAACTAGTCCTCATGCAATTTCTACAACAATCATAACTATCCTCCACCGATAGCCCAATACAGTTATTTCTAAACAGATATTCAATCTCATAACATATCATTTATTTAAATTTTCAAAGAATGAGTTAATACATAACTTATCCCACGATTCATATCAATACTCTCTCAATTTCACATTTTCAATGACAATTTCAATTATCTCTATAAAATAATCATGATAGTCATTTGAGGGCAAAACTTTCCCTTTTCTAATTATCAACCCAAATAACTTTTCCAACCATTGTGACCTAACATCATTTCATTTTCACAACCCACATTCATGTATTTCATGTTTAACAACAATCCCTCTTTCCATATATACCCAAGCCCTAGGTTTGCTTACAACACCCTCAACTCACATCATTGCCACGCAAGATATAAACAACTAAGCCAAATAACATATGAAGGTGTAGAAAATATCCATATCTCAAAGGAAGAAGATGAGTCAAACAAGAAAGAAATTCCAAGAACGCCGAAATTCACTTCTATTTGGATCAAAATGTAGATCTTGACAAGCTCTACCTTTGTCTTAAAGCACTAGGGTGAAAAGATCAATGGATCTAGATGACATCTAAGAGAGAAGGTTAATTCTAGAGAGAGAGGCTCAAGAACAAGCTTTTTGGAAAGATTTAGAGAAAGAGAGATATGAAAAAGTGATTCAAAATATCATCTTCTCGGACTGTTATACGCGTAGTCCGCTCGAGCATGGAAAGCCCCGCTCAAGCGTCAAACACAAAGTTCTGCTCGAGCGTGAAAGTTGGCTAAAATAGACATTTCTAGAAGTTTTGCAGACGAAGGTCCCCGCTCGAGCGTGGAACTGGACACTCGAGCGTCCAAATCACTTCCCCAGTATTTTCAGAATTACAAAAGAAATGCTGAGAAGTGGCAAATCTTGCTTGAGCGTTAGAATGGCCAATTGAACGGAGGAGCAAAATTTGTGAAGCCCGCTCAAGCGCAAGAATGCTCGCTTGAGTGAAAGGGCCAAAATCTAGGCAACAAAGGTTTGGAAAAACAAGCAACCAACCTGTTCCAAATGCACGACTACAACTTGATAACCAAAATAAAGGGGACGACAAGGGAAAGAGATATGAATAACTATTCAAAACCAAACCAACTTGAGTCCAGAATGCAGTAAGTAACGGGTCAAAACCGAAATCGCTATAGAAACTCTCATAAGGCTCCTCACTAAATGGGATGGGAATATAAGATCTACTTTATATGAGTAAAACAACTCATTTTTCTCTTTCTTTTCCCGATGTGGGATTATCAAATAATAGTTAGTCAATGGATATTTTTTTTAAATTGTTTAAAACTAAGAAAATCAAGAAAACTAGAATGAGGATTTGGAGCTCCTAGAAGACTTCTTACTAAAAAGTCCCTTACTTTTTCTCTCTTCTCGATGTAGGATTGTAATTATTTTAAAGTTAAATATTATGAGAGTTTCAAAATCTCATACAAAATTATTTTTAAAATCAAAACGTGTATGTGAGATTATAAAATAAAAGTTAAATGGAAGCTAGCCAATGAAGATTTTCTTAATTGTTTAAAATTAAGAAAATAAAAAAAAAATGAGTATGAGATATTGATCATAGTGTTTCTCACTAAAAATCTCCTTTTGCTTGTATAAATTAGTTTATTTCAAATTTAATCAATATATTTTGATAAAATCACTAAAATCGTGGTTAAACCAACGAATCAATAAAATCAAAAAGAATTTAGCCTAATCGGCTAGGTCATAATTAATTAATTAAAAATTTTAAAATTTAAACTATATTGAATTGAAACATGCACAACACTACAATATTAAATGGGATAGGAGTATAAGATTCACTTTATATGAGTAAAACAACTCAATTTTTTTTTCTTATTTTCCCGATATGGGATTATCAAATAAAAGCTAGCCAATGGAGATTTTTTTTTAATTGTTTAAAATTAAGAAAACCAAGAAAATTAATATGAGATATTGAAAATCTCAAAAGGATCCTCACTAAATGGGATGAGAGTATAATATTTATTTTATATGAGTAAAATAGCTCATTTTTTTCCTTTCTTTTTTCTGATGTGGGCTTATCAAATAAAGGTTAGCCAATGGAGATTTTCTTAATTATTTAAAATTAAGAAAATCAAAAAAATTAGAATGAGGATTTGGAGCTCCTAGAAGGCTTCTCACTAAAAAGTCCATTTTCCTTATATAATAGATGAGTTAGAATGGCATAGAATAATCATTCCCTTGAAATGGTGAATGAACATTCCATTTATAATGCATTTTGTCATTATTTTTTTAGTCAACTAAATATAGAAATGAATATTTTGATGGAATGATGATTCCATTATATTTCATCCTAATGAACCAAACACCATCTAAATATATTTACTCTAAGAGCAATAAATATAATTTTCGAGAATTCTACAATACACACCCTTACCATATGCATCCTTAATTATGTCAATTTTTTCTTTAGTTATGGCATTATTTTTGTAACGTTCCCAAATTATTACTATAAATCCAATCCTTAAAATAGAAGAATAATAAAAATAATATGCTTTCATTCATCAGAGTTCGTTTTACAAAAGTTAACACATGCAATATACATTCACAAATGTTCATCCTGAATCTACAGCATGTGTTGCAATGTTAAGAGAATTAAATCTAAACATAGTCATATGCTCTATAGGCTTACATCTTTCCAAGTCATTGTTTGGTTACACAAAAGTGAGCCTAGCTCAGTACAATTTAAGTTGTTGGCTATACAAAAGAATATAACAAAATAAAGAAGCTCTTGCACCCAAAAGTCCTTCCAAGCTATTGCCTTGGCAGAGGCATATCACCAACACCTGAAAATGATTTTCCCAAATAGGGTGAGCCAAATCGCAGTAGGAACAATCTAACATAATACATGAGATTTAACAAAGATATAAGTACAATGTATATATACAATGCTTGTGACAAAACATTTACATTTTATATGATCGTAAAGTCCTAAATTTCATATTTCAATCCATTTTCCTTCAATTCAATTCATTTCAAGTTAATTTATTCTTCTCAATTCATGAGCCAATTTCATTATCTTTCAATGACGAAACTGAAACTACAACTCAGTTGTCCTCTAATCAACACAATTACCACACAAACACTTCAATCTACCATTTTACGAAAATTTCGTCCGCAAAATCGGCACCCATGTGTATACGAGATTTCGGGACTTTCACCCTGGACATTCTAGCCAACTTAATTTCAATAGAGTCCATCCCCTATCTCCTCCCAAACAATGGAGTACATCTATTTTCTCCTCCCAAACATAATACATATACAATGTATTTAAAGCATGGTCACATTCAATGATAACCAACATTAGATTAGTTTCAATTTACCTAATCCTCATGCAATTTCTATAACAATCATAGCTATCCTCCACCGATAACCTAATACAGATATTTCTAAATAGATATACAATCTTCTCAATAGATAAATTATTCAAATTTTCATGGGTGAGGGCCAACAGGTGTCCAACTCCACCATTTATATCAATAATCATCCAATTTCAAATTACCAATATCAATTTCAGTTATTTATACAAAATAACAATTTGATCCAATTAGGGAAAAACTCCCAATTTTTCCAAATATCAACCCAAGTTCCAAAATCAACAATTTTGACATAATATAATCTCATATTCAAACTCCATACCCATTTATTTCACATTCACCAAAAATCCCTCTTTTTATTTCACACCCAAACCCTAGGTTTGTTCAAACTACTCCCAATGTCATGACCCGAACCCGCCCCTGCGGGTTAAGGACATAACCGGCCAGTAATCATGGGATTACCTACGGCCTCAAACCAAACCAAACGTATTTTAACAGAGTTCATGGGGGGCCAAACGGAAGCAATTTGAAACTTTGTCCATAGAGCCGTGCTTATATGCACATCATTACATACCTACGTTAATAACTCACATCAGAAAATGGAATAACATAAAATTCTGTACAGACTGGATCACTCGAATCTAAGTCAGCCAAACAAAACTATATACAGACACATTCAAAGACTCCGCCAACCTGACAAAATATAAATACATAACGAAAAGGCGAAGACGTGTCTCGTGCGTGAGACGCAAGGGCTGACTCTTCAAAAACTCTGACAGTTTCTCACAATATCACCGGGGCTGGTTTTGGACCTCTCTTGGCTCACCTACAAACACATGAATGAGTGTGAGCGAAAGCCCAGTGAATAATATCAGATAAAGAAGATATACAAACAATATGTAGAACAACATGCTTCAAACGACCTTGGGCCCACTTTATATCATATTTCCATTTATCATATACATATACAATTTAAGTCAAGTAACTATGGTTCTAAACATACTGGCCCTTGGCCCATTTATCTTCCAATCGTGACAGACTATTATTCATTTTAGACTTATCAGACTATCATCTATATCAAATTGGCCTTTAGGCCTTTCAAACTTTCATTCGTGTCAAAACGGCCTCTGGCCCGTTCATTCATGTCAATCGGCCTTCGGCCCAATCATTTATCAATCGACCTTTCGCCCAATCATTTATCAATCGGCCTTCGGCCCAATTATTTATCAATCGGCCTTTGGCCCAATCATTTATCAATCGGCCTTCGGCCCAATCATTTATCAATCGGCCTTCGGCCCAATCATTCATCAATCGGCCTTCGGCCCAATCATTTAATGGCCTCGGCCCAATCATTCATCAATCGGCCTTCGGCCCAATCATTCATCAATCGGCCTTCGGCCTAATCATTTATGTCAATCGGCCTTCGGCCCAATCATTCATCAATCGGCCTTTGGCCCAATCATTTATCAATCGGCCTTCGGCCCAATCATTTATCAATCGGCCTTTGGCCCAATCATTTATCAATCATTTGTCCATAATTCAAACTAGCAAAATTATAAGGGAATAAGCAATTGGACAATTGACAAACTTCAAAATATCGATACTACTCACAGTGATCGGCTTGTGGATTTGCCATGGAGCTTGACCCTACATATTTCATGAACATAAAAGGATCACTAACAGTTCAATCCGTTCTTTAATTCACATTATTCCTCTTTAGGCTTTATTCTTATCTCATTAACTCATTTACAATGATTAACATATGCCTAAGAGTGCTTACAAGTGAAAGAGAACGGAAAATACAACACGGAATGCATTTTCAGAATTTCAGGAAACAGGGTCCCCCTTGAGCGTGGACTTCCCCGCTCGAGCGGACCCTTAAGCCTGCAAAAGTGCTGGTTACCTCAAATCCCCGCTCGAGCGTGAACTCTGCCGCTCGAGCGGACTGCCTGTCTACATAGCTCCCCGCTCGAGCGTCAACTCCCCCGCTCGAGCGGGAGCCATGTCTGCCAAAAATGCTGGGAGCTCGAATTCTCCGCTCGAGCGGCACTTCCCCCGCTCGAGCGGGAGTCAAAATTTTGGAAATTCCAGGTTGTGTTCTTGAGCTCCAATTCGATTTTCCAGCTACCTTACTTGCATGCAATGGTCCAAATCTCAAATATAATCATACTAACATGGCACCAATGCAAGATTATAACATTATGAGGCTTAATTTCACAAATAAAGCACATGCATGCCCCAATCTCCCATCAAACTCATTTACAATATACAAATTCATGCATTCAAGCTCCCATTCATATAATTTGTACATGCATGTGATGAATTAGCCACAATCTCAACTTAGATAACATAAATGGTGATCAAAACATAAGCTCCAATTTAAATTGCACATGGATTATACATCTTCATGCTCAAACATGCAAATTCAAGGTACTTCCTTACATGCATGCACATATTAAGCTTCAATTCAACAAAACCAACCCAATTCCATTTCAATCTTACTCTTGATCACCAAATTAGCTTGAACACACAAAATTACAAACTATAATTCAAGAATTACTCACCTAGAAGTTTTGATCTTTTAAGCTCTAGTCAATTCTTGAGCTAAGCCAAACCCTCAATCTCCTACTCTCTCTTCTTCCAACCGACCCTCTCCTCTCTTCTTTGAGTTTATCATCAGTCAAAATGAGGCTAGGGAGAGAGAGATTGAGTGTTTAAAGCCTTAACAACAAAACCCACTAAGGCCAACATTAAAATAATAAAGTAGTTGGGCTCTAATTCATCAATTTAATCAGTTTAATATGACCAGAATCAATTTCTAATTAAATTTCACCGTAGGCTCTAAAAATTATGCCAATCACAATGGCATGATCAATTTCGGGTTCTGTGGCAGATAGAGCCCTCAATTTAATTCCCAAAGCAGATTATTCAAACAGATATTCCTACGGTGAACAGATAGAATTTCAAAATCACATATTTTCACATAATGGCACACAAAATCATATTAAACACATAATCATACTCACATCAAGGACCGATTAACATATTACGGGACAGGGGTATCACAGTCTTCCCTCCTTTAGGAAGTTTGGTCCTCCAAACTTATTTTACCTTTAATCAAAAGCAATTCAGGATACCTTTCATTCAATGGTCTCAATTCTTCCGATAGTCATTTGCTCAGTCTCTAAATCATGCAACACCCCGTTCTCAACCAGTCAGAGACTTACCTTTTCCGCCATACAAGGCTTTATACAGTGCCATACTGAAACTAGAGTGCAAGCTGTTGTTGTAAGCAGGGTCTGCCAACGATGGACAGATTTTTCTAACTTCCCCGAAGATCTAAAGCATGTATCTGGAGCATTTCTCCCAAAATCTCAAAAGTTCCTTCTGATCATACATCAATTTGCGGATGGAAAGCGGCACTGGAGCACAATTCAGTTCCCATTGCCTCTCGGAGGCTTGCCAGAATTCAAACACATTTTAGGATTTCTATCTAAAACAATAGATACTGGGACCCATGCAACGAGCAATCTTATCGATGTAAACAGTGGCTAGTCTACAAGCATCATACGAAAGTTTTACATACAATAACCCAAACGGGACTTATACCTGGGTGCTCAAGGTAGCCCCACAATGAGATTTGTAGTCACATATTTCTATTCCCATTCCGAAATAGAGAGAGATGGTAGTAGTTCTGCCAATATCTGTTATTCAACTTCGACTTGTTGGCACTGAAAACATTTAGACACTAATTCAACAATTTCTTCTTCACGATAGGTCGCCAACGTATTTATTTCAAATGTCAACTACTTTACCACAGAAGTTTGGTCCATTTCCTTATCACAGAAGTTCAATTCATTCTCCAACAATCCCACAATTCACAATCCAACTCGATATTTAATTCAGTGATTTATCACAGTTATCCAAGGTCAATCAAAAGTCTTCAGGAATACAAGGTGGATCCAAATACTGACTCCCGAATCGACAAAGGTAACGTCGAAGTAATTACCCACACAATGCATATAGTCCAGACATCCCCATAGTACTGATTGTAAAGTATAATATTATCGAAGCATGCAATTTCTGACACAATATACGTGTTTCTCAATTCATTCAACAGTTTACAGTTACAATTCAGTTCAATATTCAATTCCTTGTTCTATCGAGTCTTTCCACATTATCTGATAGTCATCAAAAGCATAAGGCAATCCATATATAAACCTCCGTAATGTCAAAGGCAATATCAAAGGAGTCAATCACATGTTAAGCACAATTTACACATCCTCAGAGCCCCAATTACAGAATATAATGGCACTGGGCAGGTATTCACAAGGCGTACTGAATTCACATACTTACGGATAATCAGGATTTTTCAAAGCTTCTTGGATGTCTATAACATCTACATAACACCAAAGGATGACATTCGGGACAAAACAAAGGAATAATCGTCTCGGGATCAAAGCGCACCCGTTCACGACCGTCGGTGGCCGACCCGAGATCGATTAGACAAAACCCACCCGTACGAAACCGTCGGTGGCAAAAGATATCTCAATCAAAGGTGCTACATAGGCTTAACGTCCCCTAGCACGAAAGGACGCCCCAAGAATGTCATCAAAACAAACCTAATACCATTCACTATAACCTGATTTCCCAAAATCTTATAACACTGAAGCAACCACTCTCCCTTACAAAACATATTCTGATCAGTCAAAGACAAATGTTCAGTACTGCTTATAATCAAATCAATCTGCCGTCATCGGTTCCCATAGCGTCAAACAAACAAAGATGGGACAACACTCCTTACGACACCCAATCACGGGGTTTGCACAATTTGGTTCGTGTCTAACACATATGTCCTCGATAGTTGGGGGTAGGTTCTCAACGGCATTCATGGTTAGATCAATCTGTTGATAGCCCACAAGAGATCGTTCAAATAAGTCAAGTTTTGGGTCCATCAATTTTTCTGCGAAGAATATTCTGGCTACACATTTACAAACAATTTTCAATCCCCTTTTTCAAAATCAAGTCAGATAGAGAGTCTTATCAAACCAATCCCGACACAGGTCTTGCCAAATTAAATCAAACAAAGGCCCCATCACATTATATCAAATGAGGATTCTATCGAGGCAATATCAGGTAAAGGTTCTACCGGATCGAATCGGATAAAAGTTTTCTCAAATAGGGTACATTCGGTTCTGTAAGGCATACTTCGTTTGCTTAGGTACATGGTTAATAGTTTCACAACCGTTCTAAGTTCATCAGTTCTCAAAGTCATATCAAAATTATTCGTCACAACTGTTCACATCAAAGCATTTCAAGTTATGTACAATATGGCATTGACTACATAAATTCGGGGGTATATAAACATGCAGTTACTCAAATCAGGAGGTATGTACCATAATTAATACAGCAATCCCCAAACAAGTCTTATATACAGGCACATGGTGCACAGTAACACATTAAACAGAGTTCCTCGGTTGTACATAAGATAAGGTCTGTTACGCAAGGGTTCCAAATTAGTCACAAATCATAGGTCTGCGAGTTAAGCCCAATCAATTTTCTACCAATCAGAATACATGGTCTCACAATTATAAAGTTCATCATTTAAGGTGCTCAGCTCAATCACACGATCACAGAATCATAATTCCAGTGGTCTCTGAAGTAGTAATCACACGATCACAGAATCATAATTCCAGTGGTCTAGTCATTGAAGTAGTAATATAACAAATCACCCTAAGCGTAGGTTCAGATGTACAAGTGCATGTGCAGAGTTAATCGATATCCCAATGCATATTTCACAAATTTCCCAATGGAGCATATACTTTCAATGAATACGGTCTCGATCTTGTGGGCCTAACCAATCTAGGTACACATGCAGTAGATACGAAAGGACATGCTGATCCGAATCAAATAATGTCCCAAGCAGAAATGTACACATGTACTAATTTCCGAATCAATCAACACATAAGCATTTGTTCATAACAGTATAAATACCTGGGATAGCGTTCGCAATATTTTGAGCGTTTTCTGGGATGAGTGCAATTACTCTATCCTGAGTAGCAATTCCTACCACTGGTACGAATCTAGCTGAGGCAGAATATTTATTCCCATTTGTTCAGTTCGGGGACAGTTCCTTACCATATGATCCATTTTACCACATCTATAACAAGCCTCAGAAATCTGGTAACAAACTCCTCGATGTTTCTTACACTGGTGGTGGCAAAGGTTTTTGCCGTAGCGGCAATTGACGCTGGTGTCGTAAGACCTTTGCCATTTCTTGTACTACTCTTTCCAGACTATCAAGTTGGGCTGTGGAAGAACCTCCCAACCTATATGCCCTTAATTTATCCATACTCTACACAAACTCTTATTAAATCATGCCAAATACCGGGATGTCCAATACAAAAATAAGCACATAGTCACATTTGTACATAGACACGTCTTTATATTCTCATTTCACATATCGTACGCAATTAATCACATACGTAACAGATAATTGCATACTTATCAGATATCGCATGCTGAACATTTACTAAGTAATTATATACTCAAATCATGTTCATATTTCACATAGACACCCGTAGGCAGAATTGAATGCACATAAACAACTTTTCATGATTCATATATTCATGTATGTGCATTATAACAAAACAAACTTGTTGTACACATTAGTGTAACGATTCATATCTCATGTTCAAATCATGTGTGGTACTTCCTTTAGCGTAACATATCATGTTGGTCAAGCATATCAAGTTTCATAATGGAACCCCTGGTACCGGATAACATATCTCATACATAGGCCACGGTATTGTTTCCCCGGGCGAGGGCCTGTGCCACGGTATTATTTCCCCCGGGTTAGGGCCTCATGACCATAAGCCACAGTATTATGTCCCTGGGCGAGGGCCTCCGCTAAGGATACCACAATTACGTTCAAGGAAAATTCGGCCAATCTTTCATTCATACAAAACATGGCATCTCAGAAACTTATCATTTCATATCAACAGAAAATAATTATAGTTAAACATAACCTTACGGAGTTATTACTTACCATCTGATTAAACTTGCATTATACTTTATACAAAAGATTCACAAGTATGCATATACCAGAAAGCATACATATTCCCATAGTTTACAATGCAAGCAATTCACGAATTTATAGCACGTAACTGTTCATATCGAAACAATTAAGCATATTCTTGATGCCTTCTAGATTCATTCTTATCACATGAATGCATCCTAGATCGTATCTAGACGCTTATTACTCTTTTGGACAAGTGTGTGAGTTATTAACTCGTGCTCTAATACCACTCTGTCATGACCCGAACCCACCCCCGTGGGTTAAGGACATAACCGGCCAGTAATCATGGGATTACCTACGGCCTCAAACCAAACCAAACGTATTTTAACAGAGTTCAGGGGGGGCCAAACGGAAGCAATTTGAAACTTTGTCCATAGAGCCGTGTGCACATCATTACATACCTATGTTAATAACTCACATCAGAAAATGGAATAACATAAAATTCTTTACAAAACTGGATCACTCGAATATAAGTCAGCCAAACAAAACTATATACAGACACATTCAAAGACTCGCCAACCTGACAAAATATAAATACATAACGAAAAGGCGAAGACGTGTCTCGTGCGTGAGACGCAAGGGCTGACTCTTCAAAAACTCTGACTGTTTCTCACAATATCACCGGGGCTGGTTTTGGACCTCTCTTGGCTCACCTACAAACACATGAATGAGTGTGAGCGAAAGCCCAGTGAATAATATCAGATAAAGAAGATATACAAACAATATGTAGAACAACATGCTTCAAACGGCCTTGGGCCCACTTTATATCATATTTCCATTTATCATATACATACACAATTTAAGTCAAGTAACTATGGTTCTAAACATACTGGCCCTTGGCCCATTTATCTTCCATTCGTGACAGACTATTATTCATTTTAGACTTATCAGACTATCATCTATATCAAACTGGCCTTTAGGCCTTTCAAACTTTCATTCGTGTCAAAACGGCCTCTGGCCCGTTCATTCATGTCAATCGGCCTTCGGCCCAATCATTTATCAATCGACCTTTGGCCCAATCATTTATCAATCGGCCTTCGGCCCAATCATTCATCAATCGGCCTTTGGCCCAATCATTTATCAATCGGCCTTCGGCCCAATCATTCATCAATCAGCCTTCGGCCCAATCATTTATGTCAATCGGCCTTCGGCCCAATCATTCATCAATCGGCCTTCGGCCCAATCATTTATGTCAATCGGCCTTCGGCCCAATCATTCATCAATCGGCCTTCGGCCCAATCATTTATGTCAATCGGCCTTCGGCCCAATCATTCATCAATCGGCATTCGGCCCAATCATTTATCAATCGGCCTTTGGCCCAATCATTTATCAATCATTTGTCCATAATTCAAACTAGCAAAATTATAAGGGAATAAGCAATTGGACAATTGACAAACTTCAAAATATCGATACTACTCACAGTGATCGGCTTGTGGATTTGCCCTGGAGCTTGACCCTACATATTTCATGAACACAAAAGGATCACTAACAGTTCAATCCGTTCTTTAATTCACATATTCCTCTTTAGGCTTTATTCTTATCTCATTAACTCATTTACAATGCTTAACATATGCCTAAGAGTGCTTACAAGTGAAAGAGAACGGAAAATACAACACAGAATGCATTTTCAGAATTTCAGGAAACAGGGTCCCCGCTCGAGCGTGGACTTCCCCGCTCGAGCGGACCCTTAAGCCTGCAAAAGTGCTGGTTACCTCAAATCCCCGCTCGAGCGTGAACTCTGCCACTCGAGCGGACTGCCTGTCTACATAGCTCCCCGCTCGAGCGTCAACTCCCCCGCTCGAGCGGGAGCCATGTCTGCCAAAATGCTGGGAGCTCGAATTCTCCGCTCGAGCGGCACTTCCCCCTATCGAGCGGGAGTCAAAATTCTGGAAATTCCAGGTTGTGTTCTTGAGCTCCAATTCGATTTTCCAGCTACCTTACTTGCATGCAATGGTCCAAATCTCAAATATAATCATACTAACATGGCACCAATGCAAGATTATAACATTATGAGGCTTAATTTCACAAATAAAGCACATGCATGCCCCAATCTCCCATCAAACTCATTTACAATATACAAATTCATGCATTCAAGCTCCCATTCATATAATTTGTACATGCATGTGATGAATTAGCCACAATCTCAACTTAGATAACATAAATGGTGATCAAAACATAAGCTCCAATTTAAATTGCACATGGATTATACATCTTCATGCTCAAACATGCAAATTCAAGGTACTTCCTTACATGCATGCACATATTAAGCTTCAATTCAACAAAACCAACCCAATTCCATTTCAATCTTACTCTTGATCACCAAATTAGCTTGAACACACAAAATTACAAACTATAATTCAAGAATTACTCACCTAGAAGTTTTGATCTTTTAAGCTCTAGTCAATTCTTGAGCTAAATCTCCAAAATTTCCAAGCTTTAAGCCAAACCCTCAATCTCCTACTCTCTCTTCTTCCAACCGACCTCTCCTCTCTTCTTTGAGTTTATCATTAGTCAAAATGAGGCTAGGGAGAAAGAGATTGAGTGTTTAAAGCCTTGACAACAAAACCCACTAAGGCCAACATTAAAATAATAAAGTAGTTGGGCTCTAATTCATCAATTTAATCAGTTTAATATGACCAGAATCAATTTCTAATTAAATTTCACCGTAGGCTCTAAAAATTATGCCAATCACAATGGCGTAATCAATTTTGGGTTCTGTGGCCGATAGGGCCCTCAATTTAATTCCCAAAGCAGATTATTCAAACAGATATTCCTACGGTGAACAGATAGAATTTCAAAATCACATATTTTCACATAATGGCACACAAAATCGTATTAAATACATAATCATACTCACATTAAGGACCGATTAACATATTACGGGACATGGGTATCACACCCAAATCCCACCATTGTTACACAATGACAAATAACTAAGGTAAAAACCATATGAAGGTGTAGAAAATCCCTACCTCAAAGAGAAAAGACGAGCCAAGCAAGGGTGAAACTTCAAAGATGCCCAAACCCGACTCTATTCGGATCAAAGTGGAGATCTTAAGATGATCTACCTTTTTATCAAAGGGATTAGGGTGAAGAAATCACTAGAACTAGGTGAAAATGTATAGAGAGTGTGTGTGTTTTAGAGAGAAAGAGATCCTCAACTTTAGGTTTTAGGGAGAAAAGATTTGAAAAAGTGATGTAAAAATTCATTTTTCGCAATCTGATATACGCACAGTCCGCTCGAGTGTTAGACACAATAAGTTGTTCTACTCGAGTGCAAGTTCGAGCACTAAGACACAATGAACAAGACGCTTATTGCTCGAGTGCAAGAAGTGACGCCCGAGCGTAGAAAACACACATCCAGTAGTTTTGCAGACAACAGACCAACACTCAAGTCCAAGAAAGGCTGCTCGAGCGCCCACCCGCTCGAGTGTAGAAAACACTGCTCGAGTGTAGAAATCACTCTCCTGGCAGTTTTGCAGACTTGCAAAAGTACTGAGTGTTTGCAAAGCCCGCTCGAGTGCAGGAAGCGCTGCTCGAGCGGAGGACCAAAATTCTGGGCAACACAATGTTTGAAAAACAAGAAACCAACCAGCCCAAACACAGCCAGAACAACCCGAATGCCAATTTCGAAGAGATACAAAGGAAACAAGAGGTAAACAACAATATATAAGCATTAAACCCGAGTCCGGGATACCACAAGAGTCGAGTCAAAATCTGGATCGCTATAATTTTGATATGTTTTGTTATACCTCATGTACCGTTTGGTTATGACTTTATTTTTATTTTTTTTAGTTATGATTCAAAAAATATGGAGTTATATATATATATATATTTTAATTATAAGGTGTATATAGTACATACTAGAGATGTGTATCATCGTTTTTCTCAATAATTTTTCTTAAAGCCAAGTCAAGTTGGTGGTTATGAAAGTTATTCAATATTAATTCCAACACTGTCACGAATGAATATTGACTGTACTTAGTGTTTAAACAATCTTCTGTGTACAATAAAAAAAATTGAAACCAAATCAAACAAATAAAATAAATAACTTACCGGATTTATTTTACCGAACTGAATGAAAAATTGAAAGATCAAGTCGAGTGTGTGACACTCTGTCCTTAAGAGAAATTCGCCCTACTTCTATGCTTAAGGACTAATGGCATCTATCTCCTATGATACAATGATCTTCACAAATTGTAGTAGCACTCCAAACAATTTGTTTGGCGAACTAGAACCTGTGTTCTATACTCTCTAATTTTATTCCTAAAATTATATGAAGAATATATGCAACAGAGCAAAAATTGGACAGCAAAAAATGAATTTTTTTAGTACCAAAAGACTACTAGAAATGGCTGTATTTATAGGTAAATTGAGGCTAACAGATCTGTCTAGAAAAATTTGAACATGTGTGAAATCTGCCAACATATATAGATTTGAAACTAAGCAGATATGGTAACTGTTGTAGTTAAATAACTGTCCAGAACTGCTGGCAATTTTTTCCAATCTGTTTGGACATTTGAATCTGGGTAGATTTAAATCTGTTTGAAAAAAAAAAAAAAAAGAGTCTGTTCGAGTGCAACAGATGGAAACTGTTTGGACAGTAAAAAACCTCTATATAGTTTAAATCTGTAGTGGACTAGAAATGACACAATTATGGATAGAAAATTAAATTCAATTTTGGCACAAAATTTGAATTTAATTTCATTAGGAATTTCTGGAAAAATTCAAATGAATTTTGTCCAAAAAATTAATATTAGAACTGACCCGACCCACACCCGTACTTGGCACAGCCGGCCAGAGGGACGACGGTGCCGGCGCGTGCGCACGTGGTGGTTTGAGCCAAGGTTTTATTTGTCCATAACTTCTCCCTTCTTCAAACTTGGGGTGCCCCTTAGGGCCCAACCCAAGTGTTGTCACCTTGAACTTATATATATATATATATATATAAGTTCTCTTCAAGTTTCAATGTGGGACAAGCCTTACGAGGAAACCCACATTTAATTCTTTAAATGTCCATTCCACGAACCCGAAAACGATGTCAAGTTCCCATTCACTCATAAATGGTTTTGACGAACCGTCTTCACCGTGTGACTTGCCATACGGCAAGGAACACGTCACCTCTTCAAACCCACCCCAAAAGACGTTTGGGGCCTACTCCATTTTAGGCTCAAAGTTGGCCCAAAATAGGTCTATAAAAACCAAATTTTCCAACAATCCCCCATATGAATGGAATTTGACGAAAAGAAAATGTAACAACACGATCTAATTATAGAGAGTACAGAAATTGGAAATATTCTGTGAAGGATAGGTAGCTTTTGGCTTTGAACCTTCCCTTCTGAGACACTATCGGATTTACTAGCTAACCAACGAACATGATGTCTTGAACTGTTCAGCCGTTTATGTAAACCAAGACAATAGAACTCACACAGTATATTACCAGACACAGTTTAGTTCTCACTATTGTGTTTATTTTGGCCCTGAACAACCTGGTATTTCATGAGTGCTCTAGAAAATTGTAGCCCTTCACAGATCTCGTAGAACCGACCCAGTTCACACTCACATAGGTGATTCTTATGAAGAGTATCCTACCATACTCCACTAGGTTTACCTAGATATAAGAATCATTAAAATTTTACCTAACCTAAAATGCTGCAAACATCACTATTTCATCCTAAAAATGGGTAGGAGTTTGACTCCCTAGTGATCCTTCTGAGTCATACATAACTCGGTTGTCCCTTTGAACCTAGATCTTGGGATCTCCAGTCAACTAGGTTGGGTTGCCATTGTGGATCCGCTATGTTGTCTTTAGACTCCACATATTAATGGAAATAATTCCATTAGAGAGTAGTTGTCTTACGGTGTTATGTCGACAACGAATATATTGCGACTTATCGTTATACATATGACTCTATGCTCTACCTATTGCTGATTGACTATCACAATGTATGCATATAGCAGGCACCGATTTTGGCCACATTGGAATATCTTCAAGGAAGTGGCAAAGTCATTATGCTTCTTTCCCAGCTTTATCTAAAGCTATGAATTCTGATTCCATAGTAGACCTAGCAATGCAAGTCTGTTAGAAAGATTTCCAAGATACAGCCACACCACCAAGAATAAAGACATACCCACTGGTGGACTTTAAGTCTCTAGTATCCAATATCCAATTTGCATCACAGTATCCTTCAAGTACTGTTAGATATCTAGTATAATTAAGCCCAATGTTACGGGTAAATCTGAGGTATCTTGAAACCCTGATAATTGCTTTCCAGTGTTATACTCCTGGATTAATTTACTTACTACATAAGCTATATCTGAGCGAGTGCAGTTCGTCAAGTACATTAAGCTTCCAATAATTTGGGCATACTCTAATTGAGAAATGTTTTTCTATACATTCTTAGAAAGAAACAAATTAACATCCACAAGTGTTCTAGCAAGATGATCATCATCTTGGCTAAATTTGTCAAGTATTTTCTCAATGTAATGAGATTGTGACAAAGCATAACATTATGATGTTTTGGTAATTTTCATACCAAGAATTACATCAGCAATCCCCATGTCATTCATGTCAAAATGTTTATTCAACATTTTCTTGGTAGTTTTAATTATATAATTATTACTACCTATGATGAGCATATTATCCACATAAAGACATACAATAACATAACATTTCTTTGTGTTTTTAATATAAACACATTTGTCACACTAATTAATTTTGAATCCATTTGACATCATTGCTTTGTCAAATTTCTCATGCATTGACTACAACAAAACTGATCTTTTACGGCACCACATCAATGACATATAATAAATGCACGCCGTAGTTTCTCATTTTTACGACTTGCTTTTTTTGTACGCGTAAATACTTTTCCAACCACGGCATGTCTATTACGTAGGCCGTAAATGATAAAAACGATGATTTTTTTACGGCTTGCAATGTATGCTGTAAATAATAAAACTTTCCACAACATGCATATGGCATGCTATTAATGCATTACTTATACACGACACACATACGCCAGCCGTGAAAAGTGAATACTTTTCACGACGCACATAACGCTTGTCGTTAAAAGTTTACACTTTTTACAACGCACAATTTATGTTGTAAATGGTATGACAAAAATAAATAAATAAATAAAGGCGGCAAAACAAAATATTTCAGCGCCAATTACAAAAATATATTAAAAAATAGAAAGTCAATCAAAATAGAAATGTGAAAAAAAGAAAGTCAATCAAAAAAGAGATGTGAAAAATTGTAATTGTTGCTATTAAGCAAATAAGAGAGGAAGAAAAGAGAGGGTTAGAAAGGGAGACTAGGCAGCTTCTCTTCTACCTTGAACGATGCTCTCTCTTCGGTGGCAAGACTCGTTCGGCGACGGCGGCGACGATCGACAGTTCAAAGGGGAAGGGTTTCGTTCTGCTCTTCGCTTCGATCTGGAAAGAATCTCAATTCGATTCTTGAGGTATGTTCGGATTGACTCAATTTTTACGATAATGTTTTGTTCCCTCTCTCTCTCTCTCTCTCTCTCTCTCTCTCTCTTTTATGGTTCTGCGATGGCGGAGGGGCTGGGAAGGGTTAGGTAGATTGTCTGATTTTGGAGGATAGGCGAGGGGATTACTAAGTTTGGTCCTGGAAGGTGGTTACCAGAGGGGATTGCTGGGGAGGGGTGAGGCAGGGGTATAGTTAACAGCTCAATTGGGGGGGAGGGGGTCTTGAAAACTTCAATCCATTGTTTTTCCCCTAAGAATTTCAGCTTCTTCTTTTTTCTATTGACAAATTCGAAGGCTTGGGTTCTTCTCTCTCTCTCTCTCTCTCTCTCTCTCTGTCTTCTTTTTTTCTTTTTTAATTTATGTCAGATTCTTTGTTTTATCTTTTAGTCGTATCATCTATACTTGTGTTTGCAATTAGGGATACAATAATTCCAGGTTTTTATAAATTTGTCTATTGCCTCTCAATAATTGTTTGTAATTTTCTTGTGCTTTATATCTTTGGGAATCATGAAGAAGAAAACAACACTTCTAGAATATATATTCCAGAAATGCACTCAATTTCTAGAGAGCTTGACAAAAAGTTCTTAGTCTTTAAAATTTTCATTTCAATTTTTAATTTGTGTTAAATTGACATGAATTTCATAAGAAAAAAATTAAGAATGAGATCCTCTTGCTATATATACCCCCACCCAGCTTCCCCAATCCAATATTGGAGCCTCCTGTCCTGCAATCTTCTTTCTTGTATTGTTTACCCAGTTTCACTCTCTTTGGTTTTTGGGATATCATTCATTCATTCATTCCTCCACAAACTTCCATTTTTCAACCTTTTTCAGTGAATAAAAATGGAATTGAAACAAGTAAGGCAAGGACAAGAAGAAAAAGAGCAAGATCATCCACTCCATAACCCTCTTCTCTCCCCATACAAGATGGGAAACTTCCTACTTTCTCATAGGTATCTTTCTTTCTTTCTTACACACACTAGAATTTTTTCTTGATTTTGATCCCACTTGATTTTGTTGTTTATATTTGCAATAAACAGTTCGATTGATAGAAAGTAGTTATTTTTTTTCAATTGTTTTGTCCATATGTTGCTGTGTGGATTTGTTAACTGGTGGTGTTTGAGGAAAATCCCATATGGGAAATTCATTCATTCTTTCATTTTTAATATTCAGTAATTCACTCTCTCAATCAGTTCACTTCGTTGTGTTCAGTGTTGTAATTCTTCTAATTAGTGACTGTATTTTTATATTTAATGGATGTTAGTTTGAAGAAATCTTCTTCTTTGTTGTTTCTTAGTCAATTTTTATTTTGTTATTTATTGTTTTACTTCTATTTGACATGAATGTCCTGACATACTATATTTTTAAATTTAAATGAATACTTGCTGGTATTTTATATTTAGGACATCTCTGACTCAAATTTATATGAAACTTAAAATTTGGTAAAAATCACTCAAACACCCTCCACTCCTTGACCCAAACTTGTACCAAATTGAGTTTTACTCAAATTTTTTAACAAATCAAATTTACTCAAAATTTTTAAGGTTGTTTTGTGACTCCAAAATTTACTACTTTGCCTTTAGTGTAGTCTTTACTTAGATTTATGCTTAAATCTGAGTTTGTCCATTTGTATCAAATTAACCTTTTATTCAAATTTTTACTTATTTTGAGTAAGGGCTAGAGATGGCCTTATATATATTCATAGGTGGGTTTAAGTACATGGACAGAAAAGCAACCACAGACAATATGAGTAGAATTATTTTATGTCGTTGATTCTGTGATTAGAGTTTTAGAAATGAGATATCATTTTCTTGTAAACCACTTTCACTCTTAAGCTAATTATATCTGGTAGTGTCTAGGAAGCATAGATACGGATATGAGAGACGGATACGATACGATACGGATACGGCGATATGACAAAACCTAAAAAAATAGGATACGGGTACGGCTAGGATACGTTTGTGAAAAATATATATTTTAAAATTATTAATAGCAAGTTACACATAAGCTAAAAAATGTTAAGAAATCACAATGTAATTTTATAATGCACAATACTATCCTTTAAGAATTTTGTATTAATTTAAGCTAGTAGCTTGTTTACTTTTTAAATTTTTAATAGGTCTTGCAAATATTTCATTTCAGTATCAAGTTTAATATATTTATATTACAATAATAGAACAATTTACAACTTGTCCCTATGCTTTTTCCTTTGACACTAGTGAAAAATATTATATTCAAGTTTACCTGCTTATTTATTTATTGATATTTAAATTTACCATTGTTATATTCTTTTGTTAATTCTTAGTTTCTATGTAGTTATAGGGAACATGCAAGAAATAATTAGGATACATCAATTTAATAAATTCTATTATTTAATTCACTATGCTCTTCTTATCGAAGAACTTAACAAAGTATTAGAAAAATATTCTTATATTTATACTTGCAATTATATTATATTATATTACTATGCAATAAATGTTACAAATCTAATTTCATAAAACAAGTAAACATGACTTGGAGTATCCGATACTTCAAAATTAAGTATCCGATACTCCAAAATTAATGAAAAATTAATTAAGAAGTATCCGATACTTTTAACAAGTATCCGATACGTATCCGCGAGTATCCAAGGGGTATCAGTATCCGATACGGATACGTCACCCTATTTGAAGTATCTGTGCTTCATAGGGTAGTGTTTTCCCCTTCAATATCATCTCATGTGTATCTCTCCAAAGTTCCTAATGAATATCATAGGCAGTGTTCCATATTATTCACTCATATGATCTGTGGATGCAGCCTAAACTTATTAGATTGCTCTGGAACTGGCATTTTTAAATGATTTATCAACAAGATGATTATTCTCTATGTATTGGCCTAAATGATTTTCTCTTCTTAACTTTTGTTGGCAGTTGTTTAAATTTGTGTCGTGCAGAAAGTCTCTCTCATCATCATTAAATGCATCAATTGGAAAAGAATTCAAGAAAATTTTATTTTATTTTATTTTTTATTTTTTAAAACAAAAATACAGGAAAGAAGTGATGTTTTCTGTGAGATTTTTAAGGGCTTAAGAAGAATCATTTGATATCTATGTAAACAAATATCCCTTAGTTTCATACCCTGGCAGATAAATGGGAAGGTCACATCTCCTTTTAGGCATTCTCTGCAAATTTAAAGAGTAGCTTTCTTTTTCCTCTTCATTTTGTGACTTCGTTTTCATTTATTTGGTTGTTGTCATTTTCTTTTGAACTTTTCAGTTCATTGTCCCATATAGACTTATGAAAGCTATGTCTTTGTAGCTTATAACTGACACAACACACCATCCGACTGCAGTTCGTATGTTGATCTGGACATGTTAGTTCTTTTTAATCGTGATTGAATTTTAATCATCGAATGAAGTTCTTAACGTTTTTGTGAACTTTTGTCATGTCATTCTTGTTTTAGTGGTGGTTCTTTTGTTTGCCTTCTGTTTTTTAATTCTGAAGAAGCTATTATAATTTAATTAGTGTAAAGTTCATCTTTACGAGGAGCACATTGTCTAAATGCTTGATGTAGTTTTCTTTTCTTTTTTTCTTTTTTTGCTTCAAAATTTTCAGAGTTGTCTTGGCGCCATTGACTAGGAAGAGATCTTTCAATAACGTTCCTCAACCACATGCTATCTTATATTACTCACAGAGGACCAGCAAAGGAGGTCTTCTCATTTCTGAAGCCACTGGGGTTTCTGATACTGCACAAGGGTACTTTTTAACATTAGTAGTTCGCCAATTTCAATCTTTTCTATTGATTTAAAGGAAAATATGTAGGTGTCCGTGTGCAAGAGTGTGCCTATCTGTGTGACTAAGCCTGAGTGTCTTCATTTCTTATTGTTCTATTACTAATTCTTCTTTCTTTCCAAATGAAGATATCCATTTACACCTGGTATATGGACAAAGGAGCAAGTTGAAGCCTGGAAACCAATTGTAGATTTTGCTGATGCAAAGGGTGGTATATTCTTTTGTCAGATTTGGCATGTGGGAAGAGTTTCAAATCAAGGTATATTGTTGACTTTTGTCCCCATTTGAATATCTCTTTCATCATTGGACAATATTTCACTGATAATAACAATGAAAAATCATTGAGTCAAATGTTGCCAGCTTCTTGTTTAGCTTCTTTGTTTGCATATGTTTATGGATTGTGAAAGGCAAAATTTCGTGATTCAAGTAGTAATTTATTTATTACTATATATGTGTATTTGTCTGTGTTCTCTTCAATATAATAGATTCATACATATAATATGTTGAAAGTGTAATATCACTGCTTTTGTCAACTTATATGGTTTTCATAGTAAAGGCCATCATATGTTCATAACAAACTTGATAGGTTGATAAAACAATCATTTCAATTGATGATAGACCTTGAGTCAAATCAAACAGTTTTGTTGGTGGAGTTCAATAGAAATTATGATATTGTTGGAGCATTGTCAACACCCAGAATTCTATTTTTCAGACCTTTTAGTGTACTTGTATTCACACAAATGAATTTGTTGGGTTTATTTCATTTATTTTATTTAACTCCTAATTTGTTTTAATTTTTGCAGCTCTACAGTTTTAAGTGGAGTGAGTACTATGTATCTGAGATTGCCTTGTCGGTAATAAATTTAAATTCGTTTTGTATTAAATAAAATCATTATGTCGCTTTCTTTTTGTTGATATCTTTGTATATAGTAATTGTTCACTCTGAAGTTATCTTTGATTTGACCAATTTTTTTCATTAAGTTTATGTTTGGGTCTTTTTGAAACTTCTTGTTCATTCCTAATGACAATTGGGGTACATAACAAACATTTGAAAGTAGCAGCTGCTAAGGTGGCAGTTTTAAAGAGATAGAAAAGGGACCTCACGGAAAAATATTTATGTTAATTATGTTATTCGTTGGTACCCTTTGGAAGCATTTATTTTTTTGACATATTTCCACCTTCTTTTTTGCTTTGAACATAGTGTCGGCATTCTACATTGCAAGAAAAAGGGTACTAGTGAATAAATGATATAGAGTCGGATAATGTACATTAGAAGTAATAGTTGTTTATTAGTTGAGAACATTTATTTATTTATTTTTATATGGTTATTTTCTAGTACTTCACATTTTTACTCTTTTCATTTTATATTTTGAACAATCAATGAGATGAGTTTGACATTCCCTAAATATGTAGGGGTGCTGCTCTTCTCACTAATACTCCAGAGAAGCATTGAAAATGTGCAGTTACAACTTGCTCCTAGACGGGTTTGGATGGCTTCTTCCATACATAGGGGTGTATAACAAGGTTAGTTCCTATTAGATTCACTCTTCTACTGTTTTGCAAGTGCTTCCTTAGAAACAAAAAGGTTTATTCTATCTATGAAATCACAACTCAACTTGTTTATAAATTGATTTTCTTGAATATACTAACAGCTTCACAGCATGTTGATTGGTTTGGAACCTTTGAATCCTAACTGCTCATTTTCTTATATTCTCTTTGATTTCTATGTTCTGTTCATGCCGCGTCAACAAGTTGGTTTTCTCTTCCTCCCTCATTCTCGTCTTATCTTCTCTCCTTCTCTAAGGTATGATTTTTCTTCACTGTTTTAGAGAAGTTCTTATTTGTCATTAAATTTCTTTCTTCGTATAAAAACTGATTTGGAATTTGTGATGAAAAAATATGTTGGCTAATGTTTGTAAAAAATCATGTGCTTTTAGATTGAATACCATGAAACCCCAAAAAATATGTTGGCTATTATTTGTAAAAAAATATTTTTGCTAATTTTTCATTATGACATTGCTTTTATGGGGTCATTGAATTATCTTATTAATTTTAGAAATGTTTTGTTGATGTTTTAAAATTTCTTGATCATTTCTTAATACCTCAAGAAATAATTTTGTCACTGAGTCATTGGTTTTTGTACTTATGTGAAGTTTCCTTTGTCATGCAGACAAGAAATGCAACAGGGTTAGTTGCTCCAGCTATTGTCGCGGGTTTAGGTACCTTAACACATACATTGGGTACCCTCGTCCCTGTGATAGGAGCAAGTGGATTTGCTACAGCTGCAACTGCTATTGGAACTATTGTCGGTAGTTTTAGATAATCTCTTAATAGTTGTTGATATATTTAGAAAGTTAGATATGTTAACATAAATTTCAGAACATAAACCTTACACTTCGGATCATTTACCATGTGTATTATCAAGAAATCAAGACAAAATGACATACCTGAATCCATTGATGAACGGTTAAACGGAAGCGTGATTATCAATAAACTCTTTGTTATTGATTATGTTATTGCCTTCTAATCATTTCCCCTTTGGTGCCTTATGTTTCTCCTTGAGAGGATTTAGAAAAATTGCAGTGTTCTCTTCTTTTCAATTGGAAAGGAATAGGGACCATAACCTTTTAAAGGTTGTAATTGGTTTTCAAAACTGAAAGGTTGTGGAAGTTCAAAAGGAATGAAAACCAACTTTAACCATTATTGGTTTTAATTTCTATTTATTGGTTTTCAAAACTGAAAGGTTGTGGAAGTTCAAAAGGAATGAAAACCAACTTTAACCAATATGTTTTAATTTCTATTTCTGCCCCTCGTAGAAATAGAAATTATACAACTAGTATCTACACATTAGGTCCATAACACATATACCCTTAAGCCTATTAACTAAATTGAATCACTTAAATTGTAGGCTTCTTATAAATGATAACACCACATTTACTTATGTGGTCCCATTGAGACATTATCTAACAATCTCCCACTGGACCACATATGTATCCTGAAAAATGTGCTTAACCTTAGTGAGCTCAGAAATTTGTTATCATAACTTGAGGGTATCCAAACAATCTTGTCCATTAACTATATTAATATAGGATCAAAGCGGTCTTTATTACATCAATCGTAACTCGACCCACCAATGGTCACGTATACTAATACAGCTAAATGACATAGATCAATCATGGATGCGTAGCATGGAAATTACATGTGATGTGATCCATACATGCCTATTTCCAACTGGTCCTACTTAACTTTATTGAGATCAATACTTCACAATACGTAACAGAGCGTAATAAACTGAATATTTCATTTCTGTAGAAATTAATCTAATTACATAGATAAAACTCAAGGCTGACATAAAGCAGTAATATAAATACAAACTCCCACTAAACCAGAATGTTCTCAAATAGAACAACACCCATCTGAGCAGTGTGCTCATGAAAGACCTTGGGTGGTAGTCCCTTCGTAAGTGGATCCGCTATCATGGAGTTTGTCCCAATGTGCTCTATAGAAATCTGTCCACTCTGCACTCTTTCTTTTACAACTAGGAACTTGATATCAATATGCTTTGATTTTGTCGAGCTCCTGTTGTTATTGGAATATAAAACTGCAGACTTATTGTCACAATATAACTTAAGTAGTCTTTCAGTGCCTTCCAAAATACGCAACCCAGTGACAAAATTCCGCAGCCATATCCCTTGGTTTGACGCCTCATAACATGCTACAAATTCTGCGGCCATGGTGGATGAAGCTATGAGCGTCTGCTTTGCAGACCTCCAAGAAATTGCTCCGCCAGCTAACAGATAAATATAGCCTGATGTGGATTTCCTACTGTCTTGGCATCTAGCAAAATCGGAGTCGGAATATCCAATGACCTCTAACTTATCCGATCTCCTATATGTGAGCATATATTCCTTTGTTCTCTGTAAATATCGCATAACACGCTTGACTGCTTTCCAATGATCCATGCCAGGATTACTTAAATATCTGCCTAACATGCCAACTATAAACGCAATATCCGGACGCGTACATACTTGAGCATACATTAGACTCCCTACAGCCGAGGCATAAGGAATCTTCTGCATTTCTTGAATTTCAAGACTGTTCTTCGGGCATTGGCTGAGACTAAACTTGTCTCCCTTAGCAACCAGGGTTTCACCTGATTTACAATTTTGCATGCCAAATCTATTGAGTACTTTTTCGATATGGCTCCTTTGTGATAATCCTAGAATACCCCGAGAACGATCTCGGTGTATTTCGATTCCTAATACAAAGGAAGCATCACCAAGATCTTTCATTTCAAAATTCTTAGATAGAAATCTCTTGGTGTCATGCAATAAGTTTATATCGTTTGTGGCAAGCAATATGTCGTCAACATATAAAACCAAAAATATGTGTTTACTCCCACTGAACTTGTGATACACACATTCATCAACAACATTAGTTTCAAAACCATACGAAGTGAGAACTTGATGAAACTTGAAGTACCACTGACGAGAAGCTTGTTTGAGTCCATAGATGGATTTAGTCAATTTGCAAACCATATTCTTTGGGTCTCCTGACACAAAGTTTTCTGGCTGCACCATATAAATTGTTTCTTTAATGTCACCATTAAGAAAAGCTGTTTTGACATCCATCTGATGCAACTCAAGATCAAAATATGCAACAAGCGCCATAATTGTCCTAAAAGAATCTTTCGAAGAAACTGGAGAGAAAGTTTCTTTAAAGTCAATTCCTTCTTTTTGAGTAAAGCCTTTGGCTACAAGACGTGCCTTATACCTCTCCACATTACCATTTGAATCCCTTTTGGTTTTAAATATCCATTTACAACCTACGGGCTCGCACCAACTGGTAATGAGACAAGTTCCCAAACTTTATTGTCTTGCATAGACTTATATTCTTCATTCATGGCTTCTATCCACTTATGAGAGTTGGAACTTTCCATGGCTTGACGAAAGTTGATTGGATCATCTTTCGACATTCCATTTTCTACCTCATGTTCCTGGAGATATACAATATAATCATCTGAAAGTGCAAATCTCCTTTCTCTTGTGGATCGCCTTAATGGCAGAGATTCTTGAGGTTGAGGTTGTAGAGTTTGTTCCTCAGCTGGAACAACATTGTCTGGTTGAGGATCCGAAATTACTTCTCGAGCAATGACAGGTATAGGAACCTGTGATTGGTCAAAAGTAGTAGTAGGAAGTGGGATTACTCCTGCTTCCTCCTCAAAGACAATGTCTCTAACTGGATTTCTCCCCCCAAACTCAACATCCTCAAAAAATGTTGCAATTCCCGTCTCAAATATTGACCTATTTGTGGGATCATAAAACTTGTAAGCCCGTGATCGTTCGGCATAGCCAATAAAGTAGCTGCTAATGGTTTTAGAGTCCAATTTTCGTTCATGAGGTTTATAAGGCTTCGCCTCAGCAGGACACCCCCACACATGCAAATGTTTTAGACTAGGCTTTCGCCCAACCCAAAGCTCATAAGGTGTTTTTACAACTGCTTTAGTTGGCACCCGATTTAAGATATAAGTTGCTGTCTTTAGAGCCTCACCCCAGAGGGACTCTGGTAAAGTAGAATGACTGATCATACTTCTTACCATATCCTTAAGAGTCTGGTTTCGTCTCTCAGATACACCATTCATGCTAGGTGATCCTAGCATGGTGTATTGTGGGACGATTCCACATTCCTCCAGGTATTTTGCAAACGGTCCTGGACGTTGTTCACCTGATCCATCATATCTGCCATAGTATTCACCACCACGGTCAGACCTGACACTTTTAATCCGTTTGTTGAGTTGTAACTCAACTTCGGCCTTAAATTTTTTGAATACGTCCAAAGACTGTGATTTCCCATGGATAAGAAATAGATACCCATATCTGGAATAGTCGTCTATGAATGTGAAATCAAGACAAAATGACATACCTGAATCCATTGATGAACGGTTAAACGGAAGCGTGATTATCAATAAACTCTTTGTTATTGATTATGTTATTGCCTTCTAATCCTTTCCCCTTTGGTGCCTTATGTTTCTCCTTGAGAGGATTTAGAAAAATTGCAGTGTTCTCTTCTTTTCAATTGGGAAGGAATAGGGACCATAACCTTTTAAAGGTTGTAATTGGTTTTCAAAACTGAAAGGTTGTGGAAGTTCAAAAGGAATGAAAACCAACTTTAACCATTATTGGTTTTAATTTCTATTTATTGGTTTTCAAAACTGAAAGGTTGTGGAAGTTCAAAAGGAATGAAAATCAACTTTAACCAATATGTTTTAATTTCTATTTCTGCCCCTCATAGAAATAGAAATTATACAACTAGTATCTACACATTAGGTCCATAACACATATACCCTTAAGCCTATTAACTAAATTGAATCACTTAAATTATAGGCTTCTTATAAATGATAACACCACATTTACTTATGTGGTCCCATTGAGACATTATCTAACAAGATATGCATAGTTTTGGATGGTTTAAACTTTTTGTACAGTTTAGAACTTAAGGATATAGTTTTCGAATGTTTGAAATGTATAGACAATTGTTGAATGTTTATAATTTATGGATATAAATTCATTTTGATGTTTTAAACAATATTTTGGTGGTTAATTGATGTTTTGTGATGTTTGTTTGTAATATTTGTTAGATTGTACAAAATTGGTCAAATAGAACCTGCTAAATTTATATATATATAAAAAAAAAATTGCATATTCTACGGCAGCCATAATAAGTCGTTGTATTACATATTTCACGGCGCGCAATCAGCGTCGTTATTTGTCTCACCAATTAACGGCGTGCAAAAGTAGTCGTAGAAAAAGTAACAACGATGCACAAAATCTATCGTTAAATAGTTTTTAACAGCGTACTATAGCATGTCGTAGAAAAAGTAACAATACCGTACAAAATTTGCCGTTAAATAGTTTTTAACGGCATGCGAAGCATGTCGTTGAAAGTGAATGATTTTTCATGACTGGTCATAATATGGCGCGCGTTGCACGTCGTAGAAGGGTTTTTACGGCGTGCATTGCGCGTCGTAAAAACCCTTTATAATGATTTAACTAATTTACACACTTTCTTTTCTTTTCTTGGAACAAAAAATCCTTCTGGTTGTTCCATGTAAATTTCTTCATCTAATTCACCATTTAAGAAAGTGGTTTTCACATTCATTTGATGAATTTCTAGATTATACAACGATGCAATAGCAATTAGCATTATAATGGATGTTATTCTTTTAACCGGTGAGTATGTGTCAAAGTAATCAAGATCTTCTTTTTGTCTAAAACCTTTGACCACAAGTCTTGCTTTATATTTATCAATTGATCCATCTGCTTTCATTTTTCTTTTGAAAATCCACTTATATCCAAGAGGTTTACACCCTGGTGTTTAATCCACCAATTCCCAAGTGTTATTTTGCAGGATGGATTCAATTTCATTATTGACAGCTTCTTTCCATAAATGAGCCTCAGGATTGGACATAGCCTCTTTAAAAGTTAAAGGCTCATTTTCTAACAAAAATGTTAGAAAATCTGGACCAAAAGATTTTGAGATTCTAGCACGTTTACTACGCCTAGGTTCCTTTTCCTCATGCTGATCTATCTCTTGCTCTTGTTCTTGATCATGTTCTTGATCTTGACTAGTAATAGAATCATGAGATCTTTTGTTAGTACTAGTCTCTTGTCCAGTTTTATTTGGAAATACATCTTTAAAGAATGATGCATTCTGAGATTCAATAATAGTATTTACATGCCACTACTACAAAAATAGTTAAAGATCACACTTTGACAAAAAAAAAAAGATCTCACTTTTATTGGAAGTGTGATAAAAAAAATTAGATTGATATTTTAATCACACTTAATTTGATTAAGTGTGATAATATTTATTTTTTATATCACTTTTCAATTAAGTGTGATTATATATATATTTTTTTAATCACACCTTCTAATTAAAGTGTGATTATATATACACTACTACTTTTTAATCACACTTTTTAAACAAGTGTGATTATATATATATATTTTAATCACACATTCTAATTAAAGTTTGATTATTTATATATTTTTTAATCACACCTTCTAATTAAAGTGTGATTATATATATACTACTACTTTTTAATCACACTTTTTAAATAAGTGTGATTATATATATTTTTTTTATCACACATTCTAATTAAAGTGTGATTATTTATATATATTTTTAATCACACCTTCTAATTAAAGTGTGATTATATATACACTACCACTTTTTAATCACACTTTTTAAATAAGTGTGATTATATATATATATATATATATTTTTAATCACATATTCTAATTAAAGTGTGATTATTTATATATTTTTTAATCACACTTTAATTAGAAAGTGTGATTATATATACACTACTACTTTTTAATCACATTTTTTAAATAAGTGTGATTATATATATATTTTTTTAATCACACATTCTAATTAAAGTGTGATTATTTATATATATTTTTTAATCACACATTCTAATTAAAGTGTGATTATATATACACTATTACTTTTTAATCACACTTTTTAAATAAGTGTGATTATTTATATATTTTTTAATCACACATTTTAATTAAAGTGTGATTATTTATATATTTTTTAATTACACAACGTAATTAAAATGTGATTATATATACATTACTACTTTTTAATCACACTTTTTAAATAAGTGTGATTATATATATATATATATATATATTTAATCACACTTCCTAAATAGGTGTGATTGTATAAAATATTTCAAATTGATTTTTATATAAAATATACAATTCCCAAATTTTTAATCACACTTAATCTGATTGAGTGTGATAATATTTTTTTTTATGTCACTTTGTAATTAAGTGTGATTATATATATATAGGGTAAATTACACTGACACCCCCTAAGGTTTATGTTTATTACAGTTCCCCTTTCACGTTTTAGAAATTACATCTCCCTCCATGAGATTTAAAATTTCATTACAGATTCCCCCCTTAGCAATTTAATTTTTTTAAATACTAATTTTGCCCTTACTGGGTAAATAACATTGACACCCCTTACATTTTAGAAATTACAATCCCCTCCCTAAGGTTTAAAGTAGCATTACCAATTGCCCCCTCGGTTAGTATTAGTTGGAAAAAAAAAATTAATTGGAAAAAAAATTATTTGAAAAAAAAATTGTTAGTAAAATTTTTAAGTTTCTATTTAAAAACCAACATAAACTTATTTTTTGAATTTACATTTTTTTCTCAAATTTACAAACTGAGAAATCAAAAAAATTATCAAATAAGTTTTTATGACAATTTTTAAAATTTTTGTAAATATAAATTGAAAACTGAAAACGAAATGGTTACCAAACAGGTTTCAGATGGTAAAAATGTTGTAAAATTAATAAATAATTAAATAAGTTACCAACATAAGAAACGACTTATCAAAAGATTCTTAGGCTATGTATGGTTTGATTTTTAGAAAAAAAAATTAAAAATTAAAAATTAATTTGGTTAAGAAATAAAAAATAAAAAATAATTTTCATTTTTATATAATTTTTATCTTTCGAGTGGTTAGAAATAATTTTTTACAAATTAAATTGAAACAGCCATACGTATGTATATAACCTGCCCAAAAGTTAAAATGATAATTATTTTTTACCCTTAAATGATAATTATTTTTTAGTTTTTATTTCCTAACCAAATTAATTTTTAATTTTTTAAATTTTTTTCTAAAAATCAAACCATATATGGCCTAAGAATCTTTTGATAAATCATTTCTTACGTTGGTAACTTATTTAATTATTTGTTAATTTTATAACATTTTTACCATCTAAAACCTGTTTGCTAAGGTGCCATTTGGTAACACTTACGTTTTCAGTTTTCTGTTTATATTTACAAAAATTTAAAAAACTCAAATAAAACTTGTTTGGTAAATTTTTGATTTATAAATCAGTGGTCTCAATTTATAAATTTGGCCAAAAAATGTAAACTCAAAAAATGTGTTTCCGTTTTGAGTTTTGAGTTTTTTTTTTTTTTTTACCACCCAACACTAGCCACCACCCGCCACCATTTTCCACTACCGCCTTCCGCCACCACCACCCATCCCCCACCACCACCTGCCACCCACCTGCTACCACCACCCACCACCAACACCCACCTGTCAGCCACCATCACCCACCACCCACCAGCCATCCATTCGTCACCACCACCCACCTGCCATCTACCCGCCACCCGCTACTACCATCCACCGCCCGCCACCTACTCGCTACCATCACCCAGCACCCATCTACCACCACCATCCACCAACCGTCACCACCAGCTACCCACCACCACCAGCCACCCATCACCACCACCCACCACACCACCACCACTACCACCACCTACCACCCACCCCCACCTATCTGCCACCACCACCACCACCCACTCGCAACCACCTGCCACCTTCACCCACCCACAACCACCACCACCCGCTACCACCCACTACTACCTGCCATCCGCCACCCACCTGCCACAACCACCCACCACCCGTCACCACCATCTACCACCTATTACCACCACCACCACCACACACTCACTACCACCCACCAAACGCCACCATCACCCACCCACCCAACATCACCACCCGCCACCTACCTGCCACCACCACCCACCCACCACCCGTCACACACTTGTCACCACCACTTACCACCTGCCACCACCGCTACCACCACCACCACCCATTCGCTACCACCCGCCACCGTCATCCACCCACCCACAACCACCACCCGCCGCCACCACCCACTGTCACCCGCCATCCGCCACCCACCTGCCACTATTGCCCACCACCTGCCACCACCACCACCCACTCGCTACCACCCACCACTCGTCACCATCACCCACCCGCCCACCACCACACCACCCACTTGCCATCACCCACCACCCACCGTCACCACTTTCCACCACTGTCTTCCGCCGCCACTTGCCACCATTTGCCATTTCTCACTCTTTTTTATATTTTTAAATTTTTTTAAACATTTTGTCAAATACCAAACGCATTTGTAGTTTATATTTTTTTAAAAATAAACAAAAACCAGTTTATAAAATTTTTGTAAATATAAACTGAAAACGTAAACGTTACCAAACAGACCCTAACCATTTCATTTTCAGTTTTCAATTTCTATTTACAAAAATTTTAAAAACTGTCATAAAAACTTGTTTGATAATTTTTTTGGTTTATAAATGGTTGTCTCAGCTTGTAAATTTGAGGAAAAAATGTAAATTCAAAAAATAAGTTTACGTTGGTTTTTAAATAGAAATTTAAAAATTTTACTAGCAAAATTTTTTTTCAATTAATTTTTTTTTCAATTAATTTTTTTTCAAATAATTTTTTTTCGAATTAATTTTTTTTGGGTAAATTACACTAACGCCCTCTGAGGTTTATGTTTATTACAGTTCCCCCCTCACCTTTTGGAAATTACATTTCCCCCCTTAGATTTAAAGTTTCATTACAGATTTTTCCCTTTAACAATTTAATTTTTTTAAATACTAATTTTGCCCTCACTGAGTAAATTACGTTGACACCCCTCACATTTTAGAAATTACAATCCCCTCCCTAAGGTTTAAAGTAGCATTACCAATTGCCCCCTTGGTTAGTATTAGTTGGAAAAAAAATTAATTGAAAAAAAATTAATTAAAAAAAATTAATTGAAAAAAAAATTGTTAATAAAATTTTTAAATTTTTGTTTAAAAACCAACATAAACTCATTTTTTGAATTTACACTTTTTCTTCAAATTTATAAACTGAGACAACCATTTATAAATAAAAAAAAGTATCGAACAAGTTTTTATGACAGTTTTTATTGAAAACTGAAAACAATGGTAAAAATGTCGTAAAATTAACAAATAATTAAATAAATTACCAATATAAGAAATGACTTATCAAAAGATTCTTAGGCTATGTATGATTTGATTTTTAGAAAAAAAATTTAAAAATTAAAAATTAATTTAGTTAAAAAATAAAAAATAAAAAATAATTATTACTTTTATATCATTTTTATCTTTCGAATGATTAAAAATATTTTTTTATAAATTTAATTAAAACAATCATACGTTTGTATATAATCCAAAAAAAAAAAAATAGGCACCAAAATAAAATGTTGTAGCGCCAGTCACCAAAAATATTAAATAAAAAAATAAAAATAAAATAAAATAAACAAAAACAAGGTTCTGCTGCTATTCAGCAAAAGGGAGAAGATAAAGGGTTAGAAAGGGAGCCTAATTGGGCAGCGGTGAGACTTCGACCTAGCACGGTGCTATCTCTTCGGCAGCAAGACTGGTTCGGCGCCGGCAGCGATCAACGATTCGAAAGGGAAGGGTTTTCTTATTCTCTTCTCTTCTCTTATTCTCTTGGCTTTGGAGGGGATAAATTCTATGGCTTGTTTGTTTGAAGTGTGTCTTCTTACTTTCTATTCACTTAGTACCATGCTGAGATTCCAAAATTTACAAAAATGCTCTGATAGTTCGTTTATGTCTTCTGTTGTGTGAATTACAGTTTGAAATGATACCAGACCCTGACCTTCCTGGACACCTTCTACTTGAACAGTATCGGGTATGCTGATTGAACTTGCGTTAGGTTTCTTTCACTCTTCCTTCCATTTCAAGGATATAAATTTTTCATTGCTGAAACTTGTTTCTTATTTAATGCAACTTCAGGGAATGGTTTTACAAAATATGTATATGTGTTTTCATAGTTATTTTTTTCTTTTATAGATTTGTACTAAATTAATTCTGTACCATTTTCAGGCCCAACTAGTATCTGTTGTCCGCACTACATTAGGCACGTCCTCTGGCCCTATTCTTTTGAAGGCAGGCTTGCAGCTGGCTACAAAGGTTTCAGAATAAAAATGAATATATATCTTTGATATATTCTAATTAAATTTTGCATATTAATGATGGGGTATATCTTGTAAAAATTTCAGATACTAACGAATGGGATAATTAGTGGAGATCAAATTGCAGTTAAGAGAATATTTTCATTGATATCACATCCACTAAACAACTTTGAGGATCTTTACTATCCATCATTTGCAGAATGGGTATCATGCAAGGTATATCATTTCACTATTCTCCAAATTGTTCAATGTAAATGAAGAAGGCCAATTGGTGGATCTGCTCCAAATTATTCAATGTAAATTAAGGGTTGGTTTGGGAATATAGGCTATTTTAATAACTTTTTGGCTAAAATAAGAGGTGAAAAAAATTAGTATGCTTGGGATGATTTTTTGGATTTTTACATTAAAAAAAAAATGTGCAAAAAGTAGAGAAGAAAGGGAATTTGTGACTTTTTTATATAGTTCTTCGGCCTTTTGGCTTTTTTATTGACTTTTTGACTATTATTGAAACTTCCCAAACTTGCCCTAAGAAGGCCAATTGGTGGATCTGTTGTGTTTTCTATTTTTTGTTGAAGTGAACTTTCAGCAATAGCCAAGTTCATCGAAGGAGCAGAAGAGGATATTATGTGGCTCACAGTTTTACACGTATAATATACATTTATATTGATATATCTATGTATGTACATATGATGGTGAGTTGTTTTTTTATTTTTTATATTTACTAATACTATTCTTTTTTGTTGTCTAGATCAAAATAAGACTTTTAACCGCCCATGCCTCTCTCAAATGTTATACATATGCCTTCTTGAGGAAACAACATGCTGGGGTTCCAGATGAGTATCTAGCTCAATTACCATTATTTTCAGAAAGTTCAAGTGTACTGGGGAAGTACTGGATCTCAATTTTAAAGGACAACAGTTATGTCTGCTTCAGATTGCATCTTAAACAAAAAGTAAGCTTATTATTTCTGAAACCTGTTAGTATTGTCTTTGTGTCTTCCTTCTTCCATCTTTTAAATGTAAGCATAAACACGTAGAAATGTTGTAATTGTTTCCTCTGTCCGTAGTTATTTTGTTTTCTGTGACCTGTTTGCAGTGGAAACCATTCCTTCATGGAATTCAATCACCTCTGGTTTCAACAAAGTTGCAGCCTTGTTTAGAAGAAGCCTGGCCTGTAATCTTACAGGCAGTTGCACTGGATGCAGTTCCTGTGCATTTTGACATGAATCTATCTTCCCAAACAATTGAGAATAACTCAAATAATACCTTCATCTCTGGATACAGTATGGTTCAATTGAAACCAGAAGAATTTCAATTTCTGTGGGGCTTTGCTCTACTTGTTCTATTTCAAGGACAAGATCCAACCCTTCATAAACATTTGATATGCCTGAGTTCTGCTAAAGCCAAATGTGGTGGTGACTCTCCAGTTGAAGATACAAACCCTCTGGCTTTGAAGTTATATGAGATTGTGTTACCAGTGTTCCAGTTACTCTCCACAGAAAGGTTTTTCAGCATGGGTTTTCTTACTAGATCAAAGCAGTTTGTTGGTTGATAATTAATGCTTCTGTATTGATAGTTACCATGTAATATCTGGCAGTGTCACCGTTCAAGGCCCACCACAGAATATGCAAAATCATCATATCTTCTTAGTTCATTGTCTTGTTTGAATTTCTTTCATTGCATCATTTATGTGCATTTGGTAACATGAATCCTTCGCAACAGATTTTTCAAGTGAACCTTCAAAATTAGAGATTTTCAAAAGGATATAATTTCTTTTGGTTTGCGAATTTTTATTATTACTGTGGATTTTGAAAATCAGTGCATTTAGAACTGTAAAGCAGTATGTGGCTGTTTTGGATGTCTATTAATTCATGTTAAATGGATGATCTAGCTTGGTCTCTTTTCTTTCCTTTGAACTCTTATTTTTCTTACTTCACTTGCCAACTTTGGCCTAAACTTGGTTGGGCCCTTCTGGAGCTTCCCCTAATTTATGTAAAAATTGATGTTCCACTGGAAGTCAAATCTCCTAGCTTTGTAAATATGGAAAGGTTCTTTTGCTGCATGCTTTCTCTCTGTTAGATATCTGTGTGGGTTTATCCAACATGTTCCCAGTACTATTGGAGGTGTTTCATTTTCGTCACTTGACAAGGATATGGCTTAAACACCCATAACGCAATTAGATGATCTTGGGTTTTCTTGGAGCAGGATCAGTATGTCGTCAGAGAGTGTGTTGTCTGATATTCAATCAGGGGTCACTCACTGCATTTAGGAATCACACCTAACTTTGGAGCTAGTTTGATGCACTCCAATGCTGATTAAATTGTTGTTGATCATATCAAATGCATTAATTTAATTTTCTTCTTTATACTGTTAATGTTTTTCATGGTGATGCTAATTAATGGTGACATTATACTTGTACTGGTCAATAATATAGCATATGTGAAATACTGCAGACAAAGAAAAGATCCCTTTCCAAACTATCGAAGCTGTTGGCTGGAGTCCCAAATGGAAATTGTAATCACCTAAGTGCTGTTAGCAAGCTACATGAGTATTGGTTCAATGGCCAGAATGCTGTTGTTATCGATGACCAGGTGATGCAATCTGATCAAATATGACATCATTACTCTATTTTTTTTTATAAGTTTGTTAATTTTACTGATTCTTGGAAGGAATAGAGCTCACAATATCAAATAAAGCATTTAGGAATTTATTATTATAATAATTATTATTTTTTAAATGAAGAGTTGAAAATTTAGCAAGAAGCTGGTGGGAGAAATCCTAAAACGTGACCAAAAAAAGCGTAAGAAGATTGAAGCTGCTGGTATGATGAGATCGTCCTCTTTTAATTTGGACTTTGGTGGATTGAACATTCAAATTATCCATATTATATACAAGGAAAATTATATAAATAGAAGTTGTTTTAGTAAATTACTTATTACAATGAGATGGTTGGAAAGCAACCCCATTTTGGCAGATTCCTTTCCATGAATTGGGAATTGGGTGGCATCCCTCTTGATGCTTTCTTAATATACTTCCGGGAAAAAAAAATTATTGGCTTCCAATTTTAATGATTTTGTAATTTACCTTATTGTATATGGTGACCATCTTTTCTTTTTGGCCTTGTCAATTGTACTTTATTGTAAGGATGTGTGAGTTTGCTATGCACTTCTGTGTCATATGTTGTAAGTTGTAACAAGTGTTGTACTTCTATTTTTCCTCCTTAATTGTGTCTTCTCTTTGTATTTTTTTGGGTATTACAACCCTCTTTCTTCTGCATTGTTAGGTGAAGAACATTATTTGCTCTAACTAGTGATAGACTGAACTGTTGATTATTAATATGTGCAGTGGCTTGTTGAGTACAATGCGGCTTTGGCATCCATCTGCTTCATGATTTTGCTTGGATTTGTAGATGATGTCCTCGATGTCCCTTGGAGAGTGTGAGTATTCCAATCATATTTCTTGGATTTATCGGCCCATTTATTTCAAGAGCACTGTTTTCTCTTTGCATTACTGCGTTCAGAGTTAATGCTAAACTAGGTCTTTCTGACTTTGAAGAACAGGAAATTATTATTGGCATCAATTGCTGCTCTTCCTTTGTTGATGGCCTATGCTGGACATCCAACTATAGTTATACCAAAGCCTCTCATTCCCTATCTTGGGCTTGAGGTTTTGGATCTAGGTAAACCTAAAGCATTGATTATGATTTTAGAGACCTTTGGAAAAAAAAATTCTGATAAACCCAGATCCATGTCCCCAATTTCTTCTACTACAACTTTCATTTTGAATCGTTCATGTTTTTTTAAATTTCACCATCATTTCACTTTCTCATCAACATTACTTGTCATCTCTACCTCACTAATTTCTTGCATTAATTTCTAGAAACAGGGCATTACTCTAAATTGGGTGAAAAACTCATCACCCTCTTTCCAAAATTTCTTGATTCTAAGTAATTATTTTATATGTGCCAAACAGTCTTCTAACCCAACAACATCAACTTCCTACTTCTCACGTATGAGAGGTTAAGGGTTCGACTTTCGTTAGAGACAAGGCTGTGTGGCACCATTCTTTTATTATCACTATGTTGCACACTCTTCCCAGGGAATTTCAGACAAAATAGTATTTGAGTTCTATGTGCAAAATTTACTCTTTCTATTAGATTGAAGGCATTGTATGACAAATTTCTAGAATTGAATATAAGACTCACCTTGTTTTTGTCTCATTGTTAAATTGTGAACAAATAATATTTCTATGTACTCTCAGCCTCAATTCATCATATTTACAAGTAGAAAGAGAACTTGTAATTTAAGTTGCCAATGATTGAGGAAAACATTGTTGGTAGAGCTAGCTATCTTCTGCTCTTCATGTTTATGCAATCTATAATTATTCTGTTTGTCAGGTATTTGTGCTAAATTTAATTGAATTACTTGATGCAGGTTTTGGTTGTAGGAGGTGGTGATGGTGGAGTTCTTAGGGAAATCTCTCACCACAATATTGTTATATAATTCCGAACGCCATAATTAAGTGATCCCATAGTTAAGCTTGAAGTTGCTCTTAAGGTAATTGAAACTCTTGTTGCAAATTACTGATCTGCCATAGAGATAGGTCACTGACATAGTTTTATTTTGATTATTTTAAGCTAAACTAACACATTTAAGTGCATTAAATTTTCAAGTCAAGTTTGATATATGTTTTTGCAGATTTTGTTGAGGGAATAGTTGATACGATCGAGCGGTTGATGTTGGGAGCTAAAGATTATGTTGCTCTTCTTCTTTTTTTTTTTTTTTTTTTTTTGAAGACTTGAATTTTTTAGTACAGTGTATTTAAAGATGGTTAATGGATAATGTCTATTATAAATTTAATTAATTTGTTAATTTTGTTATTTTTCATTTACAAAAAATTGGTTGGTGCTTGTAATTGATTTTTTTGTTGTAGCAAACTCATATATGATTTTTTTTTAATAAATAATTATTTGCGACAGTAAAACAATGGTCGCTAAAAGTGTTTTTTATTTTTTTATTTTTTTTGCGACGGCAAAATAGCTGTCGCAAAAAGTCTTTTGCGACTGTATTTTTATTATTTGCGATGGCATGTGACGGTCACAAAAAGTATTTTTTTTAGTAGTGAATGTTATTAATCACACTTAAAAAGATATGATGTAAATATTTTTAATCACACTTAAAATGTGTGATCTAAATGTTATTAATCACACTTAAAAAGTGTGATTAAAAATGACCATTTTTTAATCACACTTCCAAAGATCACACTTAAAAGGTGTGATCAAAATACTTTTAATCACACTTAAAAGGTGTGATCTAAATATTTTTAATCACACTTAAAAAGTGTGATTAAAAATGACCACTTTTAATCACACTCCCAAAGATCACACTTTAATAAAACTTAAAAAGTGTGATTAAATAACATACATCATACCAAAAAAGTGTGATCTTTATCTGTTTTTGTAGTAGTGTGCATTTCGGTATGTTCTGATTTATGAATCAAAAACCGATATACACTACTATTCTTGGCATAACCAATGAAAATGTAATCAACGGTTTTAGGACCTATAGGAATAGCCACTTTAGCCAAATACCCCCATACTTTTAAGTATTTGTAGGATGGTACACTGTCATGCCACAATTCATAAGGTGTTTGATTCACTTTCGTTCGGGATACTTTATTATGTATATAATTAGCAGAAAGTATTGCTTCCCTCCACAAGTTCTGAGGTAATCCAGAACTTATTAACATGACATTCATCATTTTTTTTAAAGTCCTATTTTTCCTTTCAGCAATTCCATTTTGTTGAGGTGAGTAAGGAGCGGTGGTTTGATGAATTATTCCATGTTCTTTACAAAACTCACCAAAAGGTGATTCATATTCACCACCTCTATCACTTCTAAGTTTCTTAATTTTCTTATCAAGTTGATTTTCAACTTCATTCTTATATTGAATGAAAGTTTCCAAAACTTCATCCTTGGTTCGAATGAAATAAACATAACTATATCTAGCATAGTCATCTATAAAAGTGATAAAATATTTTTTCCCACCTCTAGTTTGAATTTATTTAAAATCACAAATGTCACTATGAATTAATTCAAGTGGTTCTGTACTTCTTTCAATTGAATGAAAATGAGTTTTGGATAATTTTGCCTCAACGCAAATTTCACATTTATGATTTGAATCAGTGTCAAATTTAAGTAAACATTCCATATTAATTAATCTACGAAAAGATCCATAATTAACATGTCCAAGTCTACCATGTCATAAATTTAAAGACTCAAGCAAGTAAGAAGAAGATGTATTTTTATTAATAACAGAGAGTACAACAGTCATTACATTTATTTTGAAAAGGCCATCAGACATGTAATATTTTCCTACATACATCCCGTTTTGGATAAGTACAAACTTGTCACTTTCAAAAACTAGCCTAAACCCATTTTTACTCAACAAAGATCCGGAAACAAGATTTTTGCAAATGTCCAGTACATGCAGAACATTGTTGAGAGTGAAATCCTTTCTAAATGTCATCTTCAAAATAATATTTCCTTGTCCTTCAACTTTAGAAGTCGAAGAGTTGCCCATAAAAAGTTATTCACCATTGTCCACCACTGAATAAGATGTGAACATCTTTTTGTCGGCACAGATGTTGCTAGTAGTACCAGTGTCCACCCACCATTCTTTAGGATTTTCGACAAGGTTTGCCTCGGAAACAACTACAGAAAGATTTATGTCATCTACGCCATTGGAGATATTGTTCACTTCGGTCATATGGACTTGAGCAGGCTTCTTGCTTGTTATTCTTTTGCTTTTGCCTTTGCTACGACAATCTTTGGCCCGATGTCCCTCTTTGTTACAGATGTAACACTTGCTGTTAAACTTGTACTTTTTTGTTTCCCCTCCTTTAGAGCCTTGTGATGAACTTTCTCCAGAAAACTTCCATTTTTTTGCTTTTGGAGCATGTTCCACCACATTTGCCTTAGACTCCATTGGATGCTTACTAGCTCGCTTTTCAAAATTTCGATTGTCCTCTTCAATCCTCAAATGAACAATCAATTTTTCTAAAGATATTTCTTTGCGCTTGTGTTTGAAGTAGTTCTTAAATTCGTTCCAGCCTTGTGGTAATTTCTCAATTAAGGCAGCAACTTGGAAGGATTCACTAAGAGACACGCCTTCTCGTGAATGTCATGCAGAATGAGTTAAAGATCTTGAACTTGGCTGATCACAGTCTTAGAATCAACCATTAAAAAGTCTAGGAATTTGCCAACCACAAATTTCTTTGAGCCGGTGTCTTCTGTTTTGTACTTTTTCTCCAAAGACTCCCAAAGTTCCTTTGCTGTTTTGATAAGACTGTAGACGTTGTATCATGTATTGTTAAGTCTGTTCAAGATGTAGTTCTGGAAAAGGAAATCAGCATGTTTCCAGGCATCGACCGCAGCAACCACTTGCCGATCAATTTCATCCTCTTTCAGAATAGGAGCATCCTTACGGAAAAAGCGAGCCAGGTTTAGAGTTGTAAGATAGAACAACATTTTTTGTTGCCATCTTTTAAAATCAGTTCTTGAAAACTTCTATGGCTTTTGACTGTGATTGACTGGCACAATCATAACAGGAGGAGGGGTTGGCGCAATTGCAGCCACTATACTCGTACTTGTTTGAGCATTAATTTGACCAGTTTCAGTAGCCATGAATTAGAATTTATACTACACAGAAAATTTAAACCAAAACCACATAATTAAATTCTGTAAAATAAAAGAAACAAGAATTCTAACTTTTATTTTCAATTAATTTGAAAATAAAATAAAATTTTATTTAAACAAATTAATTCCACACAAAAAATTAAATTTCTGTAAAAATAAAAGAAACAAGAATTGTAACTTTTATTTTCAATTAATTTGAAAATAAAATAAAATTTTATTTAACCAAATTAATTCCACACAGAAAATTAAATTTCTGTAACACTTCAATAATTAAAATATTGAAACATAATTTTAATTAATGAATACTCAAAAATTATTTTTCAAAACCAAAATTAATTTTTGACAAACTTCACAAATAAATATTCTGAATTGTTACTGACACCAGTATATTACTACTAGTTGTCAAATAAAATAGACAGTATATAACTACTATTTGTTTTTCCAACCAAAATATTATTTTGTAAAATCACAAAAAATAATTTCTGTAAGACAAAAAAGAAGAAAGCAAACAAACGAAAAATTCTATGTAAACAGGATAATTTGATTATGTCTTAAGATTGTTGGAACAATCTTTTGTGTACAATAAAAAAAAAATTGAAACCAAATCAAACAAATAAAATAAATAACTTACAGGATTTATTTTACCGAACCGAATGAAAAATTAAAAGATCAAGTCGAGTGTGTGACACTCTATCTTTAAGACAGATTCGCCTTGCTTCGATGCTTACGGACTAATGGCGTCTATCTCCCAGGATACAATGATCTTCACAAATTGTAGTAGCACTCCAAACAATTTATTCAGCGAACTAGAACCTGTGTTCTATACTCTCTAATTTTATTCCTAAAATTATATGAAGAATATATGCAACAGAGCAAAAATTGGACAATAAAAAATGAATTTTTTCAGTACCAAAAGACTGCTGGAAATGGTTGTATTTATAGGAAAATTGAGCCTAACAGATCTGGTCAGAAAAATTCGAATAGGTGTGAAATCTACCAACAGATACAAATTTGAAATTGAACAGATATGGTAACTGCTGCAATTAAATAACTGTCCAGAACTGCTGGCAGTTTTTTTCCAATCTGTTTGAACATTTGAATCTATTCAATCTGCCTAGGTAGATTTAAATCTGTTTGAAAAAAAAAAAAAAAAAACAAAATCTGTCCGAGTGCAACATATGGAAGCTATTTGGACAGTTAAAAAACCTATAAACAGTTTGAATCTGTAGTGGACTGGAAATGACACAATTATGGACAGAAAATTTTGAATTTAATTTCATTAAGAATTTCTGGAAAAATTCAAATGAATTTTGTCCAAAAAATTAATATTAGAACCGATCAAACCCACAATCGCGCCCGGACGGCGGCGGCGGCGCGCACGCGTGTGTAGTGGTTTGAGCCAAGGTTTCATTTGTCCATAACTTCTCCCTTTTACAAACTTGGGGTGCCCCTTGGGACCCAACTCAAGTGTTATCACCTTGAACTTATGTACATATATAAGTTGTTTTCAAGTTTCAATGTGGCACAAGCCTAACAAGGAAGCCTACATTTAATTCTTTAAATGTCCATTCCACGAACTTGAAAACGACGTCATGTTCCCATTCACTCATAAATGGTTTTAACGAACCGTCTTCAACATGTGACTTGCCATGTGGCAAAGAACACGTCACCTCTTCACACCTACCCCAAAAGACGTTTGGGGCCCACTCCATTTTGGGCTCAAAGTTGGCCCAAAATAAACCTATAAAAACCAAATTTTCCAACGCTAGGAGCCATCCAGTACAACCGTTAAAAGAAGAGAAAATTACATATTAGTAATTTTTTTACAAAATATTTGCAAATTATTAGTAAAAAAAAATTATGAATTTAATTATTAATATTAATAAACTTTACTATTGATTTGATTTTAAAAATATATACATATATTGAGATGTAATTTCCCCTTAAAAGAATTGTCAAAGTTAATGTGACAAAAAAAAAAGATCAAAATTGTAAGTCGTCAATGACCTGTCAAATTTTGACAATGATCAAACTTTGTGCTGGAAAATTTTCAAAGTGTTGTCAAATAAGTACATTGAAACAAAAATGAAAGAGGTGCCAAATTATAATTCGTTAAAAGAACACCTTTTCACTCTCTAAACTTCCTGTTGTGAACTGGCCCCAAGTGGAAATTGAGAGAAATTATAGACACTATCTTCAATTTTCTTTTTAAGTGAGAATCTATAAAATGAAAATATGAATTGAATGTGTCATTTTTTTTAAAATCTAAAATAGTAGCCTATAATGACAGATAACTACATTGAAATAAAAATGAAAATGATGTTAAAAATGATAAAATTATAATTTTATCACCCTAAGTATTTTTTTTTTCTAAAATTATAAAGATAACGATGTAATTAATCAAAAATTAAAGGTGAGAACGGCAAAAAACCTCCGCTAGCTTCAAGTAGAGTTTTTTTGTTTTTCATTTGTTTTAAGAGTTATTTTGAGAAGTGACTTATAAGATGATTTTTTGATTTATTATAAAAAATGTGTCAAAAATAAAGAGGTGATGTAATCCAAATAAGTTAATGAACTAAGGGTAAATTACACTTTACATCCCTGCACTTTACACAAAATTTCACTTTAGTCTCTACACATCAAATTGTGACACTTAACCCCCTGCACTTTTGGTCAAGTGTCACATTGGCCCTTCTGTTAATAGTGAGGCTAATAGAAGTTATCCTTTAGGGAGTTAAGTGTCACAATTTTGATGTGTAGGGATTACAGTGAAATTTTGTGTAAAGTGCAAGGGTGCAAAGTGTAATTTATCTTCATATATTTTTCATGTGACTAATCTCTGTTAACAATGAGGCTAACAGAAGGGCCAAAGTGACACTTGACCAAAAGTGCAGAGAGTTAAGTGTCACAATTTGATGTGCATGGGTGCAAAGTGTAATTTATCCATAAACTAATAAATTAATTAATTTTTTCTTCCCAAAAAAGCCTAAATAAGAAAGATTATTTTCATCTAACAATGAATATTTCAATCTTACCTTAAAATTGATATTTTTATTTTTTTTATATTCCTCGTAAAAAAAAATACATTGTGGCATGTGCTAAGATGAGTACATACTTTACAGTAGTTGACAGATGACAAATTTGGTAAAGCTAGAATACTATAATGATTGTATGATTCCGCGTGTGTAATAAAATTTATTTACGAGTTATGTAGGATTTATAATGTGATTTTATAATTATAGTGGTCTCCCTTGAGAACATATTATTTTAGTAATTTTTAAATTTTTTGGTTAAAATATAAGGTAAAAAAATTAGTATATTTGGAATGACTTTTTAATTTTTTACGAAAAGATGTGTAAAAGGTAGAGAGAAAATAGAATTTTTGACTTTTCAGTATAGACAATAAACTTTTTAATTCTTTTAGTAACTTTTTGGCATTTTAGTTAAAACACTCACATGTCAAACAAGACCTTAGTCTAGGGTTAAAAAGCTTTGTTTGGGATAGGCTTTCTGACTTTTTTGACTTTTGTAAGAGAAAAAATAAAATAATTATGGTTTAAATGATTATTGGCTTTTTTTGGGGCTAAAAAGCTTGTTTTGTCTTTTTGTGGCTATTTTAGCCCAAAATCCTCATTTTATCCCATGCCAAACTGTAACGCCCCCAAAATAATTACAATAATCCACCCACAACATCGAATATATGACAACAACAATAATAAGGTTATCTTCTATTAATTCAATATGATATACAAAAGAGAAACATATGCATCATACATTCATAAAGCCTAGCCCTAAATGTATAGCATATGCTGCCAGTTTAAGGAGATGAAAGAAGATAAAGAGACAAAAATACCCTGACGGCTTACATATTTCCAAGATCGTGCTTGGTTACAACAAAATGAGTCATCAGCTCAATACAAGTAAAGCCCTAGGCTTGAAAAGAAAATAAATACAAAGTAAACAGAAATTGAGCCTTCAGCTCCACAGTCTTCCCAAGCTAAGTCCTCGGCGGAGGCATATCACCAGCACTTGAAAATGGTTTTTCCCAAGTAAGGTTAGCCAAAGCCCAGTAGAAATAATCTAACACAATATATGAATCTTAACAAATGTATGAGTATGAAGTGCATATACAATGCCTATAACAAAATCATTTGTATTGTTACAAGATCATAATATGCCAAGTCTTATATCCCCAGCCATTTTAGCCTTACTTTATTTCATGACAATTCATTTCATCTCAATCCATGAGTTAAATCCATTGTTACCCAGACAACCCAACTGAGGTTACAACCCAGTGGTTCTCTAACCAATTCAATCATCACATAAACACTTTAATTTGTCATTTTACGGAAATTTTGTCTACCGGAATCGGCACCCATATATATACGCTCGGTTTTCGGGACTTTCACCCTAGACACACAAGCCAACTTAATTCAATGGAGTCCATCCCCTTTCTCCTCTCAAACATCAAACATATACAATGTATTAAAATGCAGTCATATTTAATGATAATCGATAAGAGATTAGTTTCAATTCACCTAATCTTCATGCAATTTCTACAACAATCATAACTATCCTCCACCGATAGCTCAAAACAGATATTTCTAAACATATATACAATCTCCAAAATTGATAAACTATCCATATTTCCATAGTTGAGAGGAGGCAATTATCAAACTTCACCATTTACATACATATCTATCCAATTTCACGCTTCTCATACCAATTCCATTATTTATAGAAAATAATCATTTGATACATTTTAGGGCAAACCCATTTTCCCCCAAACCCAACCCATGTGTCAAAATCAACAAGTTTAACATATAGCGATCCCGGTTTTTCTCTCTCTTTATTGTATCCGGACTTAGTTCCGTGGATGTTAGTTATGATTTATATCTTATTTCTGTCATTCAATACTTTGTATTTGAGTTATAGGATGTTATGGGAAGGATTGTTACAGGTTGGGAGTGAATGGGAGCAAACGATTGCTGCCTTGAATTTTGGTTCTTCGCTCGAGCGAGACTTTTGTCGCTCGAGCGAGCTCTGTGTTTTAGATCCTTCGCTCGAGCCAGGGTTCCTTCGCTCGAGCGAGAGTTGAGTTTTTGTGTCTGGTGGCTCGAGCGAAAAGTCTTGAGCTCGAGCGTGCGTCTGCGTCTCATTTTGACCTGAGAGCTGTGTTTCTTGGCTCGAGCGAGCTTTCCTTCGCTCGAGCGAGCGAGGTGTATGTTTTGGGTTCCTTCGCTCGAGTGAGCATTCTTGCGCTCAAGCGTGCTTCTGGGTTACGGACCTGAAGCTTCGAATTGTTGGCTCGAGCGAGGCTTTCTACGCTCGAGCAAGATTTCTTTGTGTCTGGTTGCTCGTGCGACCAATCCTTCGCTCGAGCGAGCCTGTGTTATATCAGTAGGCAACAGCGGGGAACACTTCACTTTTTCTCCTCTTTTGATTTCAAAACCCTAGAATTCAGCTCTCTCTCTCTCTCTCTCTACACTTGTCTTCTCTCTAGGGATTGATCTACCTATAGTGACTTTCTATCCTAAGTTCTTTGGATAAAAGATAAAGTGGGTTGAGGGCTTCGTTTTAATCTGAAAATTTTTGGATTTGGAGCACGTTGGTTTTCGGTCTTCTTCTCCGTTTGAGCTCTAACTTTGAGGTAGGGATATCCTACTCCATCTTATGAGTTTTGTCTTTAATTTTTGGCATTTTGATATGTTGGGGGTTGTCGGGTAATTTTGAGAAAGTTTGGGGTCCTTATGTAATTTTCAAAAGAGGGGTTTTCAAGTTTAAAACCCTTATGTATGTAATGTGTTGGGAAAATGGAAGTATATGTTGGATCATTGATGGAAATGGAGCCTTAGGATTGATGTTGAGAATATGGGGAAAAGCCCCAATTGTTATGATAAATTAATTTGTATAATTAATTTAGGGAAATGAGAAATTGAATAGGAAATATTCAAATTGGAAAGGTATGGGATTAAAGGGTGTAGTTGGATTAATTTATCGCTCACCTAGACAAAATGTTGATATTTTATCCATTTGGTGCATCTATTTTATGTTTAGAAATAACTGCTTTGGGCCATCGGTAGAGGATAGTCTTGATTGTTGTAGACAATGCATGATGATTAGGCAAACTAGAACTAATCAATTGAGTATGCTATCAAATATAGCAGTTAGTATAATACATCAAATTTTGTATTGATTGATTGAACTTGTATATGATAATTGCTTATATACATTGTTTTGTGTGTGGGAGGAGATGTGGGATGTACTCCACGGTTTAGGGGAAGATGGGGGATGGACCTCTAAACCGGAAATTGTTTGACATTGATACAGCACTAAAATGTGTATCATTTGTGAAGTATAGAAGTGTTTCTATGATATATTGATATAGCACCAAAATGTGTATCATTTGTGAAGTATAGAAGTGTTTCTATGATATATTGATATAGCACCAAAATGTGTATCATTTGTGAAGTATGGAAGTGTTCTTGTTTTATTGGTACAGCATTACAATGTGTATCATTTGTGAAGTATGGAAGTGATTTTATGTGTTATTGATACCGCACCAAAATGTGTATCCATCATGAATTTCGAAAGTATTTTAGTGATGAGTCATAATCTCATTAAATTGTTTGGCCAAGTTCTGAGTCTTGTTTTCAAACTTAGAGTCGAATAAGAAATGGAAAATGATTTGTAACATGGGCATGACTGTCATGGAACTGTATTGTGATATAATTTGGTGTATAAGTGTTAACCATCTATCAAATGCTGTTGTTTTAGTCATTACTTATATTTGGTTTAGTATATTTCTACTGGGCTGTGGCTCACCCTATAAGGGACATCATTTTCAGGTTCAGGTGACATGCCACCTCCAAGGACATAGCTTGGGAGGTTCTGGGAGTTGAAGACTCTTTATTTGTTGTTATTTATCTTTTTGTGTATTACATGTATATCAAGCCAAGGGCTTTCTTTGTATAGAGTTTGCACTCTCTTTTTGCAACCAAGTGCTGTCTTGGGAAGTTGTAAGCCCATAGGGCGATTACTTTTATTGTCTATATGTAATACATTTTGTAAGAATACTCTGATGATTGTAATGTAATATCTCTTTCCTGTATCTTGAATGTATGATATTATGGGTTTATTTTGAGGGCGTTACATAACACAACACAACCTCACATCTATATCCATAACCATTTTCAACATCTTCATTTGAAAACCCCTATTTTGATTTTAAACCAAAACCCTTGATTCGTCTAAAATCTTTTAAATCCCAATATTTATTTACACAATCAACAAATAACTAAGTTAAGAATTATAGGAAGGTGTAGAAAGTCCCTAACTCAAGCTTAAAAGGTAGAAGAGAAGAACCCGGAGAATTTCCCACGTCAACGATATCGCAAGCTATTTGGATCAAAAGAAAGCTCTTGCCACGATCTACACTTTATCTCAAAGGATCAAGGTGAGAAGATACCTCTAAGTAAGTAGATCTAAGGATTTGCGTGAGAAAAAGTAAAAGTTGAGAGAAAAAGAGAGAGTTACGGGTGAAAAGGGGAAAAGAGAAGACAACTCATGAGAAAAAGGGACTTTGGGTATATTTATAGTGACTAAGTATTACTAGCATAGTAACTCCAAGGTTAAATGAAAGAAACAATTTAAAAATCCCTCAAAAAGTAGGGCCTAACTGAACAAAATCTGGAAAAAGAGTCACAGGGGTCGACCCCTATAACAGTGGTGTCGACCCTTATGAAGAAAAGCTGGAACACTTATGTTTGATGGCATGAAAGGTGTCGACACTAAATTTCAACAAGCAAACTCAAATTCTATTGCATATAAGGTTCGACCCTTCCTAGACTGGTGTCGACCCTTCAGGCCAACAACAAAAGACAAGTGTCTACACCTCTAAGGCTGGTGTCGACACTAAATTTTAGTACCCATTTCCAGAACACAGCAACATGATGGTATTGACCCTTCCAACACTGGTGTCGACATCTGGAGCAGAAAAAGGGCAAGGAATAGAAGGTAGTGTTGGCACCAACAAGGAGAGTGACCCCTGAAGTCAAAACCAACCATGAAGAGAAAGGAACGACCACCACAACTATGATTTCCCAGATTCAAAAGCAATAAATGGATTGGGTCGAAGCCCAGATCGCTATACAAACGAAGGCAGAGTTTGTTTGGGATGAACTAAAATAGTATTTTTTTTAGGTCATATTATCACTTTATTTTTTTACATATATTTTCGTAAAAACTTAAAAAATACTTTTATTTAGATCATTCCAAACAATCCTATAGTGGGCTATTTTGAGAAGTAGAAAAAAAAGCAGTTTATTAGTTTATTGGCTTATTTAAGTCACACCACCTCTTTATTTTTTTGTACGATTATTTAAAAAAAAGTTAAAAAGAAAACCCTAATAAACTAGCTTTTTTCCTACTTTTCAAAATAAGCATCACAATCTCTCTTTCAATGTAATGCAACTTCTATTGAGGTTTTATTTTGAATTAATATGGACTGATTAAGTCTATATTTTAGGTTATATAATATCATTAAACTATATTTTTCTGTATTTATGATATTGTGGGATCGCCTTTTTCCGCGCCCCCACCTTCGGAAAGGGGTTTGAAAAGAAAGACCCTCACAGTTTGGACTCTACCTGCAGTTTTGAATCTAGTCTCATAAGTGCAATGTGAAACTAATAATCACCAAAGAGTCCAATCCGGCAAATCATTTTGGAAAATTGATTTTGAATCAAATAAGGCCAAAACTGGACTGCTTTGCCAGATTACAGAGTCACCACCTAAATATTTTATTTTTGGGAAATTTAGGAAATCTTGACTCGTGCCAAAGGCCACATGTTCGTCATCACCAAAGTTGCCTCGGCTTGGGAACTTGGATACGAGGGGAAAGGTCATGAAATGAGCACCCCCGCTCGCCCGATCAGAAGATCGGCCTCTACTAATTATGATATATTGTTTTAAAAACCTCATGTGTTCTTATTCTGGTTATTTAGCTAACTTTACTATGTGGTGCATACACAAGCAAGTATAGACTAAAATTGCAAGAATTGGAACGAATTCAACTCATGTTTGTTTTTTAAAATGGTTTGAATTTGCCACCCTCAAGTGGGCTTAAAACATGATTTGCCACTTCGCAAAGTGGGCTTAAAACTCACACTCGTTGAATTGTTCCAATTCAAACAACAAAGCCTTCATCTACAGGCATTCATACAGTTTAGCGAATAAGCACATAGCCTCATGGCAAGCATGTGAATCAGGGCAATTTGGCAATGACACTCATGCAAGCATGCTAAAGCATAAAACTCACTGAGTACTCCAAGCCAAAACAAAAGCTAGTTAGAAATATGCGTGATCCTAACTATGTAAAATGCCTATTGCAACACATGCAAGGAATGCGATTAAATAGGCTCGGCTACCTAATCATGGTATTTGCAACACTTTGATAGCATGCTTTGAAACACGTATTCAAAGAAGTATTCAAATTATAATGCAGTTTGAATGATGCGCCGAGCCTCAGTACATGCAATATGAATGAATGAATGCAAACATGCAAGTATAAGGTATGCTAAATAAAACATGTCCCTAATCTAATCATCGAAAGCGATTAAATAAAAGGGAGAAAGACGTGGGGTTGGAAGCCACGCACACACGCACGCACACACGCACGCACACACACTTATTACAATATTATGCCATCGCGAATGAGGATCCCAAATGAATAAGCTAGGTAACTAGCTAACCTAATTAAGCTAAGCTATTACAAAACAAATTAATTAACTACTCTAGTTAACTAATTATTACAAACCGAATTGAATAACTAGCTATACTAAGCTAATTAAGACAATTAAACTAATTAACTACTCTAAGCTAATTAATTAATTACAACACTTGAATGAATAAATTAGCTACTACTAACTAATTAAACAAAGCAAGTAAGTGGCCTCGAGGGCGGGGGACGCATGCATACTCGAATTCTCCTCCCCGAAAATGCTACTGCCTTGCCTTTGCAACCTTTGTTTGCACTCGTTTGAACACTAACAGTGCTGCCAACTTCCAGAACACCTCTGCTCCAACTTAGGAACACACTTGTGCAAAATTTCATTTCTGGCCGGTAGATTACCAATGGTGGCTGTCGGCTACCATTGGTGGCCAGTCGGCCACCCCTTCCCTGAACTTCTTTTTTTTGCTACAACAGAGAGCAAACAGAGGCAAAGCAGTGTATTCTCAAGGAGTGTATGTACTGTTACTCTCCTTATCATCGCACAAACTCAAAGGAGTGTAACTCTTGGCTCTCAAGCCATCAACCAAGCATTTTCATGCATGATGGCCAAAGAACCAAGCTTGTACAAGCTTAATGAGTGCAAAACAAGACTCAACAAAACCACAACCCTATCATGTATGATCAAGGGTGATGGTGACCAAGAAAAGTGGTATGTTTCATCACTTTGAGTATGGAACGTCCCATTTTTCTCGTGTTCAAATTAACGTCCGATTTGAACACATGCAATGCAACATGAAAGATGCTTACCTTGCCTCTTTTACTTCATGTTCTAATTACCCATTTTAGATTACCAATTCATTATTTAATTGATTAGTCGAAGGGTGAGCGTCCTCTAATGGAAAGAGGGCTTAAACCACAAGTGCCTTGAGCATGAAAGATGCCTCATACTATCGGTAATGAACTCCCGAAGGAATTAAACCATTAGGCATGAGGATCTCAATTCCACACTCAAGCCAACAAGGGATTCAAAGCCACTTTCAAAACAAATGAAAGAGTGAAGAATAGAGGGAGATTGTAGAGATTTCAGTGCTGAAATGGAGTGCAAAAAAACACTAACACATGCAAACAACTCATGCAACTCATGTTAAAAAACCTAAAACATTAAGTTAGTGAAGCCTCTTTACACTACAACCATGCAATACAAGCCTCAAAGGACCAAACCAGCTCAAAACAGAGCTAAAACCAGTCAAAATAGTAGCAAAAACATGCTGAGATTGAGCTACAAAATGCTAGAAAATCATGCTCACATGTTAAGCTATCTAGGCTTGCAAACAGGACACAAGGAGGGGAGGCTACCCCATTCAATTTTGGACTTCAAAACGAAGTTTTTACCACTGAAATAACTCTTAATTTCAGTTGTTTAAAGTGCCAAAAAGTTTGGTGTGAATATGCTAAAAGATGGTATAAAAGCTTACACAATAAAGCAACAAGAAGGGTGGACTACCCCTTTACACAAAATGACCTCAAATCATCATGCTAAGGCTAAAAAATCAGAGTTTTTGTAGTTGAAAACTAGGCCAAAAATAGTATAAAAAGATGGCAAAACAAGTAGTCAAAACAAAGCCTACAAGATAAGTCTTATACCTCTTGAAGCGCAGCACAAAACAGCTACAATTTTAGGCTCAAACCTCCTTCCAAAAGCTCAAATTAGACCCTAAAGAACCTCAGCTCAAAGGTGAGAGTGTTTGGTCAAGGCTTGATGTACAAAGGTGTAGAGAAACAAGGCTTTAAGGCATAAAGCAAGAAGAGAGAGAGAGAATTCTAGAGAAAGAGAGAAATTTGATCCAAATTTTCTAACCCTCAAAAATGGGGGAGGACACCCCCTATATATAGAAAAACAAGATTAAAGCTTGCATTCATCCCTCCATACACGTGTATGGAGATGCACTTTAGTGAACAACAACTGGCACAACTGGCAAACAAATATCTGAAAAGGAGAAAAATGGTCGTCGTCCATCACCAGTGGCCGATCGGCCATCAATGTGGTCGACCGGCCATCAATGTGGCCGACCGGCCACCACTGATGGCCGGCAGGTAAAAGCCATGGCCGATGGACTGTGGGGATGGCCGGCAAGCCACCCTCTCCTCCAGACTTGAAACAACAAGCTCTTGGTTCACAACCAAGCACAAAACATACAAGTTTAGAGGCTCAAAGGCAAGGCGCTCGGCCGAGAACTTCAGGCACTCAAAAACGAACACAAGCATGCAAAACCATCGAGTGTTGAAACGATGACGTCCAAGTCTTGAGGACGATAAAAAATGAGGTGTCTACGGATATGTTTTTAAAATAAATAATAAAAAACATTATTAGAAGCAATATTTTGAAAACTTTATGTTTTGCAGTAATATATTGTAATTTTAACACTTATATTTTTATTAATTTATAACTTTTAATATATTTACGAAATTATTATGATATTACGATTTGATTTCGCTTGACACGGCAGGTAAACTATTAACCCTTAATTTGGTCAGTTTGCTAATTTTCTCAACAATCTAATTTTTAAAACATTTCCACCCAAGCACAGAACTTTTGCATTAAGTGGTTTGTTTTTGTTTTATTCATTCTCGAAAAAAGAAGAAATAAAAGAAGCATTTTGCATTAATGAAATAATGTTTTTTTTTCTTTTTATTTTTTTTTTATTTTTAACCAGGTGTCCAGGGCCAGCTAATAAAAAAATAAAAAATTTAGGAACAAACCATTCATGTTTTATTTTCGTACATTGTAAACCCAAGTCATAAGGCGACTAATGTCTTCTAAAATGGAGAAATTTTAATATACACTCTGTTAAAGAAAGTATATCATATGCACTATTAATTATGTCATATTGTTTAATTATAATCAATTTTTTTTTTTCAATTGTGACCAATTTGCTTCTTTATTTATGATATTATTTTAGTTATGGCTTATGAATTCCTTAGTTATGCCTTATATCGTGTTTAGTTATGACATTTTTGTTTTCTTTTTTTAGTTATAGCTAAGAAAATTGAAGTTTTGTCATTTTTCATTTTAGCTATAAGATGCATGGTGTACACCCTTTGAAAGGTGTGCACTATAGTGTTTCCCTCCAAAATGACAATGATAAGGGCGGCTAGGAGTGTAAATTTGGCCCGGCCTAGGCCCGCAGTAGCCCACTATTGGGCTGCACAGGCTCCTCCCAAAACTCGAGCAGGGCCAAGCCAACTTACAGGCTAGAAAATTAGGCTCAAGCCCAAACCTAGACCCAAGGAGTACTCGGGTCTCAGGAGGGCTGGTGCGCTGAGACTCAAGTAGAGCCAACAGGCTTGGACCTATGCTCGGGCTTGGGATGGACCTGACCATGTTTTTATTTTTTATTTTCTATTTTTTTCTGCCAAAAATGTCACTAGGCCTCGGACGAGCCAGCCCTTCGATAAGACTTTGGGTGGGCCTTAAGCAGGCCAATTGGCTGAGCTCACGGGCCATATCAACTTTGAAATAGAAGGCCAAGGCCCAGACCCAGAGTCTCGGGCTGGACTCGGGCCCAGGCCCAAATGGACTTAGTCGGCCCGAGCCACATTGAATCGCGGACGAATTTCAAGTAAACCATGGACTAGTCGGCCAAATTTGCACCCTATAAGATCATCTCCAATGGTTCATTAAATTTAAACTAGGTTAATTACAAAAAAAAAAAAACCCAGGGTTTCGCATGCTTTTCAATTTAAATCCCAGAATTCAATTTCGACAAATTAAACCCTAGATTTTTATCCGTGTTTCAATCTGGCCCCTCCGTCCATTTCCGTCTTATTAAACTGACGGAAATCTAGGCAGAATTTCAGATTCAAACTCACATGTTCAAACATTTGTATCTCCCTCATCGTAACTCCGTTTCGCCTCATTTTTGCGTCATTGGATTCACCTTATTGCCTAGTTTTCATTCCACTCTTCATATGCCTTGTTCGACATCTTTTTACTTGCTGTCAGAGCTCCGAAAGTTAGCCAAAAATAAGATTTTTTTCTCTCTTTGGGCAAAATTTTCCAATTCAAACCCACATGTTCAAACACTTGTATCTCCGTTGTCGTAACTCTGTTTCGCCTCATTTTTTCATTGTTGGATTCACCTCATGGCCTAGTTTGCATTCCACTCTTCATACGCCTTGTTCCACATCCTTTTACTTGCTGTCGGAGCTCCGAAATTTGGCCAAAAATCAGATTTTTCTCTCTGTGGGAAAAATTTTCAGATTCAAACCCACATGTTCAAACACTTTTATCTCTGTCGTCATAACTCTGTTTCGCCTTATTTTTGCATTGTTGGATTTAGCTCATGGCTAGTTTTCATTCCACTCTTCATACGCCTTGTTCCACATCTTTTTACTTGCCGTTGGAGCTTTGAAAGTTGGCCAAAAATAAATTTTTTCTCTTTTTGGGCAAAATTTTTAGATTTAAATCCACATATTCAAGCACTTGTATCTCCCTTGTCGTAACTCCGTTTCACCTCATTTTTGCGTTGTTAGATTCAACTCATGGCCTAGTTTTTCTTCCACTCCTTATATACCTTGTTTCATCTCTTTTTGTATACTGTCGGAGCTTCAAAAGTTGGCCAAAAATAAAATTTCTCTCTCTCTCTCTCTCTCTCTCTCTCTCTCTTGTTTTGTCTTGCTGCTATTGCAATATTATTCTTGGCAATGGAGCTGCAATGGATGATGCTTGATTGGAAACCAAGGTGTCCTAACATGCTTACCAACCCATTTTAGTTTTGATTTTTATGTGTAGTTGTATACCTATCACTAATCGATGACACCACCACCATTACCACCACCACCTCAACTTGCAGATAATGATGATGAAGCAGTAGCAACAGTAGCAGCAAGCCAGGAGGAGCTGCAGAAGAGAAGGAAGAAGTGAAGAAAAAGAAAGAAAAAAAAAAGAAGAGAAAAAGCTTATTTTTGGCCAAATTTCAGAGATCCGACAGCATGGAAAAAGAGGTGAAACAAGACATATGAGGGGTGAAATGCAAACTAGGCCATGAGGTGAATCCAACAACGCAAAAATGAGGGGAAACGGAGTTACGGCAAGGGAGATACAAGTGTTTGAACATGTGGGTTTGAATCTAAAAATTTTGCCCAAAGAGAGAAAAATCTTATTTTTGGCCAACTTTCAGAGCTCCAACGGCAAGTAAAAAGATGTGGAACAAGGCTTATGAAGAGTGGAATGAAAATTAGGACATGAGGTGAATCCAACGACACAAAAATTAGGCGAAATGGAGTGACGATGAGGGAGGTGCAAATGTTTGAACATGTGAGTTTGAATATGAAATTCTACCCAGATTTTTGTTAGTTTAATATGATGGAGATGGACGGCGGGGCCAAATTGAAACACGGATAAAACTCTAGGGTTTAATTTGTCGAAATTGAAATGTTAGGTTTAAGTTGAAAAACACACGAAACCTTGGGATTTTTTTTGTAATTAACCCTTTAAATTTGATGAAAAAAAGTTATTTTTTGCTCCTCCAATGGTTCATCAAATATATCATTAAATCCCAGATTTCACTTTTTTCATCAAACTAAAGACTAATGTGTTTTTCATTAAATCACTATTCACTACCATTGAATTTTCACCACCGGATGACCACCTTAAGGCAAAATTTGTGAAAAAATTATACTGTCTAGTCGTCCGCCCAGTCGATCAGTGATTTGATAAATGTACAAAACCTTCCGTTAGAGTATTTGATATTAAAAAAAAAAAATTACTAAAATTTTTATTTAAATTTAATAAAAAAATTAATATACAGTTAGAAATTCCCTAAGGACTGCCAATGTAAACTTGTCATTTTTATTTGTTATTTGGAAATCAAACTTAAATCATTTTCTTTTTCCTTTCAACAGCCACATGCAATTTTGCATAGCTCTGACTTTAGTACATCGAAAAACCCGAAGTTGTCTTCCACTATGATATGGGGTCGGGCTGCTACAATGATTTTATTTTAAGTTTGGCTATTTGTTTTCTACGTTGACCATAGAAATATATGTGTATATATATATATATATTTTTTTCACTTTAATTTTTTATATTTTAATTTTTTTTCAATTTATTTTAGAATTAATTTTAATTCATAATTAGACCAAAAAAAAAAAATGACACATTAACTGTTATATGACATAAAAAATATATATTATTATATTAAAATTTAAATTTGTATCAAATGTATGAGTTTTATATAATAAAATATTTTTATATACTACGTAATTGCCAATGTGTAATTTTTTGTATAATTTCAAACCTACGTTGGTTTTTCGAGCAAATTGAGAAAAAGTCAAAACAAAAATAACCAAAGTGATAATAATAAATAATTAAAAAAACCTTTAAAAGTTAAAATAAAAAAAAGGACCAAATATGAAGTGGCAAAATGTAATTTATCCAGTGAAAAATAAAGAGTGCTTCTATTAGTATCTCATCAATTATTTTGGACCCTCATTTTTTAGCTTTTTTTTTTTTTATTTTAATTTTTTTTATACAATAATAACCTTAAATAAAATTACTAAAAAGGACATTAATAATTTTGGGATATCCCATCTCACAATTAAGATCACACACCCACTATATAATGAGTTAGGGTTTATGAGATTACCCACCTTGTAGACACCCCATTTTGGATGGCCCTTACGACTTTGATGTCCTCGCATGCACACCCAATGATGAATGTATTTGCTCGCCAAGTGCTCGAAGCCCATAGCGGAATGCCCTAGCTTTAAGTCTTTCAAATCCTGTACCCTTGTTGCCTCAATTTTGGACTAAGCCTTGGTTCTTCAAACCTACAACCCTTGGTGGCTTGCCGGCCACCATTTTGGGTTGTCAGCCATCATTTTTTGGCTGCTGGCCACTAATGTGGCCGGCCGGCCACCAGTTTTGTTTGCAGATATTTTGTGCCAGTTGTTTGAACAGATGCATAAATCTGCTCCCACGTGTAGGGCTGGATGTTTTTGAGAGAGGCTCATGGTTTTCTATATATAAGAGACCTCCCTTCATGTTTTAAAGGTTAGAAGATTTTTAGATCAAAAATTTTCCTCTTTCTTTACAATTCTCTCTCTCTCTCTAGCAAATCTTTACACTTTAGCCTACAATTCCTTAACCTTTGCCTATACACCCTTAACCAAACCTTCTCTTCTTTGAGCTGAGGTGTCTTTGAGCTTGGTTTGAGGTCTTGAAGGATGTGTTGTCTTGGTTTTGTTGCTTGAATTGCTTCTTCTCTTCAAAAGGTATAAGGCTTTGTCTATTTGCTTGCTTTATCTACCATTTTCCATACTATTTTTCAAGTGTTTTTGGGCTATAAAACCTCTATATTTTTGGGCTGAAACTTGGGTCCTAAGGCCATTAAAGGTTGAGGGGCTGATAGCCATTCTTTGTACCTTGTTTTGGAGGCCATGGCCCTTGTGTTTCCCACCCTTTTACTATCTTTTTCCAAGCTTTTAAACACTGATTTTCAGAGCTTTCTCAGTGGCCAAAATCATGTTTTAAAGTCCAAATTTGGAGGGGTTAGCCTCGCCTCCTTGTGTATTGCTTACTAGCCTAGCTTGTGCTATGTTTTAGCATATTAATCTAACTATTGTTAGCTCAATTCCAACATGTTTTAGGACTGTATTACACCTGTTTTAGTACTATTTTGGGTTGTTAGTTGCATTTGAGCTTCGTTTTGCTTTGCATGCTTATAGTGTAATTGTTCTCACAAGCTTGGTGTTTTAGGCCTTAGACACCATCTTGTTTGAGTTGATAGCATTTATTTATGCTTTTCTCACTTATTTTTAGCACTTAATCATCTCTGCAGCCTACCTTCTTTCTTGGCTTTTGTTTTTCTTTGAAAGTGGTTCAAACAACTTGTTTGTTTAAAGCATGAGATTGAGATGTCATGCTTACTGGTTTAATCCCTTAGGGGGTTCATTACCAATGGTATGATGTCTCTTTCATACCTAAAACAACTCTTGGTTTGAGACTTCTTTCCATTTAGAGGGCTTAAGCTTACTATTGGACTTAATGGATTAAAGGATGGTTGGTAATTAAAATTGAAACTAAAATGGTGAAAGATAATAATTTGGTTGTGTTCAATCAGACGTTAATTGAACACATGGAAGCATGAGGCATTTCATAACTCATTAGTGATGAAATGATTCAAGGTTTCAAGGTCACTACTTCCCTTGATTATCCATGATAGGGAGGTGTAGACGTCCTCGAACGCCCCGGGAGGATATGAGTCCCCCGTTCCGTTCATCTTGGGCTCACTACAGTTCAGGACTCGAATTGTCACGGTTCGTAATCTGAACCAAAGAGTCCAAATCCGGAAAATCGTTTTGAGAAAACAGATTTTTGAAAGAAGTGCCAAACATGGACTGCTTTGCCAGATACAGAGTCGCCACCTAAATATTTTATTTTTGGGGAAATTTAGGAAACCCTGACTCATTTGCCTAAGGCCACGTGTCCGTCATCACCAAAGTTGCCTCGGCTCGGGAACTTGGGTACGATTGGGGAAGGTCACTTCGTAAGCACCCCCGCTCACCCGATCAAAGATCGGCCTCTACTAAACATGATATCTGGTTTTGAAAACATTATGTGTTCTTATTCCGGTTATTAGCCTAGATTTACTATGTGATGCGCACAGCATACAAGTATAGACTGGATCGCCTGAATTGGAACAAAACGTTTCATGCTTGTTTTTGAAAGATGGTTTGCTACCCGCAAGTAGGCTTAAAATGCAGATTTTGCCACCCTCGGGTGAGCTTAGAAAACATGGTTTTGCCACTATCTAGTGGGCTTAAAACTCACAGTTGATGATTTGTCCCAATCCAAATAACCCAACCTTCACCCACAGGCATTCAGGCAGTTATATCACATAAGCAAATAGCCTCATGGTAAGCATGCTATCATGGCAGTCACTCACACACATGCAAGGATGCTAAAGCATAAAAACTCGCCGAGTACTCCAAGCCAAAACAGAAGCTAATTAGAAATCCATGCATGATCCTAATTATACAGAAATGCCTAATGCAACACATGCAAAAATGCAACTATAGCAGGCTCGGCTATTCTAAACATGGCATATGATGCAACAGCTAACAAGTATCAACTTGAAATTGAAATACAAATGCAGTTAGTATGATGCGCCGAGCCCGGTGCATGCAAAACAGATGAATGAATGCAAAAATGCTGTCATACTGTATGCTAATTGAAACATGCCCTAATCTAACCATCATAAGCTAGTAAATAAAAGGGAGAAAGACGTGGGGTTGGAAGACATACATCACACTCACGCACACTTATTACAACATTGCCCTCACTCGGAGGGTCCGAAAGAATAATATACAGTCCCGAATAAATACAGTCCGCATAAATGGTACAGTCCGAATAAATACAAAACCCTAATTTAATTAACAAATTAACTAGGAAAAATAGTAAACTAGCATGCAAGCTAGGGACTGCCTCAACTCTGCTCCGGATGATGAATGATGCATGTTTTGAGTTGCTTGGCGCGGAAATCCATCGCGATGCCCCGATTAGCCTCTGTTTACAATTGCCCCTGGAATGTTGCGCGAAGCCCCAAAAGATTGTCGGTTTTTGATTTGCTGCAACAGAGAGCAGGAAAGGGGCATGGCAATGTATTTTCACATATGTATGCTTGACTACTCTTCAGGGAGCGTAGTCCTCGATCCTCGTGCCACCAATCACGCATATCGATGCATGATGGCCGAGGAGTCGAATTGCATGACTCAATATGGAATGAATGCACACATAAACACAACAAGACCTATACTCCATCATGGATAATCCGGAGTGTCGGCGACAGGGAATTGAGACACGTTCCGTCACTCAAAGTACGAAACGTCCCTCGTTTCCCGTGCTCGGGCTAACTCCTATCCCAAACACAATGCGATATGCATGACATGCATGAATGCAACTAAGATACAACCTAACATGCACAATGCTATGAAATGGCATACACGATGCACGAGGTAACATGGCACATACAATGCGCTAACATACAACCTAACATACACAATGCTATGGAATGAAATGGCATACACAATGCATAATGGACTTACACCAACACAAGCAGACCTCAGCCACACTCACATAGGAGGCCATTAGGATGGAAATGAGACACTCGAGATGCGTGCACACATGCACGCAAACCGAGGACCGAACCTAAGGCACGAATGTCACTCTACCAAAGCATGGTAAGGCATGAAACATGATATGCAAACAAGCAAATTTCAGCACTAAAACATGATGCTAAATAGCCCCGAAACATGGCAATATGGCACCCGATGCATGAGGTGAACCCCGAAACTCAAAACTAGGCATACGCAATGACCTATAGCTATGCGAAGCATGCATTATTTGATCATGAAGCATGAAGACAGAACCAAGGCAGTCCCAAAACATGAACATTTCTAGTTCAAAGCATGGCCAAAAGATGCTAGCAAGATGGCCTAACATAACATGCAATTTTGACTATCAAACATGGATTACATGGCACGTATATGAAGCACATGGAATCTCACTAAACCAGAAAAAATCAGTGAACCAAACATGCCAAAATATGCCTAAATAAACATGGAAAGACAGCCAACACATGCACAAATGAGGGGCTCCTTTAGAGGGCCATGCAAGGAGTTATTAGGCACATACAAGATAGACATGTGGCAGCCCCAAATCAACTTTGAAAACCAAATATCATAGTCCCAAAACTCACCAAATTGACCCTGAAATGTGACTCCGAAGCATGCAAGATAGGGTCTCTTTGGAAGGCCAAAATGACCACCAAACAAGTCAAGGTGAGAGAGGGTCACCCCCCTCTGATTTGGAGGCTCAAAATAGCATCAAAGCCACTGGAAATCCATTGGATTCCAGTGGCTAGAAGGTCAAACAAAGCATGTAACAAGAGCTAGGGTGTAAGGCTCAAAATGAGAGGGAATCAAGCATATAGGGAAGCATGTGACCTCAAATAAGAAAATTCCCTTGATAAAACATGAAGATGATATCAAAAAAAGCCTCTTTCCAGTTTATAAAAAGTCTCAAAAATGAACACAAATAGGGCTAATCTGTCATGCAAAAATGGCCCTAAAAGAGAGGATAGAGACAAGGGACAGAAGCTGGCCCCAAATGGCAAAGAGCCCTTCAAAAAAGTTGAAGAGGGGCTCAAAAAAAGGCACTTTACAGTTTACATCAAGCCACAAAAATAAATACAAGTGAGGCTAAACTATCATGCAAGAAAAGGCCTAAAAGAGGGATAAAGAGACAAGTGGTAGCTGCTGGCCTCAAACAGAGGATAGCCCTTCAACAATGTTGAAGAGGGGCACAAAACAAGATATTTTACAGTTTATGACCAAGTCCAAAACAGTTCAAAAATAAGCCTAAAATACTATGCAAAAAAAAGGCCTAAAAGAGAGATAAAGAGACAAGTGATAGTAGGAGACCTCAAACAGCAAGAGGTCCTTGATCAAACATGAAAAGGAGCTCAAAATATGACTATTTACAGTTTGGGTCGGAGCCCAAAAATGCAAGCAAGAGGAGCTAATATATTGAGCAAAAAAAGACTAGAAAAAGAGAAAATGGGACTCACCCTTGAAGAGCAATGAACCAGCAGCCTTTGAACCAAGAAGAGGAGCTCCTAGCCTCTGAAAAACAGCCTTAAGTTGCTGGAATGGAGTGTGGAGGTGTGGTGCTATGGATTGGTGCAAGAACCTTAGGGTTTGGGGGGGTGAAGTAGAGAGATAGGGAGAGTGTATGCAAGAGCTCAACACAACTTTTGTAACCCTCTAAAATGCAGCTGGGGGTGCTGGTTATATACGCAAAGGAGTGGAGGAAGGGGGGGGAGGGAAAAATGAAATTCAAATTTCTCCCCAAAAGACCCCCCCTCGGATATAGGATCTGGGGGGAAAAGGAGGGTGCAGCTGTAAGGAACCAGCTGAGGGGAGCATGGCCAGCCAGGTTCAAAGGGTTCAGGTGGCCGGCTGGCCACCTCCCCTGGCCGGCTGGCCAGGTTCAAAAGGGTCAATCAAAAAAAGCTGGCCGGCCACCCATATTGGTGGCCTCCCATGTGTGCACAACACAACCATGTGGTCAAAACCTAGAAAAAGTGAACCAGGAGAGAGAAAATCCAACTTTTCAGAGGGGTTCAAAAGGGTCAGGAACAATTGCTGACCGGCCATGACATATTGGTGGCCTCCCAGGTGTGTACAATACAAATATGTGGTTGAGGGCCAAAGAAAGTGGCCCAGGAATGGTCAACACTAGCTTTCTAGCGAGGAAAACAGGTGACGGAGGGCGATGAAGGAATAAAGCTAGTCCTCAGAACAATTGCTGGCCTCCCACCCTTCTACAAGCTTCATAACAATGAAAATGAGGTCCCTGCTAAAAATGAACTCAAACCGATGTAAAACGAAGGTTCGGGGACCAAAACGCGCGGCCCGGGGCCCCGAAAACTGACTGTTAAGCACCGGAGGTGGCGTTTGACCACAAAGTTGGTCTCTCGAGCCACAGTGTCCCTCAAAAGGGAGGAAATAAGATATATGCCAAAAACGGGAGCAAACGGAGATGGTTAAGCGGCCCCGAACCGAGGCACACGGCCGACGGCTCCGAAAAACTGAAAACCGGGCTCCAAACGGGAAAAATGGCCTACGACCACGAAACGTAGCCTACGGCCACTAAGAGATGGTCTACGAGACCTCTCCCTCCCTTCGGGAAGAGAAAACAGAGAAAACAGAGCCTGGTTCGCAAACCGAGGCAAAGCACAGAAAAGCCCGGAAGTTCAGAGGCAAGGCTCGCAGCCGAGACTCTGAAACCTCTGAACGAGCACGATATGCAACATCACCGAGCTCTTAATCGGTGACGTCTGAGTCTTAAGGTCGGTCAAAAATGGGGTGTCTACAGTTGCCCCTCTTTGACAGAACTCGGAAGTCATAAGTGACGGGAGTGAATGTCAAAGCCCAGAGACGACCCATTTTTGACAAGGCCGAAGACTTAGACAAACAGGCAAGTGTAGACACCCTATTTTTGACCGTCCTCAAGACTTGGACGTCGCCGCTTGAACACTCGGTGATTATCCATGTTTGTGTTCGTCTTGAGTTCCCGGAGGTCTCAGCTACGCGCCTTGCCTCAGGATCTCTCAACTCGACTGTTTCGTGTCTGGTTTTGGCACCAAACACTTGTGTTTTGCCTTGGAGGGGCAGGGAATGGCTTGTGAGCCATCCCCACACTCCACCGGCCATGGCTTGATGCCACCGGCTGTGTTTTGTTGCCACCGGCCAAACGTTTGGCCGGCCGGCACTCTAGATGGCCGGCCGGCTATCTTTTTTTGGTTAATTGCATTTTTGGCCGGCCGACTACTGTGCATCTGCTTTTGCAGATATTTTTTGGTAGCTGGCATACACTGCCACCCCCTCCATACACGTGTATGGAGGGATTTCCCTCTTATTAGCTTCCTTTGGAAGCTTTACAAGGGACAATTGTCTATAAAAGAGAGGGTGCTCTCTCTTGTTAGAGGTTGGAACAAAAAATTTAGACATTTTAGACAGTCATTTTTAGGGTTTGAGTTCTAGGGTTAGGGTTTGGTTCATATCCTGTCTCTATATCTCTCTCTAGTGTGTGTTTTGTCTCATTTTTGCTCACAAACACCCACCATCACACCATCTCTTGGAGTTGAGGCCCTTGAGGGTTGTTTTGGAGTTTTGGAGCTGGTTTCAACCTAAAGAAGCTGCTGGAGCTCCATTGTTGAAGAGGGTCTTCAAGGGTAAGAAGCTTGTCCTTTTATTCCCATTTTTGCAAAGCTTTTCTACCTATCTTGCAATTGTTTTTTGGCTTTGCATATAACACATAAAAGTTCTGTTTTTAAGGCCTCTAAATAGTTTGTGAAGAGTGTTTTGTGGTTTGAGGTTGTTTGACCCCTCTTAAGCCTTGTTTGGCCCTTGTTTTGTGCTATTTTGTGTGAGCTCCGGGACCACAGTGTTTGGGCCTCCTCATCACTGAAATCTTGAGGGATTTCAGAGGTGAGGATGGTGCCTTGAGGTCCCAAGAAGGAGAGGGTCACCCCCTCTCCTTGTTGTCCTTGAAAAGGACCATTTTTGCCTCTTGAGGGAGCATTTAGTTTAAGTGTGTGCTGGCCATGCCTTAGCTGTTTTTCATGCTTATTATGTCATAATATAGCATTGTGTTGAGTTGGTTTTGGTACACCATGCTTGTTTAGCATACATGCCTTGTAATGCCATGTTTAGGCCCTAACATGCCTTAGGTTGTAAGCCCTTGTTCTAGCATGATTTAAGCCTAGCTTTGTGAAGCTTTAGTGCATGTTTTTGTATGCTTTAGCTCTGTTTTAAATTGCTTGAGTCATACTTGCCATGCATTGCATAGCCCCTTTGCATTATTAGCTTGTAGGCTTTAAATATGTGAAGTGTTGAGCATGCATTGCTCAATTTATTTCAGTGGTTTGGAACCACTTAACCTGTAATTTCAGTCCTTATAACATGCTTACATGCTTGCCTTTCAATGCTTCTTTGGTGCTTTAGAAGTTTGTGTTGTATGCTCCATGTTAAACATTTGTGAATGTCTCCATACTTAGACCATTTAGATGCTATCTAGGTGTGCCTTTGTCCCTGTTTTGGCATGATTTGGGACTGTTTTAATCTAACTTGGTCATTTGCTTCATGTGTCACATGATCTTGGTTTAAGCCCCTTGGCTTGTCTTGGGTTTTTGGCTTTGCTTGTCACAAGCTATGCTTGTCTTGTTTGCTTGATTTGGCACCTCTTATAACATGACTTTAGAACTTGCATTGCATGCCATTAGTCCATGTTTACCTTCTTTTAAGTGTGCTTAGAAATTGTCCCTTTATGCTTAGGAATTGGACCATATTCGTATGCATGCGTGTGTGTGTTTTGGACCTCACTTCCATAGCATTGGCCACTGTTTTAGGCTTGTTTGAGGGTTGCCTAATTTAGTTTAAGTCCATCCCCTTTGCATGTTGCATGCTTTGTATGCTTCCTTGCATTCCCATGTTGCATATTAGCCAACATGTCTAGATTGCATTCCATTTGCATGCATGCTTAGCCTCTTGAGATGCTTGTGATAGAGGTTAAGCCCCATTGCTTGATTATGTGCATTGCATTCCATATCAAGATGCACTCTTGATTCTTTGGGCCATCATGCATGGAAATGCGTGATTGGTGGTCCGAGAATCGAGGCCCACGTCCCTTTGAGTCATAAACATGATAAGGGATGTGATTGGTGCACACATTGTTTGAAATGCATTGCCATGCCAAGTCTTGCCCTCTGCTGCTGTCAAACACAGATTTTGCAGGAATATTTGGCCGGCCGGCTATCTTTATTGCCGACCGACCATCTTTGTTGGCCGATGGATCAAATTTGTGGCCGGTGACCATTCTACATGGCCGGTGGTATTCTCCTTCAGCCGGTGGTGTTCCCTAGCATCCAGAGAGCAAACCCTGAGGCTTTGGCAGTCATCAGGGGAGCAGAGCAAGGAAAACAGAGGCAACTTGTGCATGGCGACGGATTTCTGAGCAAACCCAAACACGCATGCATTGGACCCTCTTCCCGAGGCCTTTTACTGCTTTCCTTAGCTTAATTGATTTGTTAATTAATTAAGTGGTCTGCAATTATTTAATTAGCTTGTAGATTAATTAATTTGTATTATTCTTTTGGTCCCTTCGAGCGAGGGCGAATTTGTAATAAGTGTGGGTGAGTGTGTGTATGTCTTCCAACCCCCACTTCTTTCTCCCTTTTACTTACCTGTTTTCAATGGTTAGTATTAGGGCATATTTAATTTAGCATACCTTATGCTGTGCATGCGTGCATCCATACATTTGTCTTACATACACAGGGCTCGGCGCATCATGCTAACTGCATAAGCATTTCAAATCTAACTTGAATACATGCTACTTGTGCATTTTCACATGTCATTTATAGACTAGCCGAGCCTACTCTAGTGACATCCTGTATGCGTTGCATTAGCCATTTAACAAGGACTTGGATCATGCATGATTGCTAACACGTTCTTTGTTTTGGCTCGGAGTGCACTGTAAGTATTTTATGCTTTAGCATACCGCATGCGTGCGAGTGTTGCCATGATAGCATGATTACCATGAGGCTAGCTGCTTATGTGATATAACTGCTTGAATGCCTGTGGGTGGAGGTTGAATTACCTAAATTGGAATAACGCATTAAAACTATGAGTTTTAAGCCCACTCGAGGGTGACAAAACCTGCATTTTAGCCTACTCACGAGTAGCAAACTATCTTCAAAACAAACATGAAATGTTTTGTTCTAATTTGGGCGATTTGGTTTATACTTGTTTGCTGTGCGCATAACATAGTAATTCTAGGCTAATAACCGGAATAAGGGCATGTAATGCTTTCAAAACAAGATATCACGGTTAGTAGAGGCCGATCTTCGGATCGGGCAAGAGGGGGTGCTCATAGCTGACCTTCCCCAATCGTACCCAAGCTCCCGAGCCGAGGCAACTTTGGTGATGACGGACACATGGCCTTTGGCACCGAGTCAGGGTTTCCTAAATTCCCCCATAAAAAATATTTAGGTGGCAACTCTGTATCTGGCAAAGCAGTCCATGTTTGGCACTTCTTTCAAAAAATCTGTTTTTCTCAAAACGATTTGCCAGGCTTGGACTCTTTGGTTCAGATTTAGAACCGTGACAATTTGAGTCCGAACTGTAGTAGACCCGCAAAACGAACAAAACGGGAGTCATCCTCCCGGGGCGTTCGGGGATGTCTACAGCAAGATAAACCATGATGTGCTCGCAGGCATGCCCGCAGGCAGGGGGCAAAATGCAAAGCGATATGCACAAAGCCGGATGTAACTCAATGATCATGCAAATGCAGCAAGCTGTAATGAAGCAAGTATTCACAAATAGATGCAACAGTTTTAAGCAAGGATGCAAAACAATAACTACATTTCAGGCAGTTAAGAATGCGAAGAATTGTTCAACCCTCGCCACGTCTCACACGGAGAAGATACGATACCTGCGCGATTCGTCTGGTCGCACCAACCTCAAATAAACCGTACATACAATATCGTGCCTGTAAAAGAAAGAAACTCAACAAGCACAACATTTTTAACAACATATGTTCAATGTGATATCGAAATGCCGACAAACGTGATGTCGATGGGTGAGTGCATCGCAATGCGAGAAGAAACGCGCGTGACAACGCAAGTTTAAGCATGGAGGTATGGTAATACCAAGGAAACGTACATAACAATGCAAGTATATGCATGAGAATGCAAGTGATGTGCATAACAATGCAGAACAAGTGTGAACTAGGATGCACGTTTGTCACAAAACAACGAGCGAAGAAATGCGCGTTTCGGCGAGGGCGACTCGATCGTGACCTCCGGTTCACCCCCCGGAAGGGTCGCAACATATTCAAAAAGGATACACCTTCCTTTTGATGAGTAATGATGAGACACGCATCGAAAGTTGAAGTTGAAGTTCCGGCGGAGCGATTTTGCGTCGGAAAGTGCACTTCTCTTGTACTTTTTCAGGTCCCGGGGGTTCCAATCATCACCAAAATTTGCAGAGAGCTTGGAGACCATGTTGGGAAGGCTGCCGGCCAGGTATGGTTCAGGGGGGAGGCTGCCGGCCATGTTTGAAGAAGAGGGGTGGCCGGCCTGCCAGAAAAGGTGGCCGGCCGGCCACCTAGCCCAGATTCGGGGCATGTTTGACTTTTCACCCTCATTTCTTTAAATATACAAAGCCAAACACTTTTTTCTCATAGCTCCAAGGCCGAAATCAGTCCCTCTACCTTCGTAGAGCATTTTCCCTCTCAGATCTGTGCCCTATACGCGTTTTCCAATGCCCCACGCAAGTTGTTTTCGTGAAAATTTTCAGTTCTCTTCGCTTTGAACCGATTAAATTTTTACTTCGGGGCTTCTTTTCTCATTTTCACCACTTGAGGTAAGTTTGTCTCAACATTTGGAAGATTTTCTCGGGGGTTGACTTTTGTTGACTTTTTCATTTCCCGAGAGTTGACTTTTGTTGACTTTTTTCAATTTTTGCTCATTTTGCTCATTTTTGCTCCTTTTTGCAGATTTCTTGAGATGGCTAGCCATTTCCCACAGGGTGGAGGTCTTCCGGGTGCCGGAGATGATCCCGATTTTATGGCTTTGCCCCCGAGAGTTCGGCCATTTGATCCCGAGAGGTATCATCATCGGGAGCACGTCCTTCCTCAGGCGGTTTTCTACCATTTCACTGACTTTGATGATCGAGCGCCTAGGGATCTGATTTTGCGGCAGCCAGAGTCCCACCTTTCTCATGAGGCACGAGAGGTATTTACTTCGCCTTTACATTTTCTGCAATGTATTCTGCATTTTCAGTGTATTTCGTGCTTTCGCTGTGTTTATCGGCTCATTTGAGTACACAGCTTGTTTAGAATGCTCAGTTTATGACACCATATTCTATTTGCATCTTGAACACATAGTTCAATCACTTTGAATTTCTGAACTTGCAACCCATAAATTAATTGTGAACACACGGCACACACTGATTGAGGGTAGAACACGCAGCCCAAACTCTGATTTTCTGAACACACAGCCCATTGTTAAGGTGAACACACAGCACACACTGATCGAGAGTAGAACACGCAGCCCAAACTCTAATTTTCTGAACACACAGCCCGTTGTTGAGGTGAACACATAGCACACACTGATCAAGAGTAGAACACGCAGCCCAAACTTTAATTTTCTGAACACACAGCCCGTTGTTGAAGGTGAACACGCAGCACACACTGATTGAGAGTAGAACACGCAGCCCAAACTCTAATTTTCTGAACACACAGCCCGTTGTTGAGGTGAACATGCAGCACACACTGATCGAGAGTAGAACGCGCAGCCCAAACTCTAAATTTTTGAACACACAGCTCGTTGTCGAGGTGAACACACGGCGCACACTCTAGGGTGAACACACAGCCCAAACACTTAGATTTCTGAACACACAGCTCGTTGTTGAGGTGAACACACAGCACACACCGATTGAGAGTTGAACACACAGCCCTAACACTTAAATTTCTGAACACACAGCTCGTTGTTGAATTTTCTGAACACGCAGCCCAGATTCTGTATTTGATCTGATTTTGCACACAGCTCATACGTTTCACTTGCACGCAGCTTATCCATTTCACTTGCACACAGCTTATTCATTTCTTTCTGAAACTGAATACATATGTTCATCCTGAACGCAGGTAACTGCTCGGACTGTGCGAGGATACGGCTCTATCACAGCGAGAGAGTGGTACGCCGAGCTCCCGGAGGCTGTCCGGGATCTGGTTGATGTGGCAGGGTTCGGGACCTTTTGCACTGGGATCTCTCGCTGTCCCGCTAGCAGGACTCTGATGGGCGCTTTGGTAGAGAGATGGTGGGACACCACCAACTCTTTCCATTTTTCTGCCACCGGGGACATGACCATGACCCCGTTTGACTTCACCATACTGACGGGCCTTGATGTGGGAGGTTGGGCCATCCCATACGACGAGGACATGGGCGAGTAGGAGGCCGCCTGGATATATTTATTGGGGGCTCGCCCGCCAGTTGACCGATCTTCGGGCAGGGTCTGATACACCTGGTTCTCTTCCCACTTCAGGAGGCTGGAGATGGAGCCTGAGACTCCTGGGGAGGTGGCACAGTATACCCGCGGATTCTTGATGTTCCTCTTCGGCACCACTCTGTTTGCCGATAGGGGGAACACTGTCGGGCTTTATCTGCTGAGCGCTCTAGTTGACCTTTCACAGGTTAGCCGGTACGATTGGGGCGGCGCCAGCTTGGCTACCTTATATTGCTATATGAGCGTGACCTCCCGCGGACGAGGGAACATGGTTGGCGGCTATTGGAGAGCCTGGGAGGTACTTTCTGCCCTCTTGATTTTACATTTCTGCTCCTCATTATTTGTACATGGCACACACGGCGCACTTTACATTCTGCACTTTGCTCTCAGCGTGTTGTATTTACATTCTGCACTCAGCATTCTGTATTCTGATGGCTATTGCTCTGTTTCTCACAGTTATGGGTCTATGCATACTTCCCGATACTAGCCCCAGAGCTTATAGTGAAGGTGCCCCTCACGACCCCGTATTCACTCGTATTCGAGGGCCAGTACCGGCCGAGACCTCGGGAGTCTCTCGTCTACCTGCCACAGTACTTTGATACAGTGTGGTCGCTGGAGGTATTTCAGAACTCTCGGTTCTCTATGTTTTCATGGCTTTGATTTTTCTTGCACATTCACAATTTCTGATCAGCTTATGCATTGGTTATCCGCAGATTACATGGCACCCTTGGGCTCTTTTGGGCAGAGACCACCGATTCCATTTTGCCGGAGCGTAGGGGGCCTCTCGATATAGGATTTGTTCGAGGGGCCAGTTGGGAGGGCCTGGTTTTTGGGAGATCGCTTCTTGCGTCAGGTATGGGGCCACCCTAAGCAGGACATTCCTTCAGCGCCTCCAGACGATATGCGGACCGCCGATAGGCTCTCTCCCCAGGAGGTCGTTGATGCTGTGCTAGGTACCGATGCACTCCTACATCTGGAGCAGGGGGAGTATGCGACCTACCGTCATACCTACTTGATGCCTCCGCTGACAGGAGTCCGTACTCCGACAAGGAGATCTGCTGGTATGCCTTCATCGAGCCGAGCTCGGGCTGCAGGTGCCCCTTCCACCAGCAGGGCTGGTACATCTAGAGGTGGGGGTGGACTGGTTCCCCCGATTCCTCCGACTCATCATCATCCTGGATGGCCAGATATGCCGACTGAGTTGATGGGATGGCAATATGGGACCACCTCCCCGATTCCGATTCTGATAGAGCCCCCGATGCCTGGCCACCGATATATCAGTGACCCTGGCTCACCACTGGTATGTTCCGCTGTTTTCCGTTTATCACACAGATACTTCGGTATTTGTTTTTTTATTGATGACTTGAGCTCGTTTCTGCAGCCACCCAGGGAGTACATGGATGAGGTGCTCGGGATGGTAGCCTCGCTTGAGGGCATGGTCCTGCGGAGAGAGGCGCAGTTGTCCATCATGGGTTTCCAGGTACCCTTTAGTTTTCTGGCATTTATCATACTTCTGATGACATGCTGATCTTGGACATTTTACTGCATTGATAGGTTGCCTGTGTAGAGCACATCTGACACACACCACATTTACATATTGTACCTGCATGCACCCACTCTGTGTAGTTCGCTTGCATCTATATCTGATATACATGTTTTGGCTGATGTATTCAAATTGCATTCTTCATTTTCAGATGCCTCCAGTGTATGCTCAGTCCCAGGCCGGGCCATCTGGATCTTCCCGAGGAGCTGGGCCATCTAGGCCTTCTCGAGGAGTAGGGAGAGGGGAGTCGTCTCGCGGACGAGGCAGACGCAGGGCACACATCATAGAGGAGAAGCCCGAGGAGGAGGAGGAGGCTGCAGATCCTCAGTCAGAGACATCTGCTGACAGAGATGGTGGCTCTGATCCCGGTTCTGGTAGTGGAGGTGAGGCCGAGGAGGATCTTGTGGGCGACAGCTCCGACTCAGACGATGATGCCGGTGGTGCAGAGGCTGCCTCGCAGAAGAGGATGAAGAGGGTCTCTTATTCCTGCTCCTGAGAGCATTGATGCAGTTGTTCCCTGTTTTATTTACCTTTTTGCTAGTAGTTGTAGCACATTGTATATTGTTAGGCAGTTTTATTTTCTGTAAAACTTGTACCCTTGTTGTAAAATGTTGTAACAAAGGAAGCATGATGGAATGAAACAGCTTTTGAAAAAGTGTTGTATTTTAAACTCTTAGCATCACATCGCATCATTTTGCACCAAAATGAGATTGAATGGAAATGTGCATTGTGTATTTGCCCAGTCAGGTAGTGAACCGACACAACAAACTAAACAACTCGACTTTACTAAGAAATAACAAAACCTTAGCAAGTTTACAACTCGATAAGCGAAACACAACAATGTTGATGACTCGATAAATAAGGCATAACAAAATTAAACAAAAAGTAACAACTCAACGCATGCAACTCGACAGCTCGACAAACTTAACAACTCGATAAGCAAAACGACAACTCGATAAGCAAAACAACAACTCGATAAGCAAGACTTAGTAGCAATTCTACAAACAAAATGTATTTCGGACGATCTGGGTGACGGAACGCATCCGAAACTGAGGGAAATGGAGGCCTTTGACACTCCCGATGCATGGAAATGCTTGAAACTTCCTTCTAGAGGGTAAAACAGGACCAAAGGCACATATTGGAGCATGGCCGGCCACCTTTGGGAACTGGCCGGCCTGCTAGGAAAGGTGGCTGGCCGGCCACTTAGCCCAGCAACCATCAAATTTTTGACACGTGTCCCCCCGAACAGTGCCTTATCCTCTTTAAAAGTCCTAGCTCCGTGGCTCATTCATTCCATCTCAGTTTTGCATCAAAATGGAGGCGTTTCTCATCGAAAATCTCGCAGCTTGGATCGCTTCTCTAGATGGCTCGGAAAAGTTGAACTTCTGGGGTTTCGGCTTGAATGCACTATTTACGCTGAGCCGTACTCCGCTGCACCTTCCTTTTCTCCATGTCGCGGCGAGGTTTTGGAACCCGGTAACGCACGTCTTTAGCTTCGGCAGGCAAGAGGTATGTCCAACCTTCGAAGATTTTCTAGTTTTGATGGAATCTGAACGTCATGAAGAGATCTTGCCCCAGTTTCGCTTTGGCCATGCCCAAGCTTTAGGGCGAATGTGTGGACTCACTATTCATGACGTTCGGTCTCTGATCTGTAATGGGGAACTGGACATCCTCGGCTTGATTCATCGCTTTTCTGAGGCCGGTGACCGCGACGACCATTATTGGCAAGGTTTCCGACAACATGCCCTCCGCTTGTGCCTGCTGTCTCACTTTCTGTTTTCCCCGGGCTTCGGCGGATCTAGCATTCGTCTGATTGAAGTTGCTCAATGCTTGAAAGAAGGAAAGAGCTGCATTGCCATGACCTTGGCCGAGACACTGATGGACTTAGATGCTTTCTATCGCCGGGAGACGACCAGATTTGCGGGAAGTCCACTACTGCTGCAGGTAATGTTTCCCACCCAACCTCACATATATCTTGCTTACATCACTCGGCCCTCAGGCTCGATTTTTCTCACAAAACCCCTTTCCTTACCTTTTTTCTCATCGTTCATCTCTCTATTCTTTATTCTCTCATTTTTCATCCTCCCCAGGTATGGTTGATGGATAAATTGCAGGTTGTGGACTCTTGCCCAGCCTACTCAGCTCGCGGCTATTTCTTTCGACAACGCCTAGTCGATGCCTTTGATGAGGGATGGTGGTTCGACTGGATGTGCAATTTGTCGCAGATCGAATTGCTTGGCGCTGCCCTTGGCTCAATCTCCCAGCAATGAGTTATAGCATGTCCCGGCTGATCGGGATCCAGTTGATTGGTCTGACTCACTGTGTGTTCTACTTTCCGTTCCGATTCCTACGCCAGTTCGGTCATGATCAGACTTGCCCGCCAGAGGGGATTGAGTACCCGACTGCTTTCTCGGTTCGAGGCGCATAGCTTGCCCGGTATGCCATAGCATGGAGGACTAGAGAGCTCCTGGCCTCCGCTCCCACTTTCAGTTGCACTTTGTCTGATGAGTGCTTGGATTGGCTTAATGAAGAGGCACAGATTGGGCCCAGCTTGGCATCAGAGGCTTCGACCAGCTCTGGGAGGGGGCGCAGGGACACCTGACTTGACTATGCCCCGGATTTATTGCTTTATTAGTACTTTCAAGTTTTCTTTATGATTGTAATAAAAAGCAACTTCAATTTGTATGCAAGAGCAAGAGAACTCTGTGTTGAAATCAATGAAATTGAATGTTGTGGGTACTGAAAATTTTCCGCATTGGTCCAAAAATGGTTTAAGTTGTAAAAAGATTAATTTGAACAAAGTCAACTTTTATTAAAACTTTTCAAAATCATTTTCGATATGGATCAAAACTGGACACGCCTGAGATCTGTCACTGGGATGCATAACCCCGGATCCTAGCAACTGGAAAGTTGCCCCTAGTCTGAATAACGCCGCAGCACTGCACATCAACGGAAAGTTGCCCCTAGTCTGAAAAGCACTGAACCGGAGATTACGATGAATGCTGATAGATAAAGATGACTGAGATGATCAAATGGACAAAGTTGATCGGGGAAAAGTTTATGGCTGAGCTTCAGGATGAAGTTGCCTACGTATCCCAAAGATGGGAATCAAGCCTTACGTAGTTCAGGCTCGGGTTCACTCGGGTATTTTCACTCTCCTTTTATGCTCTAACTTTTGCCAAGGCCGCCCTTTGCGGGTTTTCAACCTTGCGAGCTCAGTTTTTATAATTTCGAATTTTTTTATGCTCTGAGTTTTGCCTAGGTCGCCCTTTCGGGTTTTCGGCCTAGCGAGCCTCTCAAGGGTAATATTTCTTCAACTTGTCCATATTGATCAGTTGTGAAAATTCTAAGCCATCTAGATCCATCAGAACCAAGCTCCACCTGACCAGATAGACTTAATGATGTAGGGACCAGTCCAATTGGGTCTGGAACTTGCCCCTTGGGTCGTGGATGGGAGCTCGGTTGTCCTTGAGTACCAAATCTCCTTCCCTTTAAATTCCTGGACTTCACTTTCTTGTTAAAAGCCCCGGGCAATTCTGCGCTGATAACCTTGAACATGGTACAGTGCTTTCAGTCTTCTCTCATCAAAAAGCGTGAGTTCCTCAAACCTGCTCTGCTGCCAATCTGCTTCGGCTAATTTGACACTCAGCCATACTCGCAATGACGGAACCTGATCTCGATAGGTAGAACGGCCTCCATCCCATAACCTAATGAATATACGGAGTCCGCCCCAGTAGAAGTTCTGATTGAAGTCCGGTAGCCCCACAGAGCAAACGGCAGCTTATCTGGGCCAGTCCCCGGTAAGTTTCCACCATCTTCTGCAATATGTGTTTGATGTTCTTGTTGGCGGCCTCAACCGCTCCATTGGTTTTGCGGCCGATAGGTAGATGATTATGAAAAGCCACGTTGTATTTTTCCAACAAGTCAATCACTTCCTTCTTGAAGTGGGAACCGTTATCTGAAATTTATCTCGTTTGGGACTCCGTAGCGACAGATGAATGTTGTTTCTGATAAACTTTGCAACATGCGAAGCCTTCAACAACGCATAAGATTGGGCCCTCGACCCACTTCGTGAAATAATCTATCGCGACTAGGATGAACTCATGCCCATTCGACCCCTTTGGAGTGACGGCCCCGATCACATCAATTCCCAGACTGACGCCCCGATCACATCAATTCCCCAGACTGAAAATGGCCATGGCGAAGTCATATTGTACAGCTTCGACGGCGAATGTTCATGCGATTTGCATGAATTTGACATTTGTGGCATCGCCGAACAAAACGATACAGTCCTCCTCCATGGTGGACCAGTAGTAACCCTGTCTGAGGATCTTCCGTGCTAGCATTACATTACTCCATTCATGTGTGCACCGCATTCCCCCCCATGGATGGCTTCCATTAGACGCTTTGATTCTTCGGCATCGACACACAACTTATGCATTCCCAGAGGGCCTCTCTTATACAACTTACCCCCACAGATGATGAACTGAACGGCCATTCTTCTGATTGCCCTCTTATCCTTGGCATTTACCCCTGGCGGGTATGCTTCCTTCTCCAGGAAATTCCAAATGTCGTGGTACCAGGGGTTTTCGTCCTGAACCTCATCTATAGCAGCAATCGACTCGTAGGCTGGTGCAAATTTCTGGTCATGATGACTGGACGCATCCGGACTCCGAACGGGATGTCTATCATGGAAGATAGAGTTGCTAAAGAATCTGCGAACCTGTTGTTCTCTCTTAGTAGATGAGTAAAGTTTAGCTTCTCAAACCGAGGAATAACAAGTCCAAGGTTTGGTGATACATCATCATCTTTTCTTCTTTGACTTTCCAGTCTCCTTTTGCTTGAGACACAACAAGGTTCGAGTCCCCGATGACGTCCAACCGTCTTGCCCCTAGTTCCAGGGCTGCTTCTAGACCGGCGATGCATGCCTCATATTCTGCTTCGTTGTTCGAGACTTTGAACCGGAGTTTGAAGGCTAGAGGGATACGGGAATTGTCGGGTGCTATCAGCAACACCCTATCCCATACCCGTATTGATTTGACGCTCCGTCAAAGTACATCGTCCAAGTTTCATCGTCGATGTGCAAAATGGCTTCATCTGGGAATAAGTACTCGACTGCTTCACCCCCTTCCACTGGATGGTCGGCTAAGAATTCTGCTACTGCTCTTCCCTTGACTGACTTGCGTGTTACATATTTTAGATCAAATTCGGAGAGCAACAGCAACCAACGAGCTAGCCTACCCGTAAGTGCTGGTTTCTCGAAAAGATATTTGATGGGATCGATCGCGTGAAACCAACATTACGGAGTGAGCTAACAGGTAGTGCCGCAGCTTCCTGGTAGCCCATACCAAAGCTAAGCAAGCCTTCTCCAACGGTGTGTAGCGAGTCTCATACTCTAGCATCTTCTTGCTCAGATAGTAGATGGCTTTCTCCACTTTGTCCTCTGATTCTTGCGCGAGCATACAGCCCATTGTAGTCTCAGTCACTGAAAGGTACAATATCAACGGTTTCCCCGGCTCTGGCGGTGACAACACGGGCGGGTTCTGTAAGTATTCCTTGATTTGTTCAAAAGCAGCTTGGCATCGGCCGTCCCATTGGAATTTCTTGCCTTTCTTCAGGAGACCAAAAAGTGGTTCACAAGTCAAGGTTAATTTTGAGATAAACCGTCTTATGAATTGCACTTTACCCAGAAAGCCTCGCACCTCCTTTTCAGTCCTTGGTGGGGGCATTTCTAAGATGGCCTTGATTTTGGAAGGGTCGACTTCGATACCTCTCTTGTGTAATCAGAAACCCCAGCATTTTTCCCGCTGTAACACCGAACGTACATTTCTGAGGATTTAGCCGCAACCGGAATTCTCTGATCCTTTGGAAGAAATTTTGCAAGGCGGTGTAGTGGCCCTCTCTTTCTTTGGACTTGACAATCATGTCGTCCACATACACCTCAACCTCTTTGTGGATCATGTCATGCAATATTGTGGTCGCGGCCCGTTGATAAGTAGCTCCAGCATTCTTCAACCCAAACGGCATTACTCTGTAGCAGTATGTCCCCCACGGGGTGGTGAATGCAGTCTTTTCCCGGTCTTTAGGTGCCATTACTATCTGATTGTAGCCGGAGAAGCCATCCATGAATGAAAGCAAAGCATGCCCTGCTGTGAAGTCCACTAACTCATCGATATGCGGCAAGGGAAAGTCGTCCTTCGGACTGGCTCTGTTCAAATCCCGGAAATCCACGCATACCCGGATCTTACCATCCTTCTTTGGCACCGGAACAATGTTGGCCAACCAGGTCAGGTACTCGGATACCAGTAGGAAGCCCGCGTCGATTTGCTTGGTGACCTCTTCCTTAATCTTGAGAGCCCAATCCGGGCGGATCCTCCTGAGTTTCTGTTTGACAGGTCGGGCCTCGGGGTCAAGGGGAATCCGATGCTGTACAATGTCAGGATCGATTCCAGGCATGTCTTCGTAGGACCACGCGAAAACATCTTTGAAATCTTTTAATAAAGCGACTAAGCGCTCGCGTTCCTCCGAAGACAACGTGGACCCGATCTGGACCAGCGCGGGTCCTCCTCAGTACCAATATTCACAGTAGTGATTTCATCCATTAAGGGTTTGACAAACCTCTCCTGCTCTTGTTCAATTAAGCGTTGCAAAACCGGAGGAATTTCGTCCTCGTCGTTTTCATCAAATTTTGAAAGTCTGAGTTTATGCAATAAATCAAGGGCACAGAAAAGTACTCAGAAACCACAGTTACTTGATTCTCATTAAGCACATCCAAATCGTCCGAATTCTCGGTTACAACAGACTCAAATGAGAAAGAAAAAGACGACCTGGACAAAACTGTGGCATCCGGGTTATCATCCCCAGGATTACCAGACTCAGACTCAGTCGAGCTGGAACCTGATTCCGACTCACAAGATTGGTGGAATCAGATTCCGGCTCACTACCTGACCCGGTGCTGCTGGACAAAAATCCCTCCTCGTATTGCCAAGTGAGAGAGGGTGCGATAGATGCATCCAAAATAGTGCTGTGATAGGCCCACAGCCGTTTCATCCCCAATCATGGAAACCGAGAAGTTATCCCCCAAGCACTTATGGTCGATCGGAGGATCTGAGAGTAGACTTGCCAGTGCTACCCCCATTTCAATTTCAGCGCCCTCGGAGTCCACTGCTTTACACTGCTCAACCTCAGCTGATGGGTCTGTCTGCTCTTCGGCAACGTCATCCCCAGGTAATTGTAGATCAAGAAAAATCTCGAAGCCTGGCACGCGCTTCTTCTCCGCGTTCAGCCACGGCTCGGGGAAGCCACAAAACGGAAAGTCCTCCCCTCCCGGACGAAGCGTCCGTTTAGGGTACCCTGAATGGGCCGGTGCATTAAGTCAAAAGGCTTCCCCCCTTCTTTGCTTTGGCTCTCCCAGCCATTTCCTTCCCCTTTCGCATCCAATCCTCTTTGGTGGGCAGATAACCCAAGCCAAAGGTATGAGGGTTGTGTGGCACTTCGGCCAATGCTGCGACGCCCTTCCGGCCGCTCCTTCCTAATCCCATCCCGGGGATGTGTTGTAGCTTGTTCATGAGGTATACAGATTGAGCACTGACATACACTCCCTCATTAACAGCCATGATATTCTGCACAACCCGAGCCTCAGCCAGAGTAAACCCTGATAAGAACACATCTTTCGTGCCGTGCTCGATTTCTAAGACTGGTGTAGATACCTCCGGAGGTGGATGGATTGATGAATTCTCGAAAACAATGGCTACTCCCTTTCCATAGGGGTATTTCACCATCTGATGTAGAGTGGAAGAGACTGCCTTCACTTGGTGCAACCACGGCCGCCCCAAGAGTAGATTAAAGGTTGCAGGAACGTCCAAGACATGGAATTCAATGTTGTGTTGTCCTGGACCAACCTGGGTCTGAATTTTGACAGTCCCCATCACCTCCCTGCTGGTGTTATCATAGGCTCTGATCACTTGAGTAGTTGGCACGAAGTCCGCGGGCTTTAACCCGATTGCATATGCCGTCCTTGACGGGCATACATTAATGGCGGATCCCGTGTCGACAAGAACTACCGGCACCCACTTGTCCCTACATTCCACAGAGATGTAGAGGGGTTTGTTATGATTTGCGCCCTCAGGCGGCAGTTCTTTGTCTGAAAAGGTTAACATCGGGGAACCTCCTCCGGAAAGACCAGTCCAACCAGCTGCTCTGGTGTGGTATCTATAGAAAGTTTAGCCTTGTCCATAGCAGATAGGACAGCCTGTCTGTGCACTCGTGACGCCATAAGCAGTCCCCAGATGGAGATGTCTGCTTGTATCTTCTTCAGCTGCTTCAATACAGCTTCCTCTCGATTGCTCTTTCTGCTTTTCAGTTTCTTATCCTTCCCAGATGCCTCTGGTTGGTCTAGGTGCGGGGGCTTGAAGTACCGCCCGCTTCTTGTCATGTGATCAACTTCATCGAGATACCAGGTATCGTCAGGTTGATTGCTCCCCCAATCCTCGTCTGTGTGGGCAAGACATAAATCATCGTCTTCCCACCACATTCCGTTGGCATTCAAAAGGCACCTGTCTGGCTCCGGCATGATTGTACTCGCAGCACTCTCAGCCCACATGCTCACAGCATCTTCTGTCCCTGTGCCCACAGCATTTTCAATCCCCTCATGGGTTTTGGCTTTCCCGATTCTCTCAGAACCCTGTTGTTCCACCTGCGTCAACGCAGTTTGTTGTTCAGCTTTCCCTGCATTCACAATGCTTCTGTCCTGAGCGAAATTCTTTGTACCGGCGCTCTCCGGCAATGTACTCTGACTTCCGGCCCTTCCGGCCACAATTGATACCCTCGCCCCTGCCGGGCTCTGTTGGAACTCTACAACATCCGGTTGATCATCCAGCCATCCGGTAGCCTCTGCTAATTCCTCATACTCAAACCAGTTGACTGCTGCGTCCCCTGATTCTTGGTCATTGAAAAACTGGAGGTTGGCAAGACCCTCTTCCACAGCTGTTAAATCATCCGTTCCCTGCTCAAATCTATCCCCCTGGATCATACACAGTTCTGCTCTTCTGTCAATTCTATACTTGGCTCAGACTGGCCCGCTGACAGGATGTAATTGCTCGGATTGTAGGCTTCTCCAGCAAATTCCCAGACTGCTCAAACCCCAACTCAACAGTTATTCTCCTCTGCAATCTCCCCTGCACGTCTTCAACAGTCGCCACCATTGGCTCAGGTTGGGTTGTAGAGATGTCCAGCATGCACAAAAAGTCAGTGCAGTCGGGAAGGAGCACCTCCTGGCTTAGGTAGATGGAAGGGAGTGATATAGATGCTAGGATCGTAAGACACGACCCCAGTCTGGATGAAGTTGATTCTTTTGGGAGGTGGAGCTTGGTTGTGTGTAGGGAGTGGGTTGGTTGTGACGTTGGGTCTTTCTGGCGCAAAATCACCTGTTTGTCAACGAGATCCTGAATCTCGTGACGCAATCTGAAACATTGGTCGGTGTCATGACCGTGTTGCTGGTGATATGCACAGTATTTGGCTGGGTTGTGAGTGGGGGAAGTGGATTTGGTAACGGCCTTGGCTCCAGGGGTTTTAGGTGCCCCTTTCTGATTAAGACCCCTAGAGCCTTGGACAAAGGCATGTACAATGGGGTGAAGGTTCTTTGGCCTCTGGGTTGGTATTTAGTGGTCTGTGTATTGCTTCCGGATGCACCGGAGAAGGGTGTGGCTGCCATGGGCCTTGGAGGGGGAGGGGGGGGAATGGTGGCGACCATGTTCACCTCCGAAGTTCTTGCAGTTGCAGCGCCACTCGGGCCGCATTGTTGTTACGGTTAAAGGTTCTCCGGGGTTGCTCCCTGTCTTGGTCAATCAGACCCTGTTTCATCGCATCTTCGATTTGTACCCCCATCTCGTGCAGATCCGAAAAGGTGGGGAAGGGGAGTACAATCATCTTTTGCATCAGTTTTGGCTGGAGATTGCGCACAATCATCCTGATCTGGTCCTTATCGGTGGGCCTTAAAGTCATCATCGAGGCCTTCGCCCTCCACCGAGTCACAAAATCCGAGAAACTCTCTTTGAGCTCCTGCCTTGTTGTTTCGAGATCACGAGTTGTAATCTCGATCTGGGTGTTGTAAGAGTATTGCGCAACAAAGGCCTCGGCCATTTCATCCCAACTTCGCTTGACATCATCCTCCAACTTCGCATACCAGATAGCGGCCACACCCGACAGGGTTCGGCCGAATAGCGAAAGCTTCTGGGGTCTGGTGAGGCCCATTGGTCGTAGTATATCTGAGAATAGTCGGAGGTGGACCATGGGATCACCAGATCCGTCGAAGCGATCAATCTGCGGCATCTTGAATCTATCCGGCAGCGTCACAGCCACATCGGTATATCCGTCCTCGATATCCGGGATAGCTTTTACCCCTTGGGATTTTTTGAATAGCTTCTCGAGCTTGCTCAGTTTCAGTGCTGTAGGGTCTACTTCGAACTTGAAGGGAGAGTCCGGGTGGTTGACGGGTGTATGTACTTTGGATGATTGAGGTGGAAGCGGGGGCGGAGCCGGCCCCGTTGGAAGGTCTGTGTCCTCCTGGATGTTCTGGACATTTGGCAAGGTGTTTTGGATGTTTGGCAGGACATTCTGGGTGGTTGGTGTTTGCTCGGGTATGGGACCCCTGGTGGAGGAGGAGCTGGATGTGAGGCTGATGCTCCGGCTTGTGCTGTAGCCGGGTAATTAGTTCCGCTTGGGCCATGATTGTGGCCTGCTGTTTAGAGAATTCCGCTTGGCGGACAGCGTCCTCCTGCATTTGCTTCATACTCTCTTGGATTTGGCGCATCATTTCTTCCATCTCGGCTATGTTCTGCTGATCCTGCTGACTGACTGGTATGTGTATCTCTATGGCAGAAACTGGGACCTCAACCCGACTGTTTACTGCTAGGGTAGACCACTGCTCTGGTAACCTCTGTTCAGACACACTACGCCTTCTCGGCCTTCTCCTGACAACGGGGGTAGAGAATGGAAACACTGGCTGTCCGTCAACCAGATCCTCAGATCGATTGAGCCGACGACCTCTTGTCCAAAGTGCTTGGGGAATATCTACTGGGTCGGAAGCAATTGTGCTAAAACTGTCCTAGCAAAAGATAAATAAAGCAAAAGGGAAATAAATAACCAGATAAACGAACAGCATAACAGCTTAAAATAAATACACAACACACAGCTGGGCATAACAACACACGGTCGATAAGCTGAATACACACTGTCCTCAAACACTGATCATTATCCCTGAATCACTGTCCCCCAAGACTGAATCTGATACCCGCAGATAACTGATTCTCAAACACTGACTGATGCCCGCAGGCCTGATGCCCAAACTCATAAGCTGATACATGCATTCCCTGTAGAGACGCACTCTAACAGCACATAACAGATAAGTGAGAGCCAAAACACCCCTATGTTGGGGTAGGGTTTCCCTGTCCTATTTTGTCAGGAGCTAGGGTTTCACTACGCACGCAGCGGTTTCAAACAACCTATATCGGGTAAGCAACCTGTCCTAGTTTGGAATGGTCACTACGGATTTCGATATGTACTAGGTCGAATGGTCAAAAGGGTGCCCCGGTAAAACCGGGGTTTGTGTTCCCATACTGGCAGAGCCCACAACGGTCAGCCTTATGGTCATGCCTTGACAAGACAAGCCTCCGGCAAACCGTTCAGGAATAGCAGATGGCAAACACGGTGTCCTAGGCGCACCAATGCAAATGCAATGCAAAGCAAAGAAACACACAAGTGTAGTCAAACCAGATATCATGGGTTCGAGTCAAGTTCTCTAAATCCCCAGCAGAGTCGCCAGAAACTGTAGACGTCCCCGAACGCCCCGGGAGGGTATGAGTCCCCCGTTCCGTTCATCTTGGGCTCACTACAGTTCAGGACTCAAATTGTCACGGTTCTTAATCTGAACCAAAGAGTCCAAATCCGGCAAATCGTTTTGAGAAAACAGATTTTTGAAAGAAGTGCCAAACATGGACTGCTTTGCCAGATACAGAGTCGCCACCTAAATATTTTATTTTGGGAAATTTAGGAAACCCTGACTCGTTTGCCTAAGGCCACGTGTCCGTCATCACCAAAGTTGCCTCGGCTCGGGAACTTGGGTACGATTGGGGAAGGTCACTTCGTGAGCACCCCCGCTCGCCCGATCAAAGATCGGCCTCTACTAACCATGATATCTAGTTTTGAAAACATTATGCGTTCTTATTCCGGTTATTAGCCTAGATTTACTATGTGATGCGCACAGCATACAAGTATAGACCGGGTCGCCTGAATTGGAACAAAACATTTCATGTTTGTTTTTGAAAGATGGTTTGCTACTCGCAAGTAGGCTTAAAATGCAGATTTTGCCACCCTCGGTGGGCTTAGAAAAATGGTTTTGCCACTATCTAGTGGGCTTAAAACTCACAGTTGATGATTGTTCCAATCCAAATAACCCAACCTTCACCCACAGGCATTCAGGCAGTTATATCACATAAGCAAATAGCCTCATGGTAAGCATGCTATCATGGCAGTCACTCACACACATGCAAGGATGCTAAAGCATAAAACTTACCGAGTACTCCAAGCCAAAACAGAAGCTAATTAGAAATCCATGCATGATCCTAACTATACAGAAATGCCTAATGCAACACATGCAAAAATGCAACTATAGCAGGCTCGGCTATTCTAAACATGGCATATGGAATGCTACAGCTAACATGTATTCAACTTGAATTGAAATACAAATGCAGTTAGTATGATGCGCCGAGCCCGGTGCATGCAAAACAGATGAATGAATGCAAACATGCTATCATACTGTATGCTAATTGAAACATGCCCCCTAATCTAACCATCATAAGCTGGTAAATAAAAGGGAGAAAGACGTGGGGTTGGAAGACATACATCACACGCACGCACACTTATTACAACATTGCCCTCGCTCGGAGGGTCCGAAAAATAATATACAGTCCGAATAAATACAGTCCGAATAAATTACAGTCCGAATAAATACAAAACCCTAATTAATTAACAAATTAACTAGGAAAGCAGTAAACTAGCATGCAAGCTAGGGACTGCCTCAACTCTGCTCCGGATGATGAATGATGCATGTTTGAGTTGCTTGGCGCGGAAATCCATCGCGATGCCCCAATTAGCCTCTGTTTACAATTGCCCTTGGAATGTTGCGCGAAGCCCAAAAGATTGCCGATTTTTGATTTGCTGCAACAGAGAGCAGGAAAGGGGCATGGCAATGTATTTTCACATATGTATGCTTGACTACTCTTCAGGGAGCGTAGTCCTCGATCCTCGTGCCACCAATCACGCATATCGATGCATGATGGCCGAGGAGTCGAATTGCACGACTCAATATGGAATGAATGCACACATAAACACAACAATACCTAGACTCCATCATGGATAATCCGGAGTGTCGGCGACTGGGGAATTGAGACACGTTCCGTCACTCAAAGTACGAAACGTCCCTCGTTTCCCGTGCTCGGGCTAACTCCTACCCCAAACACAATGCAATATGCATGACATGCATGAATGCAACTAAGATACAACCTAACATGCACAATGCTATGAAATGGCATACACGATGCACAGAGGTAACATGGCATACACAATGCGCTAACATACAACCTAGCATACACAATGCTATGAAATGAAATGGCATACACAATGCATAATGGACTTACACCAACACAAGTGGACCTCAGCCACACTCACATAGAAGGCCATTGGATGGAAATGAGACACTCGAGATGCGTGCACACGTGCACGCAAACCGAGGACCGAACCTAAGGCACGAATGCCACTCTACCAAAGCATGGTAAGGCATGGAACATGATATGCAAACAAGCAAATTTCAGCACTAAAACATGATGCTAAACAGCCCCGAAACATGGCAATATGGCACCCGATGCATGAGATGAACCCCGAAACTCAAAACTAGGCATACACAATGACCTATAGCTATACAAAGCATGCATTATTTGAACATGAAGCATGAAGACAGAGTCAAGGCAGTCCCAAAACATGAACTTTTCTAGTTCAAAGCATGGCCAAAAGATGCTAGCAAGATGGCCTAACAAGCATGCAATTTTGACTATCAAACATGGATTACATGGCACGTATATGAAGCACATGGAATCTCACCAAACCAGAAAAAATCAGTGAACTAAACATGCCAAAATATGCCCAAATACACATGGAAAGATAGCCAACACATGCACAAATGAGGGGCTCCTTTAGAGGGCATACAAAGGAGTTATTAAGCACATACAAGATAGACATGTGGCAGCCCCAAATCAACTTTGAAATCAAATATGGTAGTCCCAAAACTCACCAAATTGACCCTGAAATGTGACTAAGAAGCATGCAAGATAGGGTCTCTTTGGAAGGCCAAAATGACCACCAAACAAGTCAAGGTGAGAGGGGGTCACCCCCCTCTGATTTGGAGGCTCAAAACAGCATCAAAGCCACTGGAAATCCATTGGATTCCAGTGGCTAGAAGGTCAAACAAAGCATGCAACAAGAGCTAGGGTCTAAGGCTCAAAATGAGAGGGGAATCAAGCATATATCAAAAACAAGGCCCTTTAATTTAAATCAAAGCAACGAAAATAAACCCACAAGTGAGGCTAAACTATCATGCAAGAAAGGCCTAAAAAGGGATAAAGAGACAAGTGGTAGCTGCTGGCCTCAAACAGAGGAAGAGAGGCCCTTCAACAATGTTGAAGAGGAGCTCAAAACAAGATATTTTACAGTTTATGACCAAGTCCAAAACAGCTCAAAAATAAGCCTAAAATACTATGCAAAAAAAAGCCTAAAAGAGAGATAAAGAGACAAGGATAGTAGGAGACCTCAAACAGCAAGAGTCCTTGATCAAACATGAAAAGGAGCTCAAAATATGACTATTTACAGTTTGGGTCGGAGCCCAAAATGTAAGCAAGAGAGCTAATATATTGAACAAAAAAGACTAGAAAAAGAGGAGAAAATGGGACTCACCCTTGTAGAGCAATGAACCAGCAGCCTTGGAACAAGAAAGGAGCTCCTAGCCTCTGAAAAACAGCCTCAAGTTGCTGGAATGGAGTGTGGAGGTGTGGTGCTATGGATTGGTGCAAGAAAACTTAGGGTTGGGGGGGTGAGTTGAAGTAGAGAGAGAGGGAGAGTTGTATGCAAGAGCTCAACAACAATTTTTGTAACCCTCTAAATGCAGCTGGGGGTGCTGGTTATATAGGCAAAAGAGTGGAGGAAAGGGGGGGAAAAATGAAATTCAAATTTCCCCCCAAAAGGCCCCCCCTCGGATACAGGATCTGGGGGGGAAAGGAGGGTGCAGCTGTAAGGAACCAGCTGAGGGGAGCATGGCCGGCCAGGTTCAAAGGGTTCAGGTGGCTGGCCGGCCACCTCCCTGGCTGGCCGGCCAGGTTCAAAAGGGTCAATCAAAAAAAGCTGGCCGGCCACCCATATTGGTGGCCTCCCATGTGTGCACAACACAACCATGTGGTCAAAACCCAGAAAAAGTGAACCAGGAGAGAGAAAACCCAACTTTTCAGAGGGGTTCAAAAGGGTCAGGAACAATTGCTGGCCGGCCATGACATATTGGTGGCCTCCCAGGTGTGTACAACACAAATATGTGGTTGAGGGCCAAAGAAAGTGGCCTGGGAATGGTCAACACTAGCTTTCTAGCGAGGAAAACGGGCGACAGAGGGAGATGAAGGAATAAAGCTGGTGCTCAGAACAATTTCTGGCCTCCCACCCTTCTACAAGCTTCATAACAATGAAAATGAGGTCCCTGCCAAAAATGAACTCAAACCGATGTAAAACGAAGGTTCGGGGGCCAAAACGCGCGGCTGGGGCCCCGAAAACTGACTGTTAAGCACCGGAGGTGGCGTTGACCACGAAGTTGGTCTCTCGAGCCACAGTGTCCCTCAAAAGGGAGGAAGGAAATAAGATTATGCCAAAAACCGGAGCAAACGGAGATGGTTAAGCGGTCCCGAACCGAGGCACACGGCCGACGGCTCCGAAAAACTAAAAACCGGGCTCCAAACGGGAAAAAATGGCCTACGACCACGAAACGTAGCCTACGGCCACTGAGAGATGGATCTACGAGACCTCTCCCTCCCTTCGGGAAGAGAAAACAGAGAAAACAGAGCCTGGTTCGCAAACCGAGGCAAAGCACAGAAAAAGCCGGAAGTTCGGAGGCAAGGCTCGCAGCCGAGACTCTGAAACCTCTGAACGAGCACGATATGCAACATCACCGAGTGCTCAATCGGTGACGTCTGAGTCTTAAGGTCGGTCAAAAATGGGGTGTCTACAAGAGGCGGTCTTTAGAGTCTCTTTTTGTTGCATTTATTGAAATTGCACACTTTGGTTCACAAGCCATCATGCAATGAAATTACTTGATTTGGTGGTTTGTGGCTTAAACTCACTACTCCTTTCATTTGTTCATGAAAATGAGGGATGAGTTGTGCAAACAACCCTTGAAAATACCCTGTGCATGCTCTGTTTGTCCTCTATTATAGCAAGGTGAACTGGGCATCAGTGGCCAGTAGGCCACTTTTCATTGCTGGCCGGCTATCACTGGTGGCCAGCAGGCCCTCATCACTAGCCGGCCGGCCACTGATGAAAAATTCAGCAGTGTGTTCCTTTGGCAAAGCAGAGTTATTCTGGAAGTGAGCAGTAGTGTAGGTGTTCTCTGTGCAACAGAGGCTCTCCGGATGCAAAACAGTGGTATTTTTGGGTGGAAACCGAGCATGCACATGAGCATCCTTCGTTTCCCGAGGCGGAGCAGTTGGTTGTTTAGTTTAATTACTTATTTTAATTGCACTTGTGTTGTAAATTATTTAATTAGTTAGTTAACTAGTTGTGTTGTAATAATTAGTTAAGTAGTTTAGCTAGTTATGCATTTTGGTTTGTAATAATTAGCATAATTAGCTTATCTTTAATTAGCTTAGCTTAGTTTAATTAGTTGGCTTGTTGTAAAGTTCTTAATGTGATTTAGTTGAGAATGTAATAATTCAGTTTATATATGTTATTATATGCTTATTGATATCTTGCTTAGTTTAGCATTATCGCATTGTTGCTCATATTGCTTACCGGGGAAGTGGGATCATTCTAACAGATTCTTAAGTCATGTTAATAATGTGCTCCTCTTTTTTATTTATGAACTGCTTACGATGGTTAGATTAAAGACATCATGTTTTGTTTAGCATACTTCATGTTTGCATCCATTTGTATTGCATGCACCGGGGCTCGGTTCATCATTCTAACTGCATTGTTAGCTTAAATACTTCTTTGAATATGTGCTTAGACCGCATGCTATTTAATTGATTCATATGTCATATTAGTAGCCGAGCCAATTAGTTGCATTATCGCATGTGTTGCATTAGTCATATTGCATAAGTTAGGATCATGCATTTTTCTAACTCATTTCTCTCTTTCTGTTGGAGTACTACGTGAGCCTTTACTTGCTTTAGCATATCGCATGCATGTTGATGTTGCCATATCTAGCATGCTTGCCACGAGGCTAATTGCTTAAGTGTTAAACTAGTTGAATGCCTGTGGATGAAGTCTTGTTGCTTGAATTGAAACAATTTGAGTAGTGTTCATATGTGATCACTTTTTCAAGTGGTAGATATTTCGAAACAATTTTCAAAATGAACATAAATTGAATGTTCCAATTCTTGCAAAGTTAGTGTATACTTGTGTGTGCGCATCACATAGTAATGCTAGCCTAATAATCGGAACAAGAGCATATAATGTTGATAAAAATCATATCATGATTAGTAGAGGCTGATCTTTGATCGGGCGAGTGGGGGTGCTCAATTTATGACCTTCCCCTCTCGTACCCAAGTTCCCGAGCTAAGACAATCTTGATGATGACGGACACATGGCCTTTGGCATGAGTCATGGGTTTCCTAAATTTTTCAAAAATAAAATATTTAGGTGGCGACTCTGTATCTGGCAAAGCAGTCCATTTTTGGCAATTTGATTCAAATTTGATTTTCTAAAAGATTTGTCGGATTTGGACTTTTTGGTGATTATCTATTTCACATTGCACTTGTGGAATCAGATTCAGAACCGCGGGAGTTCGAACTGTAGGGCTTTTTCGTCTTCTGAAGGGGGCGCGAAAAAGTCAGGCTACAGTTTCTGGCGACTCTGCTAGGGAATTATAGAACTTGATTTGAAATTCATGATATGAAATTTTATCTACACTTATATGTTTCTTTGCATTGCATTTACATTGGTGTGCCTAAGTCACTGTGTTTTCCATCTGCTATTCTTGGACGGTTTGCCAGAGGCTTGCCTGAAAAGCTTGCCAAAAGGCTGACCGGTCACGGGCTCTATCGTGATGGGAACACAACCCTTGGATCTAGACTACCGCTGTACCGTTTGATCCTTCTTTCACTTCTCGGTGTTAGGTGTGAGAGGTATATTAGGTGGTTTGGCCGAGGTACCCTTTTGATCATCTGGCCTAGTTGCATATCGAGAACCGTAGAGACTGTTTCAAACTAGGACAGGATACGTACCCGAATACAGGATTGTGTGAAACCGCTTTGTTTAAATAGTGAACCCTAGTTCCTAACGAAACTAGGATAGGGTAACCCTACCCTCTCATGGGGGTGTTTTGGTTCTCACTTAACTGGTATGTGTTTTACAGTGAAACTATACAGGAATGTGTGTATTAGTTGCAAGTTAGGTATCAGTTTTAGGGACAAAATTTAGGGTTGAGTGCAGTCCTACAGCTTTGTTGTTAACATCTAAGCTGAGGTGTTGTGCGGTTTTTGAATACTGCTTTCTTTTTACTTTATTTCTTTTTGCTAGGTAGTATAACATCATAGCTTCAGACAGTTCGGATATCCCCCAAGCGCTCTGGACCCATGTCAGGAGGCTTTACAGATCCGGAGATGTTGTTAGGGGATAGCCCATGTTTGCTTCGCTCCCACCAGTTACTAGACGGAGAAGAGTTAGGCACAATTCACCAGTCCAGCAATCACCCCTTACTTCACCTGCATCTAGTCAGGCTCAGTTTTCTACGTCTAGTCTAGTACGAGATCATTCACCCATTTCGATGGCACAATATCCCCCGGTCAACATGGAAGACTTGATCCACCACCTTCAGCAAATAGTTGAAACCATGCGGCAAGACGCTACTCGTCAAGCCAAGGTCATAGCACATTAGGCTGAGGTCATAAATAGGCTACAACAACAACAACCACCACAGCCAGTAGCGGCTTCTGCATCTCATGCACCTCCTACAGGTATCCCAGCACTCGGAGCCACAGTCCATACTGCTAATGCCTAGGCTGAGAATTAGGGCAATTCGGCTGAGCCGATCCTACCACAAGCCTCCAAAGCGCCTATGTATCAAACCGAGGCTCCATTTGAATTTGAGGTTGACCCAAATATGCTTAAGGTTAACAAGCTCGAGAAGTTATTCAAAAGGGAATAGGGTGTTAATTCTATTCCCGACATAGAGATGGGTATACCGACTCTGCAGTGACATTGCCAGATCGGTTCAAAATTCCGCATATTGATAGATTCGATGGTTCTGGAGACCCCATGGTTCATCTTCGGTTATTTTCAGACATCCTGCAGCCAATGGGCCTAACCAGATTGTAGAAACTCTCACTCTTTGGCTGGACCCTGTCTGGTATAGCCGCTATATGGTATGTGAAGCTAGAGAATTCTATGAAGCAGAGTCGGGAGGAAATGGCTGAGACCTTTATTGTACAGTACTCGTACAACACACAAATCGAGGTCACAACCCGTGATCTCGAGGCAATGCGCCAAGAGGCAAAGGAGGGCTTTTCAGAGTTTGTGACGAGATGGAGGGCCAAAGGTTCAATGATGACTACACGGCCTTCCGAGAAAGATCAGATATGGATGGTAGTCCGTAATCTGCACAGCTGCGCAGCCGTCGGATGTGAGCATTGTCACCACTACAACCAAGACTGCCAATCCCTTCGCCAATACAGCTCTACAAACCCCAGCCAACCCTAATCGATCCCAGAGGACCTTTACCCCGCTCAACATGCCTTTATCTCAAGCCCTGAGGGTGTTGATTAAAAAAGGGCATCTCAAACCATTAGAGCCTCGCCCTCTACCTGATCCTCTCCCGCCGAAACACAACCCAGCCAAGTACTGTGCATTTCACCAGCAATACGGTCACAACACCGACCAATGCTTTAGACTGTATCATGAGATTCAACACCTCATTGACAACAAGCTAATCACACCACCCCAAAAGCCAAATGTAACTACAAACCCTCTCCTGGCCCAAAATCAAGTTCCCCTACTTCAAAACCTAAACCTAATCCATACATTGGTCATCCTCTACGACCCCAGTGTGTATATTACGCCTTCCCACCTACCCAGACCGACGGTGTACATTCTTGAAAGCACAGACTTGTGTATGATGGACACATCCGTACTTCAACCTAAACCTGTGGTGGTAACAGTGGCAGAAGAAGGGAGGTTGGCCGTAGAGGAGAGTACGAGTCCATTGCCCAAGTGCTCTGAGGACTTGTCTGAGGGAGTGTACGATCCAAACTGCTACATTATGCCATCTGATCGAACCAAGTCAGAAGTGGTGTTGCCAACTGTAGTGGAGGTCAATATGGTTAGGGAGAATGACCCGAGCCAAGGTTTGGATGATCTGGCGGAGCTAGAGAAGGACTTAGACAACCTGCAGTTCTTTGACGAATAAGATCAAGAGGATGTGCAGATTGACTGGTTCGATTTGAATGGATTAGTGGACAACTCTGGGTGGTTGAGTGATGAACCCAATAGGGAGGAAGGAACTGAAACAAAACTGGAAGAAAAGGGATCAGGAATTACTGCAGTGGTCAGAATGGCCAATGAAAAGGGAAAATTGATGGAGAACACTGGCGTGGAAAGTTCAGCTCAAGAATTGGGCATTGTGAGTAGTACGGACACAGAACCGGAAGCTGTGTTGAAGCAGTTTGCACAAGAGAGGATTGAAGACAAATAAAAAGTTGGAATGGCCCAACTCCCTATGGGGGATGCTTGTGATGTGAGAGTGATCAGAACGAAGCTGGACAATTGTTTGTCGGTCGCCGGAGGTGTATGGTGCGAGGATGAAGATCTACATCTGGCTCACACCGATCAAGACTGGAATGAATCTCTTCTAGACAACACGTGGTACACTGAGGAGATTGATCACATGACAAGAAGTGGGCAGTATTTCAAGTCGCTGCACTTAGACCAAGCTGAGGCCTCTGGGAAAGATAGAGAGGTTCAGAAACAAAAAGAGAAGCAGCTGGAGAAAGAGGCAGTGTTGAAACAACTAAAGAAAATCCAAGCCGACATCTCAATTTGGGGTCTTCTTATGGGCTCATGGGTACATCGATAGGCTGTACTATCGGCAATGGACAAAGCCAAGTTGTCCATTAACACTACCCCTGAACAGCTTGTGGGATTAGTCTTCCCAGGAAGCGCCAGGCCAACCCTAACATTTTCTAATAAAGAAATGCTTCCAGAAGGATCAACACACAACAAACCCCAGTAAATATCAGTTGAGTGCAAGGAAAAATGGGTGCCAATGGTGTTTGTTGACACCAGGTCAGCTATTAATGTCTGTCCTTCTTGTACAGCTTATGCCATCGACCTGAAACCAGCAGCCTTCGTGCCCACACCCCAAGTGATCTGGCATATGATAATACAAGCAGGGAGGTTATAGGCACGGTACAAATCAGAGTTCAGGTGGGCCCAGCTCAATAGGATGTTGAGTTCCATGTCCTAGATGTCTCGGCCACCTTCAACTTACTACTAGGGCGACCCTGGTTGCAGCATATAAAAGCTGTCTCCTCTACCCTCTACCAAATGCTGAAGTATTCTCATGGGGCAAGAGTGGCGATTATTTTCGGGAATCCATCCATTCACCCGCTGCCAGAGGTAACTACACCACTATTGGAGATCATTCATGGCGAAGAGGATGTTTTTCTCTTAGGGTTTACTCTGGCTGAGGCCGAGGTAGTGTAGACCATCTTGGCAGCAAATGAGGGCATCTATGTTGGCGTCTAGTCTATTTATTTCATGAACAAATTACAGCATGCGCCAGAAATGGGACTTGAAAGAAGTGGCCAGAAAGACATCACAGCATTGGCCGACGTGCCGCATAATCTGCATGCCTTTGGTCTTGGCTATGTACCCACCAAAGAGGATTGGGTCAGCAAAAAGGAAGAGATAACAAGCAAAGCTAGAGCTAAGCAGGCTGAGAAACACTACAAGCTCATTCACAGGCCAATCTGGGGAACGCTAAATGGTCACTTTGTTCGGGAGGGAAGAAGATTTCCCCTTTTATGGCTTTCTCGAGCCCTGGATGAATTCTGCGAAGTAGCGTGTCCCCGGTTTCGAAATTTTTTTCGACTTATAATTGCAAGATATTGCCATTGAGGAAAAAACTGAACCAAGTCTTGAAGTTGAACAAAGTATGGAAAGTGACTCGGATAATAGGGAGCATAGAGTAGGGGCAGTACTGGCATGTCTCCTTGTAGATCCTCCGGCAAATCCAGAGAACTAGGGGGATAATCTAACCATCTCCATGATCGAGGACCAACTAGGTGTGAACCTATCTAGCAGCATTTTGGATGCATCGGAGGCACCATCTCTCATTTGGCAGCTGAAGGAGGGCTACCTGTGTAGTTCTGAGTCAGGTGATGAGCCAGAATCTAATTCCACAGAGTCTGTGGGGTCGGAATCAGATTCCGGTTCTTCAGAGTCTGAGTTCGGTATTCCTGGGGTGATAACCCGAATGCCAAGGTCTTATCTAGGTCCTGTTTTTCTTTTTCTTTTGAGTCAGTTGGAACCAAAGAGCTGGATGAGCTGGATCTTATGAATGAGAACGCTGTTGATTTTGAGTATTTCTCTATGCCGCTTGTTTATTGCATTGACCAAGATTTTCAGAATTTTAATGAAAACGACGAGGAAGGAATTTCTTCAGTTTTGAAAAACTTGATTAATTGAGAGGAGGAGAGGTTTGCCAAACCCCTTGCTGATGAAATCATTATTGTTAATGTGGGTACTAAAAAGGATCCGCGTCTGGTCCAGATCGGGTCCACGTTGTCTTCAGAGGAGCGCGAGTGCTTAGTCGCTTTATTAAAAGATTTCAAAGATGTTTTCGCGTGGTCCTTCAAAAACATGCCTGGAATCGATCCTGAGATTGTATAGTATCAGATCCCTCTTGACCCCCAGGCCCGTCCCGTCAAGCAGAAGTTATGGAGAATACGTCCAGATTGGGCTTTGAAGATTAAGGAAGAAGTTACCAAACAGATTGAGGCAGGGTTCTTGCTTGTGTCTGAGTATCCAACGTGGTTGGCCAACATTGTTTCAGTCCAAAAGAAGGATGGCAGAATCAGAGTCTGTGTTAACTTCAGGGATCTGAATAAGGCTATTTTGAAGGATGATTTCCCCGTGCCACATATTGATGAATTGGTAGATTTCACCGCGGGCCATGCATTGCTCTCCTTCATGGATAGATTTTCTAGGTATAACCAGATTTTGATGGCACCCGAAGATAGAAAGAAAATCGCTTTCACTACGCCATAGGGTACCTACTGCTAAGGGTGATGCCATTTGGGCTAAAGAATGCTGGGGCTATCTACCAACGGGCTGCAACCACTATTCTGTAGGATATGATCCACAAAGAGGTTGAGGTGTATGTGGACGACATGATTGTCAAGTCAAAAAAAAGAGAGGGCCACTACACCGCCTTGAAGAAATTCTTTTAATGGATCAGAGAATACAGGCTGAGGTTGAACCCGCAGAAATGTACTTTTGGCGTGACATCAGGAAAAATGTTGGGTTTTTTGATCACACAGAGGGGCATTGAAGTAGATCCTTCCAAAATCAAGGCCATCCTTGAAATGCCATCACCATGGACTGAAAAGGAGGTGTGAGGCTTTCTGGGTAAAGTACAATTCATAAAACGGTTTATTTCCAAATTAACCTTGACTAGTGAACCACTATTTGGTCTCCTAAAGAAAGGAAAGAAATTCCGATAGGATGATCGATGTCAATTTGCTTTTGAGCAGATTAAGCAGTACCTTCAGAATCCGCCTGTGTTGTCGCCGCCAGAGCCGGGGAAGCCTTTGATTTTGTATATGTCAGTAACGGACACAATGATTGGATGCATGCTTGCTTAGGAATCTGAGAATAGAGTGGAGAAAGCCATCTACTATTTCAGCAAGAAAATGCTAGATTATGAGACCCGCTATACTCCGCTAGAGAAAGCTTGCCTAGCCTTGGTATGGGCTACCCGGAAGTTGAGGCACTACTTGTTAGCTCATTCTGTAATTCTAGTTTTGAGATTAGATCCCATCAAATATCTCTTTGAGAAACTAGCACTTACACGTAGGCTGGCTCGTTGGTTGCTTCTCCTTTTCGAATTTGATCTCAAGTGTATCACTCACGAGTCGGTCAATGAGAGAGCTGTAGCAGAGTTCCTGGCAGACCACCCAGTAAAAGGGGATGAAGTGTTAGAATACCTATTCCCAGATGAAGCCATTCTACAAGTTGAGGAGGAGACTTGGACAATGTACTTTGACGGAGCATCCAATCAGTACGATTATGGGATAGGTGTGTTGCTAATAGCATCCGACGACTCTCATATACCTTTAGCCTTCAAACTCCGGTTCAAGGTATCCAACAACGAAGCAGAATATGAAGCATGTATCGCTGGTTTAGAAGCCGCCTTGGAACTAGGAGCAAAAATGTTGGACGTTATCAGGGACTCGAACCTAGTTATTTCTCAAGAAAATGGAGACTGGAAAGTTAAAGAAGAAAAGATGAAGGTTTATCACCAAACCCTGGATGTTCTGATTCCTATGTTTGAAAAGTTGACTTTCACGCATCTACTGAGGGAGAACAACAGATTCGCCGACGCTTTATTAACTCTATCATCCATGATAGACATCCCACTTGGAGTCCGGATGCGTCCAATTATCATTAAGCAGAGATACACGCCGGCCTATGAAACTATCGTCGCAATAGATGAAGCGTAAGACAAAAACCATTGGTACTTTGATATATGGAACTTCTTGGAAATAGAGGTTTATCCACCAGGGGCAAATGCCAAGGACAAAAGAGAATATGGCGAATGGCCATTCAATTTATTATCTACAGAGGTAAACTGTATAAAAGAGGTCATCTGGGAATGCACAAGTTGTGTGTCAAAGAAGACGAATCAAAGCGCCTAATGGAGGCCATCCATAGAGGAGAGTGTGGAGCGCACATGAATGGAGTAATGTTAGCCCAAAAGATTCTCAAGCAAGGCTACTACTGGTCCACCATGGAGAAGGATTGTATTGGTTTTGTTCAGCGATGCCACAAATGCCAAATTCATGCTAATTGCATGAATATCCCGTTGTCGAAATTGTACAACATGACTTCGCCTTGGCCTTTCTCAGTCTGGGGAATCGACGTCATCGGTGCAATCACACCGAAAGGGTCGAATGGGCATGAATACATTCTGGTGGCAATTGATTACTTTACAAAGTGGATGGAAGCTCATTCCTATGCAATGTTGAAAGTAGCGCATGTGGTTGAGTTGATCAGAAACAACATCATTTGCCGATATGGAGTCCTAAACGAGATTATATCAGATAATGGCTCCCACTTCAAGAAGGAGGTGATAGACTTGTTGGAGAAATACAATGTGGCTTTCCATAAGTCATCTACATACCGGCCGCAAACCAATGGAGCTGTTGAGGCCGCCAACAAGAACATTAAGCATATTTTACAGAAGATGGTTAAGACTTACAGAGACTGGCCAGATAAATTGCCGTTTGCACTCTGGGGCTATAGAACTTCAATCCGGACATCTACAGGGGCAACTCCTTATTCTCTTGTCTATGGGATGTAAGCTATTTTGCCAATTGAAATAAAAGTCCCGTCGTTGTGAGTTATGGCTGAGTGTCCGATAGCAAAAACAGACTGGCAACAAAGCAGGTTTGAGGAGTTGATGTTATTCGATGAGAGAAGGCTGAAAGCATTGTACCATGTTCAGGGCTCTTAGTGTAGAATTGCCAGGGCTTTTAACAAGAAAGTTAAGTCCTGAAATCTCAAAGAGGAAGATATGGTGCTGAAAGACAACCGAGCTCCCATCCACAACCCTAGGGGCAAGTTCAGACCCAATTGGACTAGTCCTTACATCATTAAAACTATCTAGTCAGGTGGAGCCATTATTCTCATGGACCTGGATGGCCTAGAATTTTTCCAACCGATCAACATAGACAAGTTGAAGAAATACTATCCCTGAGAGGCTCGCTAGGCCGAAAACTCGGAAGGGCGACCTAGGCAAAAGTTAGAGCATGAAAAATTAGAAATAAAGAAAAACTGAGCTCGCAAGGTTAAAAACCCTAAAGGGCGGCCTTGGCAAAAGTTAGAGCACAAAAGGAGAGTGTTAATACTCGAGTGAACCTGAACCAAACTACGTCAGGCCTGATTCCCATCTTCAGGATACATAGGCAACTTCATCTTGAAGTCCGGCCGTAATCATCTCTAACTCAACTGTCATGTCCATGTGTTTGATCTGGTCATCTTTGTCAGTCCTTTGCCTAAGAGTTCGGTTGTGATTTTCATTCTGAGGAGAAGAATTGGTTACAATGCAAAGTAGCAGTCAGTGTAATCAAGGGGCAGTTAAGATCTTTTGATTCAGGGTTGTACATCTCAAGGATTGATTCCACGCGTGTCAAGTGGTGATCCTTTTTGAAAATGGTTTTGGAAAGTTTTGATAAAAGTTGATTTTTGTTCAAATTTTGCCTTTTATAACTTATACCATTTTTGGACCAAAAGGAAAATTTTCAGTGCTCACAACTTTAATTTTATTGATTTCAACTTAAAGTTCTACAATTCTTCGATACAAATCAAAGTTGCTTTTATTATATCGAAAAAACTTGAAAAGAAAGGTCAAAGCAATAAACTAGGGGCATAAATGAATCAGGTGCTCCTGTGTCCTCCACTCGTGCTTGTGGAAGCTTCTGAAGCCAAAGTGGGCCTGGTTTGTGCCTCATCCTTGGGCCAAGCCAAACACTCGCCATAAAGGGCTCAACTGAAACTAAGGGCAGGGGCCAGAAGCTCTCTCGTCCTCCAAGCAATGAGGTACCTAGCTAAGTGTGAACCACGGATGGGGAATGAAACCAGGTACTCCACTCCCTCCTCTGAGCGGGTCTGATCGTGCCCAAACTGATGTCTGAACCAAAAAGGGAAGTAGAACACACAATGTGAAAGGCCGATCAATTGTATGCCAGGCTGCTGAGCCATACTATAGCTTATCTCAGTCAGATTAAGCCAGGGGCAACGCCAGGCTATGTCAGCAGCAGACTTGTTGCACATCCAGTCGCACCACCATCCCGCATTTGGGAAATCCACTAGTCGGTGGCGAAAGAAGTAGCCACGAGTTGAGTACTCAGGGTAAGAGTCCACTACCTTCAGCTTATCCATAAGCCACACCTGGGAAGGGATGAAAGAAAAGAGAGATTAAAGAATAAAAAGGTGTATATTGAGAGAAAAGTGAGAAAGGGTTTTGAGAGAAAAATAGAGTATGAATGCCGAGACATGTGAGAAACACATATCAGGAAGGGTGGGAAACATTACCTGAAGAAGTAGTGGACTTCCTGCGAATATGGTAGTCTCTCGCCGATGGAAGGCGTCTAAGCCCATCAAAGTCTCAGCCAGTACGAAACCAATGCAACTCTTGCCTTCTTTCAAGCCTTGCACCACCTCTATCAATTGTATGTTGGACCCGCCAAAACTAGGGGCAACAAGGAAATGAGCAAGCATACATAAGCAAAGGGCGTGTTGTCGAAAACCTCGCCAGAGAAGGTCGCCTCGGTCACCAGCGTCGAAAAATCGATGAATCAAACTGGGAATGTCTAGCTCTCCATTGTGGGCCAAAGATTGAGCCTTGTGCAGAGTGAGCCCACATATCTGTCCCAAAGCTTGGGCGTGGCTAAAACGGGGTTGAGGCATGAATTCCTCATCGCGCCGGGATTCTATGAGTGCCTGAAATTCTTCAATTGTCGGGCATAGTTCTTGTCCCCTAAAGCCAAAGACATGTGTAATCGGGTTCCAACATCTAGTCATGGCATGAAGGAACGGAAAACAAAGTGGAGTTCGACTCAGCGAAAAAAGTACATTTATCCCAAAACCCTAGAAATTCACCTTTTTCGAGCCGTCCAAAGTCGTAATCTAATCCGAGAGCTTTTCGGCGAAAAATGGCTCTATTTGTGAAGAAATTGTAGCTGAAATAAAGTTCTAGAGAAGAATTCACGAAGTTCAACCTTTAGTAGAAGATAAAGCAGTGACTGGAAGTCAGCTGTCAACAATCTGGAGGTCTTCACATTGATGGCTGGCAGATGGCCGGCGGGATACCTTGGTGGCCGGCATATGGCCGACAATCTTAAACCCTGGCCAGCAGCCTTCTTTTCAGGCCTGTTGTCCACCTGTGTGCTGAGCAGTGCTGGAAACTTGTGTTTTGTTTTGATCTTTGTGTGTTTTAAGGTCTTGTTTTGAGTCCTTTTAGTTTTAGCAAGTTTGTTTATTTGTATTTAAGTTGTTGTGTTATTTATAGAGTTTTATGTTGTGTTTTGTATTTCGGTTGTTGGTCGATTCATTACCTGATTAAGAACATTGTTTCAATCAAGTGCTATTGGCCATTTCAATTCCATGTCCATTTCATGCAAATATGGTGCACATGATGCAAAAATGATAACACTTTTTATAAATATTGTGAGGTTTTATGCCGATCATGGTTTTTACAAAAGAGGAGTACAAGGTTTTAAAGCAAAATAAAACCTCCTGAAGCTATACATGTGCTAATGCTACCAAACAAAAAGAAACTAAGCAAAAATACAAAAATCAACACCAGTCGCCTCAAGCCTGGGTGGCCCTCTTCGTCCTTTTCCTCGGAGGAGAGGACTCTGGGGCACTATCTCCATCGGCTCTGCTGTCTGAATTTGCCTCTGAACTGGAACCAGAACCGATATCGTCTCCGCTCTCTGCCATTGAACCGTCCTCAACATCATTGTCTCCGCTCTCGGAACCCGAGCTGGCATTATCATCTCCACTCTCGGATGGCTAAGAATGCTGACTCGCTGCCTCCTCGGAGTCACTGCAGGTCTTAGCATCATCATCGCGCAAGATGGGCTCCGGAGGACTGCTCTGGGCCTGGGTACTCTTGTTTTTGCCTCTCCTCCATACTACTGGAGGGGTACTACCGGTGCTGGTGCTACTACCATCGCCGGAGCCATCGGTATAGGTGGAATTTGAAAAGGACAGTTGTTAACATATCAGTTACAGTATGTGTATCAGATTCAAGCATAGTATACAGAATAAGTGGTATGCAGAAATCAGATATAGTCTGAGTACAGTATGAGTACGGTGCATGACTACAGTGTGTGAAGGCGGTGTGTGAATACAGTGTGCCCATGCAGTGTATTAGTGCAGTTTAGGAAAGTCTATAGTTGAAATGCTAGTGCATCAATGGAAATTTGATAGCATGAAGTGCAAACTGAAGAAATTACTGAGATGCCGTGGAGACTGAGCAGTGTCTCCCTCCTCTGCACCATGCCCATCAAGGAGGCTATCAGCTTGAGAGCGCTCCATGTATACTCAATGGATGCCTGCAAATGCATTTGGATGATTAGTGTTCACAATAAACATATCTGAAATGAAATGTAGGATGCAAATGGTAAAAAGTAGTCCATACCTTAGTCAAGCCTCGAACCCCAACAAGCTCTTGCCCACCTGCTGCAGGCTCAATCGGGACCTGGTTGGCATCCCCAGTATGCTGCCAATAAGTCAGCGCAGTGGGAAGCTCTAGCACGGGCCCTGGTCGCCTTGGTCACTCTAAGCGCCTCTTTCACAGCAGAAGCCTTCGTCCCCTCACCTCCGCGAGCGCCTGTTAGGGGTGGCATGAGATGTGTCTGGATGAAGGTCACGTAGTTGCCCTCTACTCTAAAGTAATCAGCATCCAAACCCACCATAAATTGAGTAACTGCATTGACGGATAGGCTGTCTGCTGATCTCATGGACTCTGGCGGTGCCATCGGAATGATTGGACCCTGCAAGCCCACAGTCTGTAGAACGAATCGCTCACTCAGGAACCAAGCCCGGTAGACTGGGCCCTCAAGTAGAATACGGATGCGAGAAGTGGCCCAGGCCCCTGCATACTGGTCCCGTATCCTAGTCAGTATCATGGCCTAAGGTTGCCACGTGATCTGCAAGCGGAGAGTGAACAGATTGTTGGTTTGTGTCAGTTGCTAAATGTGAATCAAAATAGCGTTAAAGAAAAAATGACTCTATTTCGGGTTACTTCGTGGATAACCACTGTGTCGAAATAGTGCCAGAAGAATGCAAAGGTCTCGTGGGTCCTATGCTGGCATCGGTCGTCATACCGCCTCGAATAAGGGACCGCAAGGGAAAGCTCCTCTATGGGCTCTGGGGCAACTGCTAGGAAATAAGCATAAACCCACAGCTGCAAGGAAAGTGCAGTAATATGTGAGCACAGTGTATGAACAGATGTAGACAGTGCAAAGCAGAAAGCACACAGTATGAACAAATGTAGAAAGTGCAAAGTAGAAAGCACAGGTGTTGAATAGATATAAAGTAGAAGATGTAGAGCAGAAAATGTAAAGTGCAAAGAGGGAACTGAAATAGATACCTCCTAGGCTCGCCAGTAGCCTCCAATCAACTCTCCTCTCAAGCGGGAGGTAGAGCTCATGTAGCCATATAGAGTGGCAAGGTTGGCTCCGCCCCAATCATAGAAGCGCACCCAGGGAGGGTCACTAGGGCGCTCAGTAAATACAAGCCCATAGTGTTCCACTTATTCAAAAACAAGGTGGTACTGAGGATGAACATCAGGAAGCCCCGAGCATACTGCTCTATCTCCTCTACTATCTCAGGCTCACTCCTTTTGAAATGCTCAGCAAACCAGCTATATCTGACCATAGCTTTCTAGTATAAGGGTGGACGCGCTCCCAACAGCTCGACCTAGGCGGCCTGCCACTCCCCCATGTCAGTATCGAACGGGATCAGATCACCTCCTACTCCTAAGCTGGTGATCATGGCGAAGTCATAGGGAGTCATCGTCATCTCCCCGGTAGTGAAGAAATGAAAGGAGTTGGTGGTGCCCAGAAGAAGATAGCTCGCGAAAACCCGCGACAGGTCGGAGCATAATAGGCCAAAGCCAGTCTCGTCTATAATATCGCGAACTTCTACGAGGAGCTCGTCATACCAGTCTCGCGCAGTCGTGGCTCCACACCCTCTGAAGGCACGAGACTCCCCCATGTGGCAAAGAACAGATGAATCAGATCAGGCAGTGATGAAAGTACAATCAGATCAGGCAGTGATAAAAGTACAGTCAGATGAAAGGCAGTACAAGAAAATAAAGTTTAAAGAAATGCAGGAATGCAGGAAAACAGAGTTCATACCTTGACAGCGATGGATGAAAAGTGAGAAGCCAGCTCCCTTAGCAGGAGGTCCTCCGGTATACTATGAAGAAAGTCGCTGAAGCACCTGATGCCTCCGGTGGCAGGATATGTGTACGGGGATGGTATCTCTCTGAATAAAAGGGTTGTACCCTCAATCGTAGTGGCTCCGGCTCAGGCTCAAACTCCGCCTCGATGTCGGCCTCGATGTCCTCAGCTGCCTCGCCAGCTTCGGCAACGACCGGCTCATCCGCCTCAAGAATATGTGGAAATATGGGGGGAACCTCTGCAGGAGCCCTGTCATGTGGTGAGTCATTCACCATCTGGAAAATGGGTGAAAAGTAGGTGAAAATGGAGAAAAGAGGGTAAACTTGGAAAAAGTCAACCCTAGGAGAGAGAAAATGGAGGAAAAAGTCAAAGCCGGAAAAAGTTCACAAAATTCGAAAGAAACTCGAGAGAAACAAGCCTAGAAGGATGAAAATGAGGAAAAAAGTGTCGAAGTCAAATTTTGATCGGTTCAAAAGAAAGAGAATCAAGAGGGTTTAGCGAATAAAGTTTGCGCGGGGCATTGGAAAACGCGTAAAAAGCTCGGATCTAGAGAGGAAAAGTGTCTAGAGAGAGAGAGAGAGAGAGAGAGAGAGAGAGAGGATTTTCAGATGTGTAGTAGTGAGGAAATGAAGGGCCTTGCTCTATACTTAAAGACCTGAGCCAAAAAGACCAAAAAAACCCCGAATTGCCATCGGTGACCGGTAGGTGGCCGGCAAGGTTATGTGATGGCCGGTAGGTGGCCGGTGGTCCTCCTCTGTGTCATGATGCTGTTTTGTGTCTTTGTTTCCCAAGAAGTGCAAGGAAGGTTCATTGTCGGGTTTAGATTGTCTCTATGGAAGCTCAAAACTGTGTTTCGGCGCACGATGTTCATCGCCTGTCAACATGAACGAGGCGTATCCTTTTTAAACATATTGCAATTCCTCCGAGAGGTAAATTTAAAGGTGCCATCAAATGTCACTTTTATTTCATGCCTTCGTTCTCTTTTCATTCTCTCTTATTGCGCATTTCACATTTACGTATGCTACATGCGCGTTTTGCATCAGTTATGATTCACGCATAGAATATGCTCTTGCTCTTATTTCACATAGAATATGCTTTTGTATCTTGCATGGAACATGCCTTCACTTGTTCACTTTGTGCATCTATCGCACACGATTACTTTGGGCATCACATTTGTTCATTTTCACTATGCCCACTAAGTAAAAGCTTTCACTAATAGGCAAAGGATATTGTATCTACGGTTTATTTAAAGGCATTCATGTCTCAGTATGAAAACTTTTACGGCTTTGCAGGTAAGATTGTGAGTGTATCTACTACATTTGTTCATGTTACACATCTATCGAGTTGTTTGGCACTTTTTGCTTCTTTCTCTTTTATCTTGGGACACGTGAAATGCGAGCCTGAGCAATTTTCTCTTGTATCTCAGGATGCGTGATGCACAGCCTTGGGCAGGTTTCATCTCGAGACGCGTGAAACGCTGCCCCGAGCAGTTTTTCTTATCTCAGGATGCGTAAAATAAGACCCTGGGTGTGTTGTATCTCAGGAAGTGTGACGCGCAGCCCTGGGCGGGTTTTATCTCGAGGCGTGTGAAACGCGAGCTTGAGCGGTTTTTCTTATCTTCTTATGTTTTCAGCGTGATTAGAGTTTCTTAGGACGCGTAACGCACGGCCCTGGATTGGTTTCATCTCAGGACGCGTGAAATGCGAGCCCGAGCGGTTTTCTTTGTTATCTCAGGATGTGTGATGCGCGACCCTGGGCGGGTTCATCTCGAGACATGTAAAACGCAAGCCCAAGCAGTTTTTCTTGTTTCTTAGGACGCGTGACGTGCGGCCTTGGGTGGGTTTTATCTTGGGACACGTGAAATGCGAGCTCGAGCGATTTTTCTTGTTTCTCAGGACGCATAAAATGCAACCTTGAGTGTCTTTTATCTCGAGATGGGTGAAACACGGCCCTGAGCGGTTCGTCTTCAGGACGTGCGAAGTGCAAGCTTGAGCAGTTTCTCTTGTTTCTCGGGACGCATGAAACGTGAGCGCGAACGGTGTTTCTTGTTTCCCAAGTTGCATGAAACGCGACCTTGAGCGGTTTCTTGTTTCTCGAGACGTGTGAAACGCGATCCCGAGCGATTTTGTTCTCGTTTTTTCAGGATGCATGAAACGCAACCTTGAGCCGTGTTTTCTTTCCTCGTCTCACATTTTGGCGTGGTTGGAGTGTGGTTTTATCTTCTTTTTGCAAGGAATCTGCATTGGTTTAGCTTAAAGCTGCCCATTCATATGTTATATTCTCGTTATCTTGCTTATGGCATTTTGTTGTTGCTTATTGCATCATCTCGCATGATCATAAGTTTTCAAAATAGCCAGATTCGTGTGGCATATGAGTTCGTCTTTCAAAGTTGCATTGTGCATATCATTTGCATCTTGCCCTAGAACTACGCTGGTTTGATTCCTTGCAAAGGGATATGCAGGTAGCCTGTGGACGTAACCATTTATTTCTATCTTGATTGTTTGTCCAAGTCTTACCGCCTTGTCAAAATGCGTCGTCGCCGGGCTTTGACATTCACTCACGTCATTTTATGACTTCGAGTTCTGTCAAAGAGGGGCAACTGTAGACACTCCATTTTTTATGGCCCTTACGACTTGGACGTCCTTGCATGCACACCCGATGATGAATGTATTTGCTCGCCAAGTGCTCGAAGCCCTCAGTGGAATGCCCTAACTTTGAGCCTTTCAAACCCTACACCCTTGTTGCCTCAGTTTTGGACCAAGCCTTGGTTCTTCAAGCCTGCAACCCTTGGTGGCTTGCCGGCCACCATTTTGGGCTACCGGCTATCACTTTTTGGCTGCCGGCCACTAGTTTCTTTTGCAGATATTTTGTGACAACTGTGCCAATTGTTTGTACAAATGCATGCATCTGCCCCCACGTGTAGGGCTGGATGTTTTTTAGAGAGGCTCATGGTTTTCTATATATAGGAGATCTCCCTTCATGTTTTAAAGGTTAGAAGATTTTTAGATCAAAAATTGTCCTCTCTCTCTCTCTCTCTACAATTCTCTCTCTCTAGAGCAAATCTCTACACTTTAGCCTACAATTCCTTAACCTTTGCCTATACACCCTAAACCAAACCTTCTCATCTTTGAGTTGAGGTGTCTTTGAGCTTGGTTTGAGCTCTTGAAGGATGTGTTGTCTTGGTTTTGTTTCTTGAATTGCTTCTTCTCTTCAAAAGGTATAAGGCTTTGCCTATTTGCTTGCTTTATCTACCTTCAAGTGTTTTTGGGCTATAAAACCTTTGTATTTTTGGATTGAAACTTGGGTCCTAAGGCCATTAAAGGTTGAGGAGTTGATTGCCCTTCTTTGTACCTTGTTTTGAAGGCCTTAGCCCTTGTGTTTCCCACCCCTTTATTATCTTTTTCCAAGCTTTTAAACACTGATTTTTAGAGCTTTTTCAGTGGCCAAAATCATGTTTTGAAGTCCAAATTTAGAGGGGTTAGCCTCCCATCCTCGTGTCTTGCTTACTAGCTTAGCTTGTGCTATGTTTTAGCATATTAATCTAGTTACTGTTAGCTCAATTCCAGCATGTTTTAGGACTGTGTTACACCTGTTTTAGTACTGTTTGGGGCTGTTGGTGCATATGAGCTTTGCTCTACATGCTTATAGTGTAACTGTCCTCACAAGCTTGGTGTTCTAGGCCTTAGACACCAGCTTGTTTGAGTTGATAGCATTTATTTATGCTTTTCTCACTTATTTTTAGCACTTAATAATCTCTGCAACCTCCCTTCTTTCTTGGCTTTTGTTTTTCTTTGAAAGTGGTTCAAACAACTTATTTGTTTAAAGCATGAGATTGAGATGTCATGCTTAATGGTTTAATCCCTTAGGGGGTTCATTACCAATGGTATGATGTCTCTTTTATGCCTAAAACAACTCTTGGTTTGAGCCTTCTTTCCATTTAGAGGACTTAAACTCACTATTGGACTTAATAGATTAAAGGATAGTTGGTAATTTAAAATTGAGTAACTAAAATTGAGGCTAAAATGGTAAAAGATAATAATTTGGGTGTATTCAATCAGATGTTAATTGAACACATGGATGCTTGAGGCATTTCATACTCATTAGTGATGAAATGATTCAATGTTCCAAGGTCACTACTTCCCTTGATTATCCATGATAGGGAGGTGGTCTTTAGAGTCTCTTTTTGTTGCATTTATTGAAATTGCACACTTTGGTTCACAAGCCATCATGCTATGAAATTGCTTGAGTTGGTGGTTTGTGGCCTAAACTCACTATTCCTTTGATTTGTTCATGAAAAAGAGGGGTGAGTTGTGCAAACAACCCTTGAAAATACCCTGTGCATGCTCTATTTGTCCTCTGTTGCAGTAAGATGAACTGAGCATCAATGGCCGGCAGGCCACTTTTCATGGCCGGCAAGCCACCTTTGATAGCCAGCCAACTATCACTGGTGGCCGGCAGGCCCTCATCACTAGCCGGCCAGCCGGCCACTGATGAAAAATTCAACAGCGTGTTCCTTTGGTAGAGCAGAGTTATTCTGGAAGTGAGCAGCAGTGTAGGTGTTCTCTATGCAACAGAGGCTCTCCAAAAGCAAAACAGTGGCATTTTTGGATGGAAACCAAGCATGCACATGAACATCCCTCGTTTCCCGAGGTAGAGTAGTTAGTTGTCTAGTTTAATTACTTATTTTAATTGCACTTGTGTTGTAAATTATTTAATTAGTTAGCTAACTAGTTGTGTTGTAATAGTTGATGTTGTAATAATTAGCTTAATTATCTTATCTTTAATTAGCTTAGCTTATTTTAATTAGTTGGCTTTGTTCATTCGGACTCTCCTTCGTGAGAGCGCAATGTAATAATGTGTATGTCTTCCAACCTCACGTCTTTCTCCTTTTTATTTAACTGCTTAAAATGGTTAGATTAGGGACATCATGTTTTGTTTAGCATACTTCATGTTTGAATCCATTTGTATTGCATGCACTGGGGCTCAGTTCATCATTCTAACTACATTGTTACCTTAAATACTTCTTTGAATACGTGCTTAGACCGCATGCTATTTAATTGATTCATATGTCATATTAGTAGCCGAGCCAATTAGTTGCATTATCGCATGTGTTGCATTAGTCATATTGCATAAGTTAGGATCATGCATTTTTCTAACTCATTTCTCTTTTTGGCTTGGAGTACTAGGTGAGCCTTTACTCATTTTAGCATATCGCATGAATATTGATGTTGCCATGTCTAGCATGTTTGCCATGAGGCTAATTGCTTAAGTGTTAAACTACTTGAATGCCTACGGATGAAGGCTTGTTGCTTGAATTGGAACAATTTGAGTAGTGTTCATATACGATCACTTTTTTAAGTGGTACATATTTCGAAACAATTTTCAAAACGAACATGAATCGAATGTTCCTGTTCTTGCAAAGTTAGTCTATACTTGTGTGTGCGCATCACATAGTAATGCTAGCCTAATAACCAGAACAAGAGCATATAATGTTGATAAAAATCATATCATAATTAGTAAAGGCCGATCTTTGATCAGGCGAGCGGGGGTGCTCAATTCATGACTTTCCCCTCTCGTACCCAAGTTCCCAAGCCAAGACAATCTTGGTGATGACGGGCACGTGGCCTTTGGCACGAGTCATGGGTTTCCTAAATTTCCCAAAAATAAAATATTTAAGTGGCGACTCTGTATCTGGCAATGCAGTCCATTTTTGGCAATTTGATTCAAAATCGATTTTCCAAAAGATTTGCTGGATTTGGACTCTTTGGTGATTATCTATTTCACATTGCACTTGTGGAATCAGATTCAGAACTGCGGGAGTCCAGACTGTGGGGATTCTTTGTCTTCCGAAAGGGGGCGCGAAAAAGTCAGGCTACACACCTCCATCACCACCCATCCATCTTCCCCACATCCCACCTTCAAAACCTACCCACCCTTGAAACCTAGAAAGTCATTTGATGGCAATATTCTAGCGGTAATGCTAGTAACCATTTGATTAACTACACTTCTTCGATAATGACAATGAATGAAAGTTTTTTTCGGCAATCACAACTCCATGAGACAAGAGGAGTACAACAATAAAAGCTCCGATGAGATTCATAGCTTTGCTGGTATTCTTAACTCAAAGGAGATTGGCTTGGTAAGGGTAAATTTCTTGAAAAAAAATGATAAAAATAATAAAAATTGTTCATCATTTTTTGGGGACTAAACTCTCGAACATATGACCGAAATTCGAGAATACAGGCCCGAACATTGTTCATTTGTTCAGAAACAGGTAATAAAACATTTCTTATTTATTCAAGAACAGATAACTGAAACTCGTAGAGATCGTAGAACTCACAAAAGGAAAATATTGAATCAAAAATAAAAAAAAAAACTGAACATTTATTTTCTTAGGTCATGAACAAGTATGTGGAGATGAAATAGTAATCACTTTCGTAGGTTTTGTTAGGGTTTTTGGGAGAGAGGCTTTTTGGGATGTGGGGGTGTGCAATCAATTGAATGGGTGAGATGTTTTCACAAGGATAATTTTGGTATTATTTGGAGGGAGAAAAGAAATTTTAAGAGTTTCAGAATTTATAAATAGGGGTCCAAAGAAATAAGGGTCCAAAATAATTAATGGAGTGTATTAGTCATAACATGAATAACATGACTTTGATGATTTAGTTTTGATTTAATTGCGGACTTAAATTGTTTGAAATCTTATAACTAATTTAACATCATAATTTATCCTCATTTTGTCTTATTTATGTTTATTAGAGGCCAAAATTTCAGCTCAAACAAGCAAGAACCAACAAGCGGTAGTAGTAAGCAGCAAAAGCATTGTTTTGATGGATTATAATTAAAAACTTATTGTTTGATTAAATCATTATAATCTATGATTCTCTTAGTGTTTAACTATGTTTTTGAATGCCAAAAAGAAGTTTAAACAAGTGTTAAAGAAGTCGCATAACAACACCAAATAATAGCAGTAGAAGCAATCAAAACAAAGGAGACTGAAAATACACTAGGTGGACATCCAGGGGGACAACCGACTAGGCCAAAATTAGCCTGTTTCACTCCAGTTCAATTTAGCTTTGCTCCCACTGCCAGACCAACAGTATGCTCGACGACCGTGGTAGTCACCCTTCACGACCGGGACTCAGTCAGATGACCGGGTGGACATCCAAGAGGATGACCACCAAGAGAAAATGGTCACAGTGGTCATCTGGGTGGATGACCACCTTGTACAGAGCTGTCAAATTCTGTGAACTGATAAAAGCATGGTTTGCATCAGATACCCATCATTCAAGGGGCAAAACACTCATGGATGTCAAGGAATATTTGAGCAATGAATTTGTATATCATCTCACCCATCATCATCCCATCTCTTCAACGGGAATAAAGAAATGGGTTGTGTCAGACAGAATAGAGCACTGACCTTTGCCACTACAACAAAAAGAGTTTTTGGAGACGAAAGCTAATGATGAAAATAATTTTTGTCACGAAAGACATACCTTTTAGTGAAGAAGATAATATTTTGTCTCCAAATGTACCATTTTTAGAGAGAAATATAAAATTTCGTCACCAATCTACATACATAATAAAAAAATTAGGTGACAAAATTATTTTTCGTTGTTATTTTTATTTTTTTGTGACCGAAGATTTTTTCGCTAATTTTTTTGGTTGGCGCCAAAATTTTGAGACTTTTGGTGAGGAAAAAATTAGTCACCAATTATAAAATTATTAGTGACGAATATATTTTAGTCACCAAAATTTTTTAATATTTTGATATCATTTAGTGAGGAAACTATTTTTGTGATCAATAATTTTATCTTTTAGTGAGAAAATAATTTTATCACCAATTTTGGAAAAAAAAAATTGAGCGACAATGAAAAGTAAAATAAAAATTTTTCCCACATTTTGTCTAGCTGTTTTCCTCTCTCTCTCTCTCTCTAAACACACACCCACAAGGCATGCTGTCAATATATCAAAATGCACAATCCAAGTCTTTGGCTTCTAATCAAAATGAACCTATAAGGTTTCATCAAAAGGGAGAAGGGTTCGAAGGGAGCTCATCTCTTTGAATCGTCTCATGAAGAAGGTTACCTGGTACACACTGCTTTGTTAATTTCTATTAAAGTGATTACTCATTCTTTGTTTGATTTTGATTTCGATTTCGATTTCGATTTTGATTTTGATTGTCTCATTGATTTCGATTTCAACTCTCTGGTGCAGATTCTCTTTCTTTTTATGGTAAACTGTTACTGCTTCTCTTTCACTCATCCTCTGACTCTCTCTCTCTTTTTCTCTCTCTCTCTCTCTCTCTCTGAAGCTAGGGTTTCAAACCACCACAGTCAAGAGGTGTTGATTGAACGAAGGTAGATTTTTCTATTTCTAGCCAAACTCTGTTCAGATTTTTCTATCACCATTTGTTCTATTTCATGTATATGTTTAGTGATTTGGGGACTTCAATTGAAAAAAAAAAAAAAAAATTTGTTTTGAGAAGTTAAGTTTTAAATTGAGAATTTTGGGTTTTTATTTGGGGGTTTTGATTGAAAAATTGAGGTTTTGTTGTCATTGCCAATTTTTCAGGTAATTTTGATTTTTACTTCTCATGGTTCCTATTTTACTTTCACCATTCTCTCTTTGTTCAAGATTTGTGCTAGGTTTTTGCTGGAAAGAAAATTCGTATAAGGTGATTCTCTTCCTTGTCTTTGTGTGATGTTTGCAAATGTTTGTATGAATCTAAATATTAACATATACCCAAAATCGTGACTCTCCATATCAAGATGATTTGTGTTATGTGTACGATGATTACTTTTCTCTGTTTCTCTTTATTGTTTTTGGCTGGGTATGTTTGTGAATCTATGTTTTCTTAGGTATCTCTATGTATCTCTATTTTATTTCTACTTCTACTGGCTAGCAGAGAAGAAAACTATATATATGTTATTTATGCCTCCTAGGTGCTTGATAAAATGCCACGAAGAATGGATGGCTCTTCCTATACTTTTATATTGTTTTCTTGTGGGTGTTTTTTTAATACATATCTATCTATATCTCTATAGTATTATTAAAAGTGAACACCTCACTTAATTTCTATGAATTCCTTTGTCTCCTTGTGTCAAGTATCAATTTCTCTCTCCAAAAGGAAAAAAATAGTAGTTATACGAGGGCTATGAATTGGTGGGGTTTAGAGCTATGAATTGTACCTTTATTTAGTGCTTTGTGTGTGTGGAGTAGGGGTAGTTGACATGTGGGAGTGGAATTAATGGGCCATTTAGACTTAAGATGAGATAGCATCAATTGTTCATGTATGGCTAGCTTCAACTCTATTTTGTTTCTCCTTGAGTAATATGGACTTCTTTATTTCATAAATAGCAAAAAACAAAATGAATAGTTATTAAATTAGATGCCATTATCTGAATGACTCATAATTTTGAGATGGAAAAATGAAAACATTATTAAAAAATCTGAATAGTTATACATAACTGATAATGTTTCTACCTTCATTTTCTATGCTAGTGAGATGGGCCATTTAGCCTCCACAGGATATTCACTATCAATGGGCGGGTGGAATCCTATGGATCTTGTGTATATATATATATAAAGAAAATGGCTATATATGAAACTTATCATGTTAGATATGAGAAATCACCAAGGAGATGAAAAGTTTGGTGAAATAAAAATGTGAATAAATCACAAAATATAATGTTTATTCAGCAAACATAAGCTTGATATGTTCTGTTTTGTGGATTTGCGAAGTTCTTGCCCAAGTTGCATACTTTGGTTCTCACTAACAATCAACTAACTAACTTGGTTGAGATTGATCCTCTTATATCACTCCCTAAGCTGTAGTTCCTTAGTCTTCTTGATAATAATATCACAAAGAAGCCAAATTAATGCTTATATGTCATCCACAAGCTGAAATCATTGCGCTTGTTGGACTTCAAGAAAGTGAAACATAAGGTCAATATGTTGTTGTCATTCACTTGTTAGTTTTGATTAACTTCTTAGGCATGTTAAGGCTTAATTTTTTGAAACCAAGCCTCTGTTTGTTATGTGACATGATTGACTTTCAACTGTAACAATGTTCCTATTCTTGAATTTTGTAAATGAGAAATTGTTATCCTTCTGCCTTTTCAAAAAGCATTGGGTAAAAGGTTTGGAGCCTAACCTTAGGAAAAAATAAAAAGAAAAAGTGAAAGTAGGTGCAGAAGTTTTGCATATGATGTTATTTTTTGGTTAAATGCTCCTTGACTTTAGTGGCTTATATTAAAAATACACATCGATAGGAATATACTAATGTCTAATTTGTTGTATATGAATTTAACTCTAAATTTTTTTTTTCTCCCTCATAGAAATGTTATTACCTACAAACTAATTACTTTATATTTTCTAATATTTATTGGAATTTTTCTTCTAAAAGATTTGGATTTACATGTTGCTTTACCTAACTGATGCTAAATTGACTATGATCTTCCGCTTGATGGTTTGGTGTAGGTCTATCAGTTGTTTAGAATAGATATCCTGATGCTATACTTTTGGCTCATGAGAACACCATGGGTCGCATTCAAAAAGGTTACAATTTTCCTTTGTTTAACCTCCCTATTCCTTTAAGGCCTTTGCTTGATTTTTTTGTTTTGGGAAAGAATTTTGATCAAGGCCATGTATGCACAGCTATTTCTTTATTTTAGAAGTTAACTCCCTTCGCATTTTAGTTTTCCTTGTTGTCTACATGTATATTTCAAATTTTATTTATTTATTTTTTGGGGTGGGGCTTAGACTTAAGACTTTTGTAAGGTTTAGGAAGTTAGTTTGTGAATGTGGGAAAGGCTATAACACTGGTGTTTGGAGATTGCTTGGTCATGTTGCGATAAAGATATTTGACTAGACTGTTTAAGAACAATAGATAATATATTTTGAAATTGGGGGTATTCATTAAAAGACGCACAATACTTTGTCACATGAAACAAAATTGACAATTTAACTAAAAACAAGAAATAAAGTTCTGTGAGGGTGATCCAACAATAGTGTCTTTTGCAGATGCGGTTCTAATCTTGCATCACATCGTCAACAAGTGCTTTAATTCTTTTAGAAATCCAAAAGTAGTGTTAACATTCTTGGCTCCTTGTATCAGTAGATAATGACAAGCTGATGCAAAATTGTCATCCTGATTAACAATGAATTGTGGGATTTAAGGGTTGGAAATCTGCCATGTAGTTTAATTAACACCCTCACTACAAATTTTAGGGACAAATGGTATCTGACTAATATGCCTCATAATTTAGTGGTGGCAGTACTGATCTTCAGTATAATGTGTTAGCATTCTTCTGCTGAAATAATTCCAGTTTTTTTTCTTTTCTTTTTTTTTTTTTTTTTTTTTTTGAAACATTTCTACCCAAAGGATTCTAATTTCAGAGCATATTGAGATATGTGTTTTGAGTTGAGAACCAAGTGCTTAGAACTTTTGACCTTTCACTTTCTATATTTTTATATAATAAAATTTTCTTAAAAGGAAAATACTAAGTTTTTTTTATTTATAGACTGAACTTGTCTCTAATTAGGTCTAAGCCTATATATTAAACTAAACCCTTTGGCCTATATATTAAACGAAACCCTTTCACAAGTGAACCACGTTTGTGAGGGCTAAGGAAGAAGTCCAAACTGGAATACAATGGTGACATCCCTTTAATCTAGGCTTGAATCAAGGTGCTATGGTCACTTTCACTATCACACTGTCCCAACTAATATCTGTAAACACTTAATTCTAATTTGTGATATTCTAATAATAGCCAACCCCCACAACCAATTTCTTTTATGCAATCAGCACTGACAACCTTTGACATTAGTATAACAACACCTTTTCTTCCATCATACTACAGGTGGGGTGTGGGTACAAGCTGGGTTCATGTTGGGCCTAAACTTGAAATTATGTTTTATTTTTTCCTATGTAGGAGCGAATTGAGGGAAAAAATCTATTTTCATCAGAAGAAGTTGAAGAACAATCTAAAAAGGAATTTGCAAAGACATTTGTACCTGTTGAGGCTCCAAGTACCCCAGAGGTTCCAAAGGAAGAGCAAGCAACTAAACCAGTTGCTCTGACGCCAGAGAAAATTATAGCTATCAAGGTATCATCCACATTGTATCTTTTTTCTTTATTTCTTCTTGTCCATCGATTCCATATTTTTATTGAATTAAGGGAGAACCCTAAACTGGAATGGTAGAAGATTCTCATTTGCCACATTTAAGTAGTTGACAATTCTAATATGCAAATTTCCCTCAAGTTTTTTGTGATTAATGAATTGAGTTTTGCTGTCCTATCTACTACAACTTTGGCCCATCTTTGCTAAGTCTTGGCTTTATCTTTCACAAGACTTGGTTCTAAAGCAATATTTATTTTGATCCTCTTCTTGCTTCATAGAGCCTTCATTTTTCCATGTTTATACAAGTAGCAATTTACTGTTTAATATATGTTTAACAATGGAATTGCAAGTTGCTATTATCAGTTCCCAAACTCTTGAAGAGGTAGCAAGGCTAGAAAAGGTGAACTGCAGATGTCAAATGATTTCCATTTTTCATTGCTTTCTCCCCTAGCCCATGAGGTGGCTTTTGAAATTGTTGACAGTCTGATGGTTTTTATGTTGGCTTGAATTGTGATGAGTAGGCACTAAAGTCAGGCCAGCTTCCTACAGATCTTAAAATTAGTGATAATGATGCCACGACCAACACTGAAGCAACCAAAGAAGACAAAATGGTCACAAATGAGGAAAATGAAGCTAAATGATGGGCCAAATGATGCTAAGCCTGAACAGAAGAATAATGAGTCTGTAATGATCTATAATCGATATTATATTGAACAGGTTATTAAAATGCACAAGTTATTTTGATTGTGTTGTCGTAGTTTTTGATTTTACTAGAATTGATGTTATAGGTTGGATGTTATATATTAATTTCTCGTTACTATGAGACATTATTTTGCTTGTGTTATTTTATGAAAATGAACATTTTAATTTTATATTGATTTGTATTAGATATTTTATTGAATACATTATTAGAATGAACAAGGATTGTTTATTGCAAATATGCCCCCTATATAATTTTTAAAATTTATTTATTATTGGTGACAAAAAAAATTTGTTGCTCAAATTTTTTAATCCCAACAAATAATTTCGTCACACGTTCAGTATTTCGTCACTAAATTGAAATATTTGTTGACAAAAATTTTCGTCACTGAAGGGCTTTTTTTTTTTTTTTTCTTTTTTCTCTCCCTCTTAGATTATATCCCTCTCTCTCTCTTATTTGAGTTCATCTTAGTTATAAAAATTATATAATTTGATTTGTTGGAAACCAAAGGATGGCTTGTCACGCAGCGAAGGGAGAATGGAATCCAGTTCCGAAGCAGTGAAGGGTTGGGAGGCAACGTAGCCCAACAAGGGACTTTGCTATTTTTACTATCTTTGTAGATAGCATACCAGAAAGGTTGGATCCTAAGAGACTGTTTCAGCTGTTCAGCAAGTTTGGGGTGGTAAAAAATGTATTCATTCCAATGAAAAGAAGGAAAGCCATAGGCTCTAGGTTTGGATTTGTGAGGTATGATTGCCCAGTTGCTACAAGCATGGCAGTTCAAAAAAATGAATGGAGTCTGGCTTGAGGATAAGGTATTAAAGTAAAAACTGCAGAGTTTGGCAAATCAAATCAGAAGGAGCAAAGTACATTGGTAAGAAGACAAGGCCAGCTGAAGGAGTCATAGTGGGTACCTAGACTGAAACGAGTAGAGAAAGTAAGAGAGGAAATCATACGCTGAACCAGTAGTACAAAGGCCTGAACAGAGGACAGGGAGGTTAACAGTAAAAGTTAGTAAAGAAGGTAATGGCTGGTTATATGAGAGCCTAATAGTAAAGCTAAAAACTTTTTTCTCCTACTGTGCTTTTAAAGATGAAGTTGCTACAAGAGGGATGAAGGGGGTTGTTGTTAGAGAAGGGGGTGGAAGAATGACAATTTTTTCGTTCAGTTCAGTAGCAAAAATGAAGGAAGGTTATATAAAATTAAAAGAATGGGTGTATGAATGGTGTGACTTAATGTCTGAATGGAAGGAAGGGGAGATTTTTTAGCAGGATCAGTGTGTATGGTTATGGTGCTTCGGCATTCCAGTTAACCTATGGAATGCGAATACCTTCAGAAACATTGGTAAAGTATGGGGAGAGGTGGTGCAACTCGATGAAGATACAATCAGAATGAAATCATTTCGATACGGCAAGGTGAGAATCATTACAAAAAGTTTGGATACCATAAGCTCGGTATTATTCCTGGATTATGATGGTAAGTTGCTCCCAGTCTGTGTTTGTGAAGTTTACGATCTTTTATGGACATCGAGTGAGTTGTATCATAATCACAAAACTGAGGAGGTGGGGGTGAATAAGGAGTCTGATTAGGTGTCTATGGTTAGGAGTTTATCGGCGGCAATCGGCGGCGGAGAAATGCCACGATCGAAGAAGGTGAAAGGTATAAGGCGAAGTGTTGAAGATGGGCAACAGAGGGATGACTTGGAGGGAGCTGCTGATGTGGAGGATGAATGGGTAGACACAAGGGGAAAACGTTTGAATGAGGTGGAGGGGAATTCAAATTGGGGGACTATGTTGGTGGCTCAAAATACAGATAATGTATTGGAGAGTCCAACCGACGGGGACTGCATTAATGAGAAGGAGCATGTGTCTGAAACAATAATGATGGATAAGGAAGTGGATGGGAAAAAGGAAGAGTATAATAGTATTTTATCTATGAAAAAAGGTAATGGGGTAGAAATGATCAGGCCCAATAAGAGTGCTGAAGTGGAGGGGTTTATGAGAAGCCTTAGTGGGTCAGATTTAAATAGGCCCAATTTAAATTTGAAAGTTGTTTCAGAAGGGTTCCATACTGGAGTTAAGAGTCTACTGTCCAACTAGGCCATCATAGGTCCTATTTATTCTGACCCAAGTAATGTGGGGAACAGATCAAATAAAAAAAAAAAAAAAAAAAAAAAAGATGGATAGAACCAAGAAGAGTACAAAAGTCAAAAGAGGGAAAGAGGTGTGTAGGGGAAGTTCTGGCGATGGGACCAAAGGAAGCAGGAAAATGAAGGATGTTCCAGTATTCTGAAGAAAATCAATGGGTTTTGGTAGTGGTCTTCAGCGGGCAGCAGTTTTTAGGGCAGCATCAGTTGCCTTATCTAAATCAATATCACAAGATAGTGGGTCTAGTAGAAGAAAAAAGTTTCTTAATGAGGCTCAAGTATCAATTAGAATTGGGAAAGTATTGGGGGTGGATTATGAAGGAAATGAGGAGGAAGTAACGAGCAGAATCATAGAATTAGAAGAAAAGGATAGGGAAAGAATAGAAGATTTTGCGAAAGGGGTAGAGATGGCTCAAAATTGAGCTATCTTCGAAGGTGATGCAGGTGTCAGATATTTTTGCAAATGAAGGTTATGTCTTGGAATGTGCGAGGATTAGGGAGAAGAGAAAAAAAAAAGGGGGAAAATAAAGAAGTTGGTGTATAATAGAAAGGTTGAATTACTTATGATGCAAGAGATCAAGAGAAGGAGTATGAATGATTGTTTTGTTAGGTCCTTATGGCCATCAGAAAAATTTGAGTTTATGGTGGTGGATTCAAATGGGAGTGCAAGAGGGTTAATTTGTGTTTGGAATCAAGAAGTATTCTAGTTAAAAGATTGTTGCAGCACCAGAAATTTCATTCTTCTCTCAGGTGTGTTTCATCAATCATTTGAGTGTGTGGTTGTAAACTTATATGCTCCAAATGATGATATAAGAAGGAAAAAGTTCTATTGGGTTTAGTGGAACGAATTGGAATGGAATGGAATGGAATAGAATAACCATTCTCTTAAAATGGTGAATGATCATTTCATTTGTAATGTATTTTTTCATTATTTTTTTAGTGAACTAAACATGATAATGAATATTTTGATAGAATGATGAATATTTGGCCCCAAGTGGAATGGCACTATTTGTTGTAAATTAAATAAGTGCACTTAACGCACCAATAAATCCCAAATTTGTATCTTGTCACCCATTTGGTCCTATTTCTTTTTTCTTATGAACCGTTAGGTCCTAACTCAATGTTAATGACCAAATTAATCGCGTTACGTCGCGTGTGGGAACTGATGGTCAGGGAAAATGTGGGTTTTCACAATGTGGAATTTACGCTTATGCCCAAACCTTTAATGCAATGTGTTCATTGTTATCCGGTCGAGTTGTTTTGAATGGAAGAGTCGTAGATGGAAATGAGTGTAGTTTCCGATGTTAATGGCGTAATGTTGGTGGGGGTGTGAGTCATTTGTCGCAATCGACGGCGAGGCGTTGTGGATTGGTATCCTAAATTACAAACCCATTAGCGTTGTAAACCCTAGAAAATACGAACAATTGATAAGCCATTGTTGTTCTCCCCTGCTGTTCGCGCACACCATCCGAACATCGCTCACTGGTCACTGACTCGTACTGTGTTAGTTGAAAATGGCGTCAGGTACGTTGTTTATTTGTAAGTGATAGTCGTTGATTTCGTATATGTTGAATTGGTTAATGTATGTGACTATGTTGGAGGGTGCAAGATGTTATGAACATTAGGATTCAGGATAATTTGTGCGCTGTGATTGTAAAATCCGTATTTTATTGTTGGTTGTCATTGCTGGGAAGGGTGATTATTGCCGGTATTAGTGTGTTAATGTTGTTGGATATTTTGTGAAATTGCATTTATTTGTGGAATTGCATTCATTTTGTTTTGGGTGTAGTTGAGGGTGATGTTTGTGGTGTGATGTCGTAAAGTTACTGGGTTTTCAAATGTAATGTTACTGGTTTTGGTGAATTTAAGGTTAGTTGTGGGTTTTACTGTATGTGTTCGTAATGTAATGTTCTTGTATTTCTTTGTATGTGTTTGGTATGGTTTTGGGTGGTGTTATGATGTTGTCCTTTTTTTTGTAATTAGAGGTTTGCGATGGTTTTTAAATTGTACGTAACGCAATGGTAGTCGTTCATTAACGTCAGAGTGTATACTGTTCTGTAACATGTTCTGTAACATGAAAGTAAAAGTAGTGGGGTGTTCTGTGACACGTTGGTTTAAGACCCATACTGTGTTAGTTGAAAATGGCGTCAGGTACGTTGTTGATTTGTATGTGATAGTCGTCGATTTCGTATATGCTAAAGTGGTTAATGTGTGTGAGTATGTTGGAGGGTGCAATATGTTGTGAACATTAGGATATAGGATAATTTGTGCGCCGTGATTGTAAAATCCGTATTTTATTGTTGGTTGCCATCACTGGGAGGGGTGATTATTGCCGGTTTTAGTGTGTTAATGTTGTTGGATAATTTATGGAATTGCATTTATTTGTGGAGTTGCATTTAGTTTGCTTTGGGTGTAGAATGAAACACCAGCATCAACATTGTATTCATAAAAAACATTAAAACTAAAGACATTAAAAATAGTTAGGGCCTAACATGAATTGTGAAACCAGTTTGGAAGAAAATACCGCAGTACTATCATGTATTTAAAAACTGACTACTATAAAAAAAAATTAACCACATGGCATCCCATTTATATCAGCTCTTTGCATGTCTTCCTATTGTGCTTGCCGAATTTCCCACAACGCCCACACCAAATATGTTGAACTACCTCGCCCTTAGATGGAATCCTTTTCCGTTTGGGCCTACCCGGCGGACGCTTGACTGTTGGCGGTGCTATCATATACTCAGCTGCGTTGACATTTGGCTTCTCCACGGTAGGGATAGGATATATTGTTCCACTATATGAAGAACGAAATGTGTCGATGTGAAATGCTCGGTCTGTGGAATTGTAAATATTCCTCCCGCTATTACGGAATGCGATAACGGCATGAGAACATGGGAACCCATTTATCTGCCACTGAAAATAGGAACACGTATGCCTACCCACATCAACCAACACCGACGGGTTTGAGTGAACCTCGTACACCTCGTCATTAGCCTGACTAACACACCATGGCCTGCTATCGTTAAACGCCTTCGCCAATTTCTTCTCCATTTTAGGGCATAATATACCAGCCCATGTGTTGCACTTAACTCTGCGTTCTTCCATCTGCTCCATGATTTGACCCCTTATCATATCAACTAGCCGAGTAATAGGAAGATGACGCGCATCACTCACCCAATTATTGAAAGATTCAGCAGTGTTTGAGCACATCTCACCATACTGTTGCCCCCTGAAAAATAACACAGCTAAAGGGGTACGGAAAACATGTACAATAATGTGAACAAAAAGGAATAATTTATACAAGAAATGAAAGTGATAGTAATGTACAAATCGCAAATTACTTGAAATATGCGTTAGACCAATGTTTGGGGTCCAAGTCCTTTATAAAACCTTCAATCACAGTAGAGCTACACTTCTTGAGTACTTCCATCTTCTCATTGAAACAATTAACAGTGGGCGCGTAGGCACGTTCACGCAACTTGCGCATCAACCCAATCTTCTGCGAAGCATTAACATATTTCATGCGGTCACGTAAATTCATTTGGAGATGCACCAAACAATATGCATGATGTGCCAACAGAAATACATTTGGCAAACATTGCAACAGTCCAACGTGACAGTCAGATATGAACGTCAATGTTCAGCCACCACTGACAACTTGTTTCAAATTCTGTAGAAACCATTCCCAATTGGCTGCATTCTCGGAATCAACAACAGCAAATACCACAGGAAATAATCCTACATACAAATCATGAAACAGATGAAAAATCAACCCCAACAATTTGGATGCCAATGAAAAATTACATACGAATAAAATGTACTGCAATGTGTTATATCACATGTGAAGAAAAAAGTTGTGCAATGTGTAATGTGGTATATGAAACATGTTTTTAAAAAAAATTTTATTAATCATGCCAATATGTTTTCCGAGTCCACCATGCTGTCAATCCCATGACAACATGTTTGAACAAAACATTGAGTGGGCAAATGAACATATAGTAAACACCATTCAAAATACGTAAACCATACGGAAAAATATAATTGAAACAACATTACCTTGATTGCCGTCTTTCGCGGTAGCGGCAAGCAAATTACCTTTGAATCTCCCTTTCAAAAACATTCCATCCAAAAACAACAAAGGCTGACAATGATTGAACCCATCTATACACGCACGGAACGATATAAAATACTGAACAAACTTCCCTGTTTGCTGCTCAAATTCAAGGTTAATGTAACTGTTTGGATTTTTTTCCATTACGGAATCGCTATACCACCTAAGTTGGTCAAACGACATAGCATGATCCCCATACACTTCACCCCTTGCTTTCTCAACACCCAACCATGCCACACGATAACTAATCTCCAATCCATACTCATTTCTCAAATCGAACACCACATCCGTAGGACAAGTCAATGGCTGATCGCGCACCCGATCCGCAACAACAGTAGACACCAAATCAGAACCCGTACGCGGGTTCCTATAAGTCCGCACAGCAGCACCACAAGAGAGCACGCTATCGAACCTCTTAATGCATGATACCCTCGTTGATGGAATCATCCTCGTGTGAACTAACCACATACACCCTGTCTGCCCTGCAAACTTGCACACTGCAGTAATTCGGACCGAATCATTTTTAACATACTTGAATTGGAATCCACGTTCCACGGCGTACTTGCGTAGAACTTCTCAGAATTCATTTGCTCCCCCATCAAAACATTGTCCCACATGGGTAATTCCATACACCCATTGAGCCGACAGAAATGTCTTTGACCTATTAGGACAGTATGTTGGTAACAAATCTGCTTGATCCTCAACACCAGACATCTGAATATCATCCTGATCATTCCCACCATCATCCGTGCAATCCAGCAAACCACAAGTACCACCCACCCCACCACTTCGAGCCTGAACAATGACCTCAATGTGCTTAAGGCCGAACGATTTACCCAGACACAACATGTTGTTAATGTCATCATCACTAACCACCTTAAACCTCTTATACTCGGGAACATCGAACAACAAACTGACTACCCTCGGGACCAACCCATCAAATTTCCCACAAATATCATCAACAATCTGTGCAAACGTGACACCACAATGCAACCAAAACAAAACACTGGTCTGTCCATGGGTACACAAGAGCAGAATCCCATCCTTCATACCTGAGATGACAACATTTCAGACCCAGATAACATCGGAAAAAAATAAAAATAAAAAACATGAGATAAGACAAGTCTGTCCATGGGTACACACGGCCATCATCCCATCCTCTATACGTAATAAGACACCATTTCTGACCCAGTTAACATCGGGGAAAAAAAAAATTAAAAAACTGAGGACTTAAGGTCGGCGTGGCATTTGTGATGTTCATTTAACAAACCCTACATACACAAAACAAGCATTGAGTTTAACAAGGAACCCAAACGCTACAATACGACTCACAAACAAAACACCAACACCCCCAAATCACAACCATGCAGAAACAAACAAAGAAATGTAAACAAAAAGAACGAAACCATTAGAGAACACCAACCTGTTGGGCCGGCAGAATTTACAACAAAACGAACCCACCAAAAATGGTTGTCGCGATGGCGTAATTCACAGGGTAAAAAGCCCCAGCAAAACGTCAACAGAATTGGAACACCAAACACAGCCCACAATATTCCACCATATACAACAAGATGAATGTTAATCAATCAGAATCCCACCCCACACGTTGACATTGCCTTATCCACCCAAAAACTGAAACAACCATTTAGGTAACAAATGACACCAAGGGTATTCATGTAAACATAACATAGATAAAATCATCCTTAAAAAACCTACCAAAAAAATAGGACTAAATGGTGTATAAAAAAACTTTCAGGACTAAATGGTTTAACTTTCTACCATATAGGATTTACTGGTAATTTTTCCTTTATTTATTTGGGTCACATTAATTTTCTATTTTTTGCATATATTTTTGTAAAAAATCAAAAAGTGTACTTATTTAGATCATCTCAAAAACCTTCTGAGTGAAATTATAGACACTGTCCTCAATTTTCTTTTGAAGTGAGAAGCAAAACAAAAATATGAATTGAATGTGTCATTTTTTTTTTAATCTAAAATAATAACTGATAATGACAGATAACTATTTCGAAACAAAAATGAAAATGATGTTAACAATGGTAAAATTAAAATTTCATGACCCTAAGTAATTTTTTTTCTAAAATTACAAAGATAACAATGTAATTAATCAAAAATTAAACGTGAGAAAGGCGAAAAACCACCACTAGCTTCATGTACGTTTTTCTTTTCATTTGTCTTAAGAGTTATTTTGGGAAGGGGCTTATAAAATGATTTTTTGATTTATTACGAAAAAAATACAAAATGTAGACCAGTAACGTGACTCAAATAAACAAATAAGTTAAATTTTTTTTCTCCTTATTTCCAAAAAAGCCTAAATAAGAAAAATTAATTTCATCTAACAATTATGGTTTCGTCATTACCTTAAAATTGATATTTTTATTTTTATATTTCCTGTGCCAAAAAAAAAAAAATGGCATGTGATACGATGAGTACATACTCAACATTAAAAAGTCAACTTACATGTAGTTGACTGATGACAAATTTGGTAAAGCTAGAATACTAGAATGATTGCATGATTCTTGTAACGCCCCCAAAATAATACAATAAAGATAACTCATATGCGACATAAATATGAGAAACAACATATTTTCATATATCAGAGTTCACTGTTTATTAACTAGTTAAATGTCATGTAGGCTTACATATTTCCAAATCATTGCTTGGTTACACAAATTGAGTCTCGCTCATTACATCTTAAGCCTTTGGCTTTATAAATAACAAACATACACACATAAGGTATAATTAAGAAGCTCTTGCTTTCCGAAAGTCCATCCACGCTATTGCCTTGGAGGAAACATCTCATCTGCACCTGAAAATGGTATTCCCGTATAGGGTGAGCCAACAGCCCAGTAGAGATAATCTAACACAATATATGAGGTTTAGCAAAGGTATAAATACTACGTGCATAAACAATACCGATACTAAAACATCCACAAGGCCTGCATATTCATATGCCACTAAGACCTAACCTCGTTCCATTTTCCTTCAATTCATTTCCAATTCACATATACTACTCAATTCATGAGTTAAATTCATTATCTTTCAACAATCGAAATGAGACTACAACTCAATGGTTTTCCAACTATGCAAAACACACTTAAACACTTCAAACCTTCCATTTTACGGATATTTTGTTCGAAGGAATCGGCACCCATTTATATATGAAATTTCGGGTCTTTCACCTAAGACACTCTGGCCAACTTGCTTTAAATGGAGTCCATCCCCTTTCTCCTCCCAAACAAATATACATATGCAATATATTTATAAACATAATCACATATGGAGTACATCCCCTTTCTCCTCCCAATAAACATACATATATAATGTATTTATAACATGGTCATATTCAATGACACCAATAATGGATTAGCATTAAATCGCCTAACCCTCATGTAATTTCTATAACAATCATAGCTATCCTCTACCAATAGCCCAATGCAATTATTTCAAAAGAGATGTTCAATATCAAAATAGATAGTTTATTCAAAACTTCCATAGATGAGATATTACATATCCAATATCACCATTTATAACCACAACCTTCCAATATCACATTTTCAATGTTAATCCCAATTATTTATGCAAAATAATGATTTAATCAAATTAGGAAAAAAATCCCCATTTTACCAAATATCAACCAAAACACCAAAAACAACTATTTTGGCACAATACAATCTTGTATCCAAACCTCAAACCCACTTATACCAATTTGATCAAAAACCCTCTTTTCGTACAACACTCAAATCTTAGATTTGCCCAAACCACAACCAAATCCCATCATCTATACACAATAGCAAATAACTAAGCTAAAAACTATATTAGAGTGTAGAAAATCCCTACCTCAAGTGTAGAAAACCCAAGCAATAAGGTGGAACTTCAAAGATGACGAAACCAATTTCTTCTTGGATTAAAATGAAGCTCTTGTAGCCCTCTACCATTTTCCAAAGACCTTAAGGTGAAAAGATCCTTAGATCTAAGTGTATTTGTAGAGAGAAGTCGAACCATAGAGAGAGAAGGAGTTGATTTCGGGTTTGTGAGTGAAAAGGGATCAGAAAAATGAAGTAAAATGACGCTGCTGTGAACTGATGTACACCAGGCTCGCCGAGCTAAGGAGTTCTCGCTTGAGCGACCAGACACAAAAGGGTCGCCTCACTCGAACGCAAGAAGCGTCGCTCGAGCGTAGAATGCAAAGCTTCAAGTCTGCCACCCAACGCAAACGCACGCTCAAGCGCAAGAATCCTCGCTCGGGCGAAGAAACATTTTCACAAGGCTCGCTCGACGCTTGAGCGAAGAGGCCAAAATCTGGACAATAACCATTTGTACCAAAAGACAACCAACCTGTTCCAAACTCGCCCAACAAGTCCCAAAAATCAAATTCATAGAATTAAAGGGAGGAAACAAGACATAGACAACAATATACAATCACGGAACCCGAGTCCGGAACACAATAAGGTCGGGGTAAAACCCGGATCGCTATAATTCCGCGTGTAATAAAATTTATTTACATAGCAAAAGTTGTGTAGGATTTATAATGTGATTTTATAATGAGAGCTTGTTTGGGATGAATTAAAATAGTATATTTTTCATTTTTTTTTGGAGTTATATTATCTTTTAATTTTTTCACATATTTTTTTTTATAAAAAATTAAAAATTACATTTATTTAAATAATTCTAAACACCCTGATAATATGAAAATGGCAAACTCTCTTTCAATAACCATAACATTTGAAGTCATACAATTGGATGACCTATTCACTTGTGACCCAATTAAATTCTTTCTTTGCTTCCAACAATAAAAGTTTTGTCTTTGCCCTCGCTTTAGTACTTGTAGCCTAGGTAAACCTACGTGATTGAGCTAGAATTTCAACAATAAATTTAAACAAAAATGCTTTGAACCACCCTTATCGATCCATAATTTATTCCAAATGTATTTATAGGATCCATAAGTAAAATGAATTTAAACAATTAAGTATTTTTTCTAAATAAATTATGAATTTATAGTGTTATTGTATTTAAAAAGTACTTAGAAAATTGCATTTATGTATGGAGGATTGTTTTGGAAAAATAGTTAAAAACTGACATTTTAATTTTAAATTTTTTTTTTTTGACATTTTTAGAAAAAATGCGTAAAAAATATGAAAAATGATAGGACTCAAAATGAACTAAAAGATAACTTTTAACCATCTTTTCAAAATAACCCTCGACATCGCTTTCCAATTGTTTCTAATGACAAGAAAATTAAAAGTTCAATTTTGGAGCGATTGCATCTCTGGAAATTTTGAAATGATCACAAATTGAAAGGGGCCCTAATAATAGCTTTAGACCTTGCCTCTACGGGTGGTTTTGAAGTTTTTGGGGTAATCAAGAAATGGTTGGAGATAGTTAATAGATGAGCGAGACTGATGATGTAACGCCCTCAGAATAATACATAAAACCCATCACTTTAGACTTGCATTGATATAAGAGAAATCAACACCATTTCTATTCATCAGAGTAGTTCTTACAACAGTATTACAAGTTAACAACAAAAGCAAATTCCCTACGGGCTTACAGCTTTCCAAGTTAACACTTGGTTACACAAAAGAAGAGTACTAACTCTATACAAAATAAGCCCACGGCTTGATAAACATGTAATACAATCAACTAAACAAAAAAAAAAGAGTCTTCAACTCTCATCATCATCCAAGTTATGTCCTTGAAGGTGGCATGCTACCTGTACCTGAAAATAATGTCCCATATAGGGTGAGCCAACGCCCAGTAGAGATATGCTAAACACAGTATGAGCAATAACTAAGACATTAGCAATTGATAAATGTTTAATTCCCATAAATCAATTCATAATCCATTCCCATTACATGACCACTATGTCCATGTTTCCTTTCACTTTCCATTTCTTCTCATGTTCACAATTCATAACAATGGCTGAGAACCTGGCCGACAACTAACATGAGATTTAGACTCATCTTTAAAACACTTTTGAAATTCATGATGGATACACATTGTAATAATGTATCGATGACACATAAACCATTTCCTCACTTTACGAAAGATACACATTTCGGTGCTGCATCAACATAACACAGAATTACTTCTACACTTCACAATTGATAACGATATACATTTTAGTGCTATATCAATTCAATTTGAACACTTCCCTAATCAACACTTGATACACATTGTAGTGCTGTATCAATGTCACACAAAAATCCGGTTTAGAGGTCCATCCCCTATCTCCCCCTAAACCGTGGAGTACATCCCCTATCTCCTCCCCACACACATGTATATAAACATAGATCATATACAATCAATCAATACATAAAGTTAATGTATTATTCCAGTCGCTATATTCGATAGCATACTTGTAGACACCCCATTTTTGACTATCCTCAAGACTTGGATGTCACCGCTTGAACACCGGTGATCATCCTTGTTTGTGTTTGTCTTGAGTTCCCGGAGGTCTCGGCTACGCGCCTTGCCTCAGGATCTCTCGACTCGACTGTTTTGCCTGGTTTTGGTTTTGCACCAAACACTTGTGTTTTGCCTTGCAGGGGCAGGGAATGGCTTGTGGGCCATCCCCACACTCCACCGGCCATGGCTTGAGGCCACCGGCTGTGTGTTTGTGCCACCAGGCCAAATGTTTGGCCGGCCAGCACTATAGATGGCCGGCCGGCTATCTTTTTTTGTCAATTGCATTTTTGGCCGGCCGACTACTGTGCATCTGCTTTTGCAGATATTTTCATGCAGCTGGCATGCACTTGGCTCCCCTCCATACACGTGTATAGAGGGATCTCCCTCTTAGCTAGCTTGTCTTGTAAGCTTACAAGATTGAAGCTCTATAAGAGGAGGCCTGCTCTCCCTCTTTTAGGGTTAGAAAACATTTTTAGAGAGGCTCTGGTTTTAGGGTTAGGATTTGTGTCTATCCTATATCTATACCTTCCTATCTTTGTGTTTTGTGTGTTTTGCCTCACTTTTGTGCACAAACACCCACCATCACACCTTCTCTTGGAGCTGAGGCCCTTGAAGGTTGTTTTTGAAGTTTTGGAGCTGGTTTGAGCCAAAGAAGCTGCTGGTCTTCCATTCTTGAAGAGGGTCTACAAGGGTGAGCACTTACTCCTTTAAATACCCTATTTTTGCAAAGCTTTTTTGACTATCTTGCATCTATTTTTGAGCTTAGCATATAACACATAAAAGTCTTGTTTTTGCATACTCTAAATAGTTGTTTAAGGGTGTTTTAAGCTTTGGGGTTGTTTGACCCCTCTTAAGGCTTGTTTGGCCTTTGTTTTGTGCCATTTTGGTTGAGCTCCGGGACCATTGTGTTTGGGCCTCCTCACCACTGAAATCTTGAGGGATTTCAGAGGTGAGGATGGTGCCTTGAGGTCCCAAGAAGGAGAGGGCCACCCCCTCTCCTTGTTGTCCTTGAAAAGGGCTATTTTTGCCTCTTGAGAGCATCTAATTTAAGTGCATGTTGGCCATGCCTTAGTGTTTTTTGGTGTATTTTCATGTATTAGCCTCTGTTTTTAGTTGGTTTAGGTACACCATGCTTGCTTAGCATACATGCCTTGTAATGCCATGATTTGCCTTAATACATACATAGCATTTAGACTACCATGTTCATGTATTTTGGCCAAGCTTTGTGAAGCTTATATGCATGTTTTGATGTGTTTGAGGTCTATTTTTGGTCATTCGGGTCATTCATGTTTTTCTTTGCATAGCTACCATGTAATCCCCCTTTGTATGCCTTGATGCATTGACCATGAGCATGCCATCCTTGCATATTTCCAATGGTTTGGAGCCATTTTTCATGACATTTCAATCCTTGTTTCATGTTCACATGCTTGCATTTTATCACTCCTTTAATACTTTAAGAGGTTGTGTTGTATGCTCCATGTTTAAGCATTTGTGCATGCCTCCATGTGTAGATCATTTAGATGTCATCTAAGTGGTTTTTGGGGCCTGCCTTAACATGATTTAGGACTGTTTTGATCCATTTTGGTCATTTGCTTCATGTGTCATATGATCATGCTTTAGGTCCTTGGGCTTGGTTGCATGCTTAGCTTGCATTAGTAGGTTGATTTGGCATCATTTCCTACATGTTTTTCAGAGCTTACATTGCATGCTAATTGTCCATGTTTGCCTCCTTTTAAGTGTGCTTAGAAGTTGTTCCTTTATGCTTAAGTGTTGGCCCATCAACATGTACATGTGTGTGTGTGTGTTGGCCCTCATTTCCATAGCATTGGCCACTGTTTTAGGCTTGTTTGAGGGCTGCCTAAATTAGTTTAAGTCCATCCCCTTTGCTTGTTTGCATGCTCACCTTGTATGTTTGCTTGCATACTTGCATGTACACATTGCATTGCCATGTTGCATATTAGTTCACATGCTTAGGATTGCATTGCATTGGCATGCATGCTTTGCCTCTTGAGTTGAGTATGATAGAGGTTGAGCCCCTTTGTTTGATTATGTGCATTGCATTCCATATCAAAATGCACACTTGATTCTTTGGACCATCATGCATGGAAATGCGCGATTGGTGGTCCGAGAATCGAGGCCCATCCTCCTTTGAGTCATACACATGATAAGGGGTGTGGTTGGTGCATACATTGCTTGAAATGCATTGCCATGCTTTGTTTTGCCCTCTGTTGCTGTCAACACAGATTCTGCAGGAAGATTTGGCCGGCCGGCCATCTTCAGTGCCGACCGGCCATCCATCAGTGGCCGATACTCAATTTGTGGCCGGTGACCATTCTCCATGGCCGGTGACCAATTCCCTCAGCCAGTGGTGTTCCACAGTGTGCAGAGAGCATATCCTGGGACTTGTGTAGTCTTCAGAGGAGCAGAACAGCCAAAGCAGAGACATCTTGTGCATGGCAGTGGCGTTCTGAGCAGAACCGAGCACGCACGCATTGGACCCTCTTCCCGAGGCTGCTGTTTGCTGCTTTCTTAGATTAGTTAATTTGCTTAGCTAATTTAATTTGTCTGTAATACTTAATTAGCTTGTAGGTTAATTAAATTGTATTATTCTTTCGGTCCCTCCGAGCGAGGGCAAATTTGTAATAAGTGTGGGTGCGTGTGTGCATGTCTTCCAACCCCACTTCTTTCTCCCTTTTACTTACCTGCTTTTGATGGTTAGTATTAGGACATGTTTAATTTAGCATACCTTATGCTATGCATGCGTGCATCATTCATCAGTATTGCATGCACCGGGCTCGGCGCATCATGCTAACTGCATAAGTATTTCAAATCTAACTTGAATACATGCTATCTGTGCATTTTCACATGTCATCCTTAGAATTAGCCGAGCCTATTTTAGTGACATTCTGTATGCGTTGCATTAGCCACTTAACATGGACTTGGATCATGCATGATTGCTAACATGTTCTTGTTTTGGCTCGGAGTACATTGTAAGTATTTATGCTTTAGCATTTCGCATGAGTGTGAATGTTAACATGACAACATGCTTACCATGCGGCTAGATGCTTATGTGATATAAACTGCCTGAATGCCTGTGGGTGAAGGTTGGATTGTTTGAGTTGGAACAACTCGTTGAAATCGTGTTTTAGCCTACTTGCGAGTAGCAAATCTCAAAGCGTTTTCCAAACAAACGGATATGCAATGCTTCGTTCCAAATTAGGCGATCTAGTCTATACTTTTGTGTTGTGCGCATCACATAGTAATTCTAGCTAATTAACCGGAATAAGAACACATAACGTTTTCAAAATCAGATATCATGGTTAGTAGAGGCCGATCTTCGGATCGGGCGAGGGGGTGCTCATAGCTGACCTTCCCCAATCGTACCCAAGTTCCCGAGCCGAGGCAACTTTGGTGATGACGGACACGTGGCCTTTGGCACCGAGTCAGGGTTTCCTAAATTCCCCCATTAAAAAATATTTAGGTGGCGACTCTGTATCTGGCAAAGCAGTCCATGTTTGGCACTTCTTTCAAAAATCTGTTTTTCTCAAAACGATTTGCCGGATTTGGACTCTTTGGTTCAGATTAAGAACCGTGACAATTTGAGTCCGAACTGTAGTAGACCCACAACGAACAAAACGGGATTCCCTCCCGGGACGTTCGGGACGTCTACAGTTTCTGGCGACTCTGCTGGGGAGTTTAGAGAGCTTGACTCGAACTCGTGATATCTTGTTTTGACTTCACTTATGTGTTTCTTTGCATTGCATGTGCATTGGTGCGCCTAGGACACCGTGTTGGCCATCTGCTATTCCTGAGCGGTTTGCCGGAGGCTTCTTGTCAAGCATGCCATAAGGCTGACCGGTTGCGGGCTCTGCCAGTATGGGAACACAAACCCCGGTTTTACCGGGGCACCCTTTTGACCATTCGACCTAGTGCATGTCGGAATCCATAGTGACCATTCCAAGCTAGGACAGGTTGCTTACCCGATATAGGTTGTTTGAAACCGCTGCGTGCGTAGTGAAACCCTAGCTCCTGACAAAATAGGACAGGGAAACCTTACCCCAACATAGGGGTGTTTTGGCTCATTTACTTGCTATGTGCTTTTAGAGTGTATCTCTACAGGAACGCGCATATCAGTTTGCAAGTTTGAGTATCAGGCCTGAGGGCACCAGTATCAGTTTAAGAGAATCAGTTATATCTGTGGGTATCCGATTCAGTGTTTTGGGGCAGTGATTCTGGGGAACAGTGATCAGTAGTAGAGTACAGTTGTTCGGCTACACCTGTGTTTGATCCGTTTGGGCTGAAATGCTGCTTGTTTTTCCTTTCAGTTCAGAGAGTTGATACAGAATAGCCAGTGTTCCCCCTTGCTGAGGCAAGACAGATATCTGATCCGTCAGTCACCGTTCAGTACAGCGGACTTATCATGACGCAGAATTCGGAAGAGATTGTGGTTATGACAGCCGCATTAGATCAAGGAATCACTCTGCAAAGTGAGACCAATGTTGATGTGCCGCATCCACCCAGGTCGCCTGTTGCGCACCCGATCTGGACCCCCCAGTTGTATCAGGCTCGTGAGCCCACCACATTCGAATTGATGGGGATGATAGGTGACCTCCAGAGGTCCGTGGCGGATCTCGCTTACGGAATGTCAGCTTCGCCACCAGCTGCACCATATGCCGGGAATTTTGTACCCAGGAGCCCCCGCTATTGGGCGAATTGTGATCGAGCTTAGCCAACCTGAGGTTGCCTCCAGCTATGGCAATGACGTTTCAACATCAACCCAACCCTCGATCAGGCTGAGGCCAGAGGTAAGGACAAAATGAAGGCAGATGCCGATCCCATTGAACAACTGCTGTGGGCAGTCGAGGCTTTGAAAGCCGGGGGGATGAGTAAGCAACAAGTATTCGCAGTCCTGACCAAGACTGTGGATGATGTTTTCCCCACTCCAACTGAAGGCAGTACCAGCCAGTCAGAAAACCGGGATAGGCCCCGTCATGCCAGAACAGTTCCTTCCACTCCCAACCCTGCACCTGGGAAAGATCAGAAAGTCAAGGCAGTGCCTGCCGACCCTTTCGCTAGTGCGTCTAGCAAGAATACTCAGACTTCAAAGTACCTGCCCCGAGGGCGCAGGGTCTTTCACGCTCTCTACATGCCGTTGTCTAAGGCACTCCAGATCCTGGCCGAAAGAGGGCATCTTAAACCCTTGGAGCCTCGGCCTCTCCCAAAGAATCTCCCTCTCACACATGATGCTGCTTTGTACTGCGCGTACCACCAGCAAACTGGTCATGCTACCGATAATTGTTTCCGCCTCCGTCATGAGGTGCAAGATTTGATCGACAACGAGGTTATCCTCCCATCCACCTCAGCCAAGTCCGTTACTACCCAGTTATTGGATTTTGAGGATACTGATACTGCGAGTATGTGATCAGGGTTGGGACCACCTGTGGGCGGCGTTTGGTGTATTTTGGATGCGGCGTCTAGCACACATTTTCGAGCATCTGCGAATGCTAGTTCTGTAAATACTGGCTTGGGTGTTGAGTCAGCCTTTTGTTTTGTTTTGAGTCTGTCTCATTGCCTTGAGTCAGTTCTTTTTGCTGAAGGGTCTGTCTTGTTGTAGCGAGTCAGTCCTCTTGCATAGAATGTTGGGTGGTTTCGGGGTTGTTGCCTCGAGCACCATTTTGTTTTGTAATTACCCTTTTGTTTCTTTTTGAGTCTGTCTCTGCTGTGGAGCCAGTTGCAACCAGGAAATCTGAATGAAACAGCTGCGGCTATCATGTTTCCGTGCTTATTGCTATTTTGAGCTAGTTGTGCCAAGGATTTGAATGGAACGACAGTACATTCCACCTGCTCTCTTGTGCCCTGAAAATCATTGTAATGACCTAAGTTTTTTTCAAAAACCTTTTTGAACACTGTGGTGATAAAAACGAAGAGGAAGGGATTCCTCGGGTTTTGCAAAATTTTGACCAATTTGAGAGAAAGATAGGCGTGCTAAGCTTTTAATGAATGAAATCATGCTTGTTAGCGTGAGTACTGGGAAGGACCCTGACTTGATCCAGACTGGTTCCACACTATCTTCAGCGCGAGCGATGTGTCGCTTTCGTAAAAACTTTCAAAAACAAAATGTTTTGCGCAGTCCTGTGAAGACCTGTGTGGAATCGCTCTTGAGATTGTGCAGCCTAGGATCGCTCTCAGCCTCAAGATTCAATCCGTTTGTTTTCGAGCCTTGACCACAATTCAGAACGTTCAACGGTCAACCGCCATGTGAGACCTGTGTGGCCAGATCAGAAGCACCCCTCGAACTAGGGGCAGCAAAATGTCGGACATGCTCGAAGAGCCAAATACAACAGCCACTCTCCTGGATACAGAGGGCTTCAATCTCAAAACCATTTGGCATGGACTTGTTACACTTTTACCCTTTGAGAGGCTCGCTGGGCTGAAAACTCGGAAGGGCGACCCAGGCAAAAGTTAGAGCAAGCAAAAAATACAAAAGAAGAAAAAAAGAAAAAAAAAAACAAAAAAAAAACAAAAAGAAAAAAAGATGAAAAGAAAAGAAATATCAAAAAAGAGAAAAGAAAAGAAAAACAAAGCTCGTAAGGTCGAAAACCCGCATCGGGCGCCTTGGCAAAAGTTAGAGCCTAAAAAGAAAGGTTAAAATACCCGAGTGTACCTTAACCGGAACTACGTAAGGCTTGATTCCCATGTTTAGGATACGTAGGCAACTTCGTCCTGAAGTCCAGCCCCCAACGCTTTCATAGCGCCTCAGTCCATGTAATGGTTTTGATCATCCTTGCCTTCTCTGAATCTGATAGTTCGGTTGTGACACCGTGAACTACGTAAGGCTTGATTCCCATGTTTGGGATACGTAGGCAACTTCGTCCTGAAGTCCAGCCCCCAACGCTTTCATAGCGCCTCAGTCCATGTAATGGTTTTGATCATCCTTGCCTTCTCTGAATCTGATAGTTCGGTTGTGACACCGTGAACTACGTAAGGCTTGATTCCAATATTTGGGATACATAGGCAACTTCATCCTGAAGTCCAGCCACCAACGCTCTCAAAGTGACTGTGTCCATATATTGGTTCTGACCATCTTCGTCTTCTCCGTGTCCGAGAGTTCGGTCGTGATCATCACTAATGAGGACTGTTTACAAAATGCTGCGGCATCATCCAAACAAGGGGCAACTTTCCGTTGCCATGAGTCGCCATTCAAACCAGGGGCAACTTTTCGTTGCCATGCAGTCCCTTTCAAGCAAGGGGCAATTTTCCATTGCCTCCGATCCGAGGTTGCGCATCTCAAGAGTAAGTTCCGTGCTCATTGAGCATTGACCGTTTGCAAAAATAGTTTTTGAAAATTTTTACTGAGGTTGACTATTTTCTCGAAAACTATTCCATTTTTCAAAACCGGACCATTTTCTTGGACCCAAAAAGGAAAATTTTCAGTGCTCATAGCCTGACTTGCATGATTTTAAATCAAAAATCGAACAAGTATGTTAATCTAACTCTCACCTTGATCAAAACTGTCTTAGTAGAAAACCAAAACAAAAATGGTCAGAGTGATGAACTAGGGGCACAGTCGAGTCAGGTGTTCTGTCTTTCCCCATCGTCAACATACTTGCCAGAAGGGCACTTTATTCGCCAGAAAAGGCACAACTGAAGCTGTCAGTAAAGGGCTGAAAGCTCTCACAACCTCCAAGCAACGAGGTGTCAAGCCAAGTGCGAAGCACAAATCGGAATGGATCAAGATACTCCATTCCCCATCCGGAACATCGACTAGACGTCACCGGAAGAAATAGCTGCGAGCTAATAATGTTGGGCGTGAACCCACGACTTCCTATTCATCTATCAATCACCCTGGGGAGGGATAAAAAATGAGAGAATAAAGAATAGAGAGGTGTGCGTTGAGAGAAAAGTAAGAAGAGGGTTTTGAGAGAAAAACCGAGCCTGAGGGCCGAGTGATGTGAGAATCACAAATAAGAAAGGGTGGGAATCAAACCCGGAGGAACTGGCTCCTCGAGATCTGAGGTCTCTCGTTTTGTAAACACGTCCGTGTGTTGTGTCTTTTGTTTTGTTTACCTCGACTTTTGTTTTGAGTCTTTTCCGAGCGTGTCTCGTTGTGTTTAGGTCGTATACCTTTTGTTTGAGTCTTTTTCACTATGTTCAGTTGTAGGCTCGATACCCCGGTTGAAAACCCTTCTTTATTTTCAAAAAAATCGTTTGTGCTCAGGGTGCTGTGCCATTCTCTACATTTATGCGAAGCAAAAGAAGAAAGGGAAAATTTGGAGCATCTGAGTGTGCTTCAACTTCAGCCGGTTTCACCCTTTATAGTCCGTCTTGTCAGATTGGGCTGTTTGTCCAGGGTTTGCCGTGTGCAGAATAAATAGAATGGCCTGTATGCAGATTAATCCTCAGCAGAGTATGGGCTGTGTGTTCAGGTTGGGGCAGTGGTTTGCCTGAGTTGTTTTGCTGTTAACTGGTTCATTATCTGGTTATTACAATGCAAGTGCTTAATTTTCAAGACAAAGATCAATTCATTTACATTGAGGTGTAATATGATGTAATGCGATGCAATATATGAAATGTACAAAATGTAACACTTTTTCAGACAAAAAGTTTGTTTCATTTCATTACCTTTTTCAAGTACAAAGCTTTGGAAACAAAAACCTGCCAGCGGCAATACAAGGTACTCTAGCTACCAGCAAAAGAAAAAGTGCAAAAAAGAAGAAAAACAGCAAAAATCTGTATCAATGTCAAAGGCCTCAGGCCTAGGGGTCTGTCCTCATCCTCTTCCTGGACGAACGTCCGGGAGCAGCATCATCAGCATCATTATCTGAGTCTGAGCCCGAGCTGTCTCCGGTCTCCTCCTCGGATGACTCTCCCTCCGCCTCAGCCTCAGCCTCGGACTCATCATCGTCGTCATCAGGGACTGGAGCCCGTGAGCTACTCCCTATATGAGTGCGCCCCGCTTTGGTGCGGGGGTATACTCTCCCATCTCGGGTGGAAACGGAAGGTCCGGCAGGAGCACCTCCCACAGGAGGAATCTGGAAGGGATGCTGAAAAGTACAAACAACAAACGCATCAGTATACTGTGAGCAGTTTATCAGTGCAGAATGCAGTGTATGAGTACAGTGTGTGAATACTGTGAGCAGTTTATCAGTGCAGAATGCAGTGTATGAGTACAGTGTATCAGATGCCGCGAGGGCAGAGTATCAGATGTTGAGTTGTGCGTCAGAGTATGTGAAACAGTTTATGTATGGTTTGAGACCGTGGTCAGAAAACATACCGGAATACTGTAGATGGATAGAAGGTCAAGGCTCTGCTGGAGCATCCCCATCATAGAAGCAGTCAGCTCCAGGGACTGGCGAGTGTACTCGGAGGAAGCCTGCAAAAGTATTAAATGCATCAGTATTCTGCGGAATATCAAATAAGCTGAAATGAAATGACAATGCAGGATGCAAGATGAAGTAGTACATACCGGAGGTAAGTCGTAGAACCCGACTAACTCATGATCAGCCGGAGGAGGAGCAATGGGAATCTAGTAAGTCGCCCCACCCTGTCCCCGGCATGTCATCAAAGTGGGGAGCGCTGGCCAACTAGCCCCCCGTCCCCTCCGGGCTCCACCCCTACCACGGACTCGAGCTGTCCTCGAAGTCCCTGCCCTTGCTCCCGCTCCAGCCGCTGCCGCCGTTGGCCTCTCTCTTTCTGCTTGACGGCCACCACTCAGAGGCCGCATAATGAAGGTTCGGACGTACTCCGAGTAGTCGCCCTCGCCCCTGAAACCATCGGCCTCCCAGCCGATCGTGTAGTCAGTCATCTGCTCGGGAGTGAATCTCTCTGTCTCCCTCATGTGCTCGGGAGGGTGAACCGGACTATCTGCTCCGGTAAACCTAGGGTCTGGCGTAGGAAACGCTCACCCAGGTACCAAGCCCGACAGACCGGGCCCTCTAGCAAAATCTGGAAACGCGAGGTCTCCTCAGCACCGGCAAATCGATCCCGAGTCACAGCTGGCAATGGAGCCCAAGGCTGCCAGGTGATCTGAAAATGAAATGCAGATTGTTATCTACTATTATTGAAAATACAGTGTAAAGCGAAGCTTAAATGAACTGCAAAGTTGAACATACCTCTGCGGGGGTGATGGTGTCGAAGTAGCGGCGGAAAAAGATAAACGTCTCCCGCGGTCTCTCCGTACACACCTCCCGTCAAAGCGGCGCGAGAACGGACGACGAGAGGGGTCTCCACGTCTGGCACAGGCGCAAGTCTCGGAAAGTAGGCGTAGACCCACAACTGCAGAGCAAATACCAGTATGCTTATCAGATAAAGCAGAATACAGAAGAAAGCAGAAATAGCAGGACCGTGTATTGTGCAGTGTATTGTGCAGGGTGTACAGTGTGTGCAGTGTACAGTCAGTGCAAAACAGAGTATGTGTGTGCCGTGTGTGCAGTATACAGTCAGTGTGAAGCAGACCACAGTGTGTGCAGTGTACAGAGTACAGAAAATGTAAAGCAGAAATGAAAAGCAGAGAAGAAAATGTACCTCCCAAGCTCGCCAGTAGCCCCGAGCAGCTGTCCGCTGCAATGGGAGGCTGAGCTCCTGTACCCGTACAGAGTGGCCAAGGCAGTGCCACCCTAGTCATAGCGCAAGATCCGGGTGACATCCACAAGAGCGCTCAGCAAGTAGAGGGGCACGGTGTTCGCCGTCGGCGAAAATAGTCGTCCCAGCAGGAACATGAGAAAGCGCGCGCATATCGCTCCACCGCCTCCTGAGTCATCGGAGCCTCCTCAACTAAGGCTGGCTGAACTCTGAACTGGACCTCGAACCATGAATATCGACGAAGCCGGGACGCGCGAGAGGCGGCACCTCGCCGACAAGTAGATCTGAGCGGCCTCCCACTCGTCCATGTCGGTGTCGAAGGGGATCGGATCACCCCCTATCCCGATGCCGGTGAGCATCGAGAAGTCGTAGGGAGTCATCGTCATGTCTCCCGTAGCAGAGAAGTGGAAGGAATCGGTGGTGTCCCACCACCTCTCCGCTAGAGCGGCAAGGAGAGGCCTGCTCGTGGTGAGTCTGGAAAGTCCTCTGCAAAATGCGCCGAAGCCGGCCTGGTCCACGATGTGGCGAACCGCATCGGGTAGCTCCGCGTACCAATCTCGGGCGGCAATGTTCCCATACCCCCGAACGGCATGGGAATCTCCCTGTTTTCAAGCAAACAATTGCGAAGCAATGCTAAATGTACAGTTTTGAAAAGCATTCAGAATTGGTGAAGATACAGCATGTGTGCACGTTTTCAGATTCAAACAGATACTGGGTACCGGTGTGCTTACAGTGAACTGCAACGTGTGATGTGTCAGCGTGTTTGGGTGGTTCAGTACAGATACAGCATGTGTGCACGTTTTTCAGATTCAAACAAATATCGGGTGCTGTTGCGCTCATAGTAAACTACAGTGTGTGCTATGTTAGTGTGTTTGAGTGGTTCAGGGCCAGTGCAGTGTGTGTGCACGTGTCAGATTCAAATAGATATCAGTTGCAAGTGTGTTCACAGTCAACTACAGTATACAGTGCATCGATGTATCCGGGTTAAGCAGTTAAAGAACATAATCAGCTATGGCAGTTAAGTGTTCTACATTGCGGAAAATAAAACAGAGGAAAGAATATACCTCGGAAGCGCCGAAGGACAGATGTGACGTCGGCTCGCGTAAGAGAAGCTCTGGAGGCACCGTCCTATCAAAGCTTCTGAACTGACGGAGTCCGTCGGGAGGCAGGACGTGAATCGCCGGCCGGTAGGTCGCCGGGTTGAATGGGCGGACGCTCAAGGGTAGAAGCTCGGCCCCGGGATCCATCTCATGATCGGGAGGAGTCCCGCCCCGTGGAATGTCGTCCGCCATGTCAAAGGTGGTGTGAAAATAGCCGGAAGAGGGAAAACCGGATGAGAATGCGGAAAGTCAACGGAAAGTCACCGGGAGGCTGGGAAATGGCCGAAAAAGTCAAAGTGTGGAAAAGACACGGAAATCAAGAAAAACTCGAGGGAAACAAGCCCCGAGTGGTGGAAATCGCAAAAGAGACAGCGAAACGAAGTTTCAATCGGTTCAAAATGTTCGAAACGCGAAGGTATACGCGAATCGAACGACGAAACGGGGCCAAAAACACAAGAAAACGGGAGAATGAAAGAAGGAAAATGCTCTAGAGAGAGAGGATGAAATTTTGGCTAAGGGAAATGAAAAGAATAGGGTTTGAAACCCTATTTTAAAAGACCCAAGGCGAAAGGACAAAACTGCCCTGATTCAGGCATTTTTGGCGGGTCGGCTACATTTTTGGCCGGCCGGCCAAATATTTGGCCGGTGATGTGTTTTGGTGGCCGGTGGATGGCCAGTGACTTCCCCTTCTGGCCGGTGAGCCTTCTACAACCTTTTTTGGGTCAGATGTATAGTTTGGGACCTTCATTACTCAAGATAGTGCAAGAAAAGTGCATTTTCGAAGCTCAACCGGCCTCCGTTTTGACCTCGGACCGTGTCTTCTGTGCATAGCACTTGAATTTGTGCAAGATGTGTCCTTTTGGTATCCTTTTATCTCTTACGAGATTCGAAAGTTACCCCACATGCATACGTTACAACGTTTTGTCATGAAACGCGCGTTGGTTATACATCACTTCACTTGCATCGTTATGCATACATCTCGCATTGTCATGCTCATGCCATACTTGCATTATTATCCACCTACATCGGTCTAGGAGGCCTTAAATCCTCTGAAGGTGCATTTCCTTCAGTAATTGTCGTGCCCGAACGACTTTTGGTAAGTTGCATTGTCATGCATCTCAAGCAACACGCATTGTCGCGTATTCGAGTTCACATGCATTATCATGCATTTCAAGCGACGTGCGCGGTCGCGCATTCGAGATAGTGTGCATTGTCATGCATATCGAAAGACGTGTGTTATCACGCATCAACAATCATGCATCATCATTTCAAAAAGAAGAAAGAAAAAGAAACAACAAAAACAACATGCATCATTTGCATTTAAAAAAAAAAAAACAACAACACAAACAAAAACAAAAACACCGAACATGCATTATCAGGCATTTTACCTTCATCATGCATTGTCATGTATACAAAAAAAACAAAAAAACAAATATCGCATATGTCATGCATTTCATTGTAGATAATGCATATGTCATGCATCATTGTAGATAATGCATATGTCATGCATCATATTAGTATTGCATATGTCATGCATTTCCATTGTATATAGTGCATATGTCATGCATTCCATTGTAAATAGTGCATATGTCATGCATCATTTTAGTATTACATATGTCATGCATTTCATTGTAGATAGCGCATATGTCATGCATCATTTTAGTATTGCATATGTCATGCATTCTATTATATAAACTGCATATGTCATGCATCCATTGTAAATATCCATCCATTGCATAGTGTAAATATTGCATTGTAGCTTGCATGCATTCATTGCATCACCTCCATCTATGGCTTGCGCCTTTCCATGTTGAGCTTGGTCTGGTATGTGCCCATACTTTTCATGTTGAAACGCGGTTATGAGATTTGGTGTACGTCGCCTATTCCACGCTGGTATGTTGGTTTGAGGGTGACGGCGCCATTTTCCGTGTTAAATGTGGTTTGTTTGTGTCCATGCCTTTCCTAGGCAAAATACGGTTTAGCCCGCATGCCATATCCACTGTATATGTTACATTGTAGTGTAATTTTTGCATCCAGCATTAGGATCATTGTTCTTTCGTTAGCGGGTTGTTTCCCCACTTATGTCATTCCACCCAATACTTGTTCTTGTGTCCGTCTACATCACTCATAGTTCTGCATGTGTACGCGCTTTGAGGGTTGCGGCACCTTTTCTATGGTAGACGGACTTGTTACCTCCATCAATCTATTTGACATTTGTGTGGTTTTGAAACGCTCATGATTGGATCATGATTCGATTGCATTGCATTTTCTTTTGCTTTATTATACATAGTTTTGTATATATTGCATATCATTTTGCATATCATTTTGCATTCATTTTGCATGTTATGCATGTTGCTAACAATATTGTACCTGTTAAGTTGCTTTCTTTGCAGGCACGATATTGTATGTACGGTTCATTTGAGGCTGGTGCAACCAGACGAACCGCACAGGTATTGTATCCTCCGAGTGAGACGTATTGAGAATTGCATAATTCTCTTACATCCTTTCTGCATTGTAATGTAGTTGGATTTGTGTTTGCTAGCTTAAAACTGTCGCATGTTATGCTTCGTTACAGCTTTCTTTGCATGATCATAAGTTATGTTCGGCTTCTTGCATTGTCAGTTGCATTTTGCCCCTGCCTTCGGGCACATATCTTGTTTGTCTTGCATGCTTTGTCTAAGTCTTCGGCCTTGTCAAAAATGGGTCGTCTCTGGACTTTGACAATCACTCCCGTCATTGTTATGACTTTCGAGTTCTGTCAAAGAGGGGCAACTGTAGACACCCCATTTTTGACCGTCCTCAAGACTTGGACGTCACCGCTTGAACACTCGGTGATCATCCATGTTTGTGTTCGTCTTGAGTTCCCGGAGGTCTCGGATACGCGCCTTGCCTCAGGATCTCTCGACTCGACTGTTTTGTGTTTGGTTTTGCACCAAACACTTGTGTTTTGCCTTGGAGAGGCAGGGAATGGCTTGTGGGCCATCCCCACACTCCATCGGCCATGGCTTGAGGCCACCGGCTGTGTGTTTGTTGCCACCGGCCAAATGTTTGGCCGGCCGGCACTATAGATGGCCGGCCGGCTATCTTTTTTTTGTCAATTGCATTTTTGGCCGGCCGACTATTGTGCATCTCTTTTGCAAATATTTTCATGCAGTTGGCATGCACTTGGCTCCCCTCCATACACGTGTATGGAGGGATCTTCCTCTTAGCTAGCTTGTCCTGTAAGCTTACAAGATCGAAGCTCTATAAGAGGAGGCCTCCTCTCCCTCTTTTAGGGTTAGACAACATTTTCAGAGAGGCTCTGGTTTTAGGGTTAGGATTTGTATCTATCCTATATCTATACCTTCCTATCTTTTGTGTTTTGTGTGTGTTTTGCCTCACTTTTGTGCACAAACACCCACCATCACACCTTCTCTTGGAGCTGAGGCACTAGAAGGTTGTTTTTGAAGTTTTGGAGCTGGTTTGAGCCAAAGAAGCTGCTGGTCTTCCATTCTTGAAGAGGGTCTACAAGGGTGAGCACTTACTCCTTTAAATACCCCATTTTTGCAAAGCTTTTTTGACTATCTTGCATCTGTTTTTGAGCTTAACATATAACATATAAAAGTCTTGTTTTTGCCTACTCTAAATAGTTTTTTAAGGGTATTTTAAGCTTTGGGGTCGTTTGACCCCTCTTAAGGCTTGTTTGGCCTTTGTTTTGTGCCATTTTGGTTGAGCTCCGGGACCATTGTGTTTGGGCCTCCTCACCACTAAAATCTTAAGGGATTTCAGAGGTGAGGATAATGCCTTGAGGTCCTAAGAAGGAGAGGGCCACCCCCTCTCCTTGTTGTCCTTGAAAAGGGCCATTTTTGCCTCTTGAGGGAGCATCTAATTTAAGTTCATGTTAGCCATGCCTTAGCTGTTTTTTGTGCTTATTATGTCATGATTTAGCACTGTTTTGAGTTGGTTTAGGTACACCATGCTTGCTTAGCATACATGCCTTGTAATGCCATGATTTGCCTTAATACATGCATAGCATTTAGACTACCATGCTCATGTATTTTGGCCAAGCTTTGTGAAGCTTATATGCATGTTTTGATGTGTTTGAGGTCTGTTTTTGGTCATTCGGGTCATTCATGTTTTGCTTTGCATAGCTACCATGTAATCCCCCTTTGTATGCCTTGATGCATTGACCATGAGCATGCCATCCTTGCATCTTTCCAATGGTTTGGAACCATTTTTCATGACATTTCAGTCCTTGTTTCATGTTCACATGCTTGCATTTTATCACTCCTTTAATACTTTAAGAGGTTGTGTTGTATGCTCCATGTTTAAGCATTTGTGCATGCCTCCATGTGTAGATCATTTAGATGCCATCTAAGTGGTTTTTGGGGCCTGCCTTAACATGATTTAGGACTGTTTTGATCCATTTTGGTCATTTGCTTCATGTGTCATATGATCATGCTTTAGGTCCTTGGGCTTGGTTGCATGCTTAGCTTGCATTAGTAGGTTGATTTGGCATCATTTCCTACATGTTTTTCAGAGCTTACATTGCATGCTAATTGTCCATGTTTGCCTCCTTTTAAGTGTGCTTAGAAGTTGTTCCTTTATGCTTAAGTGTTGGCCCATCAACATGTACATGTGTGTGTGTGTGTTGGCCCTCATTTCCATAGCATTGGCCACTGTTTTAGGCTTGTTTGAGGGCTGCCTAAATTAGTTTAAGTCCATCCCCTTTGCTTGTTTGCATGCTCACCTTGTATGTTTGCTTGCATACTTGCATGTACACATTGCATTGCCATGTTGCATATTAGTTCACATGCTTAGGATTGCATTGCATTGGCATGCATGCTTTGCCTCTTGAGTTGAGTATGATAGAGGTTGAGCCCCTTTGTTTGATTATGTGCATTGCATTCCATATCAAAATGCACACTTGATTCTTTGGACCATCATGCATGGAAATGCGCGATTGGTGGTCCGAGAATCGAGGCCCATCCTCCTTTGAGTCATACACATGATAAGGGGTGTGGTTGGTGCATACATTGCTTGAAATGCATTGCCATGCTTTGTTTTGCCCTCTGTTGCTGTCAACACAGATTCTGCAGGAAGATTTGGCCGGCCGGCCATCTTCAGTGCCGACCGGCCATCCATCAGTGGCCGATGACTCAATTTGTGGCCGGTGACCATTCTCCATGGCCGGTGACCAATTCCCTCAGCCGGTGGTGTTCCACAGTGTGCAGAGAGCATATCATGGGACTTGTGTAGTCTTCAGAGGAGCAGAACAGCCAAAGCAGAGGCATCTTGTGCATGGCAGTGGCCTTCCGAGCAGAACCGAGCGCGCATGCATTGGACCCTCTTCCCGAGGCTGCTGTTTGCTGCTTTCTTAGATTAGTTAATTTGCTTAGCTAATTTAATTTGTCTGTAATATTTAATTAGCTTGTAGGTTAATTAAATTGTATTATTCTTTCGGTCCCTCCGAGCGAGGGCATATTTGTAATAAGTGTGGGTGCGTGTGTGCATGTCTTCCAACCCCCACTTCTTTCTCCCTTTTACTTACCTGCTTTTGATGGTTAGTATTAGGCCATGTTTAATTTAGCATACCTTATGCTATGCATGCGTGCATCATTCATCAGTATTGCATGCACCGGGCTCGGCGCATCATGCTAACTGCATAAAGTATTTCAAATCTAACTTGAATACATGCTATCTGTGCATTTTCATATGTCATCCTTAGATTAGCCGAGCCTATTCTAGTGACATTCTGTATGCGTTGCATTAGCCACTTAACATGGACTTGGATCATGCATGATTGCTAACATGTCCTTTGCTTTGGCTCGGAGTACATTGTAAGTATTTTATGCTTTAGCATTTCGCATGAGTGTGAATGTTAACATGACAACATGCCTACCATGCGGCTAAATGCTTATGTGATATAAACTGCCTGAATGCCTGTGGGTGAAGGTTGGATTGTTTGAGTTGGAACAACTCGTTGAAATCCGTGTTTTAGCCTACTTGCGAGTAGCAAATCTCAAAGCGTTTTCCAAACAAACGGATATGCAATGCTTCGTTCCAAATTAGGCAATCTAGTCTATACTTTTGTGTTGTGCGCATCACATAGTAATTCTAGCTAATTAACCGGAATAAGAACACATAACGTTTTCAAAATCGAATATCATGGTTAGTAGAGGCCGATCTTCGGATCGGGCGAGAGGGGGTGCTCATAGCTGACCTTCCCCAATCGTACCCAAGTTCCCGAGCCGAGGCAACTTTGGTGATGACGGACACGTGGCCTTTGGCACCGAGTCAGGGTTTCCTAAATTCCCCCATTAAAAAATATTTAGGTGGCGACTCTGTATCTGGCAAAGCAGTCCATGTTTGGCACTTCTTTCAAAAATCTATTTTTCTCAAAACGATTTGCCGGATTTGGACTCTTTGGTTCAAATTAAGAACCGTGACAATTTGAGTCCAAACTGTAGTAGACCCACAAACGAACAAAATGGGATTCATCCTCCCGGGACGTTCGGGGACGTCTACAATACTCAATCGATTAGTTTTAGTTTGCCTAATCATCATGCATTGTCTATAACAATCAAGACTACCCTCCACTGGTAACCCAAAGCAATTATTTCTAAACAGATAATAAAAGCTCCAATAGATAAAATATCAATGTTTTCACAAATGAGCGATTTCTATGTCCAACTCCACCATTTCACAATATAATGAGTCAATTTCATTATTTCCAACTCAATTCCAAATAACAACAATTTTCCCGAATTAATTATACCAATTAATTTATACAACAACTTAGGGTTTTCTACCCCTTTTTCCAATAACAACCCAATGGTCCATAAATCAACAACCAACAACAATATCATTATTTTGAAACCCAAATACACATTTTAGAATCAAAATAACCAAACCCTCTTTTAACATTTTGAAACCCTAAGTCCCAAAATTTCCCAACTTCAACACTTTATCAAAATAACCAAAAATCTATGTCAAAGACCATAAGAGTGAGTAGGAATCCCTACCTCAAAAGTTGACACCCAACAAAGAAGATGAAGAAAACGGAAATGCTCCAAATCTCGAGATTCTTAGATCAAAAGATAGCCCTCGACGATCAACAACTTTTTTGTAAAGGCCAAAGGTGAGGAAACAACTCCTACTAGATCAATACCTAGAGAGAAGGCAAGGTTCTAGAGAGAGAGGCTCCACAATGGAGTTTTGGAAAAGTAAGAGAGAGAAAAGGATGTGAAAAAGTGATTCAAAAAGTGGAATCCCGAAGTTAATATAAAAATCGCCCCGCTCGAGCGTGGAAACCCCCACTCGAGCGTCACTCACAGACTCCCGCTCGAGCGTCAAAACTCCTGCTCGAGCGGCAAATACACACTCCCAGAACTTTTGCTGAACCAGGTCCCCGCTCGAACGTAAAACCTCCCGCTCGAGCGTCACACACAAACTCACGCTCGAGCGTCAAAACTCCTGCTCGAGCGTCCACCACTGCAAAAGAAATATTGGAAGATGGAAAATCACGCTTGAGCGTCAAAACTCCCGCTCGAGCGGAGAAGCAACAACGAAGGGCCCGCTCGAGCATCCAAAGCTCCGCTCGAGCGTGAAGGCAAAAATCTAGGCAACTACTCTTGGCTTCTAAGCTCAACCCACCTGTAACAAACCTGCCCAACACATCCTATAGCTCAAATACAAGGTCCGAAAGGATGCAAACAAGATATAAGCATCTACTAACATCCACGGAAACAAGTCCGGATCACTGTACACAAGGGGTCAAACCCGGGATCGCTATAGATGACCCGTGAAAAAGCAATTTACGGATCGCCACTAACAGGCTGACAACTCATCCATCTAGGAAACATGCATTGCACTGAGTTGTTAGAATAGTACTCAATCCATTAATTGATATATCTATACTATATATTAAGTAAAATGAGATTTTTAATCTCAAGTCTTGTGGGAGTTTCAATCTCCCAATCTAAATTTCTTGATTTTTTAATTTAAAAAAAAAAATCTTAGCATTTATTAACTTCTCCCAACCCCCAAGTCTTACCCTCATAATAACACTTTAATGCATTAAGAACAAGCATAAAAAAAATTCTTTAAAATCCAACACATATGAATTTCTTGAAAAGTCTCAACACATATGATTATTATCCCTCATAATAACACTTTAATGCATTAAGAACAAGTATAAAAAAAGTTTATTGAAAAGTCCAACACATATGATTATTATCAAAATATTAAACTTTAATATAATATAATAAAAAAAGACATTTAATTCCTTAAAAAGTCTAACACATATAATTGTGATCAAAATATTAAACTTTAATATAATATAAAAAAGGAAAAAAAGAAGATATTTAAAAAAAAAAAAAGAAATTTAAAAATTGCAATTCACATATATAGATAACTAGCCTATCACCCGAGCTATGCATGGGATAATTATAGATATTTATATTTGTTTTAGATTTTTTTTTAAATATATAAATTATGTTTTTTAAGATTTTTTATAAAAATAATTTAACAATCTTATCACTAACCATAGTGTATGGGAGAAGTTGAAAAGGGTACTTCAGTAACTATACACGGATTGTATTTATAATTATTTGTATAAAAATTTTGACCAAATCAATAAATGCATTCATGTGGAAAGACATGTGGATTGAAAAAAGTTAATAAATGCTGATCGGGGATTTTGACCAAATCAATAAATGTTGAGTTTTTTATTTTAAATAAAAAATAAAAAATTTAGAAAATTCAGATTGAGATATTAAAGCTCTCACAGGCCTTGGGGGTTAAAAACCCCTTTTTGTTTAATATATAGTACTAGTGGTAACCCGTGCTATAAACGGGGCTTTATAAATTTAAAAAAAAAAAATCACTATGATTATTTTGAAGTAATTTAATATTTTATCTTGCAATATACATGAAATTTATAATTTAACTTTTATGTTTATAACTTTTTAAATTATTAGTTTAAGAAATCAATATATATATATATATATATATTTAGTGCAATTTTGATAATTTGTATTAAACAAAAGTTAAATCTGATTAAATGAGATTAACTGAGTTATTGCATACCTCTTTTTGTTATGAAAATATACAAGTTTAAAAGTTATAGTTAAAACAAATATATAATTTTATTATTAAATATGAAGTGAAGTGATGTTTAACAATAATTAATATGATGTTTTTATTATTAATTCAATAATTTAAATTATATTTCTTTTAATTTCAATTTCATAACTAAAAATACAATATGAATATAATACACAAATGGATTTTTAGTCTTTATGAATAAGAAGGTTTCAAAATATTTTCAAACTTTCATCATTTTCTTTTAAATTTTTTTCATCTAATTTGATTTTAAATTTGAATAAAAATTTTGATTTGATATGAATTACTTTAACGTTTTTATTAAATTTTTATCAGTTTTTAAAAGAACTTTTATTCTTATTCCATTTTTTTTCTTTTCACTAATTTTGATGGAAAAAAACATAATTTTCAACGTTTCATCTTTTTAAATTTTTATCAAATTATAATTTGGTAAAAAAATATATATTAACGGTTGAAGATTCTTTTAATTGGAATTATAGTAAAATAATATTTTGAAATAGTCAAAATTTGAGTATGTGGTTAGTTGAAATGTATAATTTAATTAATTTTGTTTTCATATTTGTATAAAAATTGACACTTATGATGTAACGCCCTCAAAATAACAACATTAAACCCTTCAATATTGACATGCATTGATATAAGAAATAAACACCTTTCCATTCATCAGAGTAGTTCATTACAAAAAGTAATACATGTTAACAACAAAAGCAAATGCCCTACGGGCTTACAGCTTTCCAAGTTAACACTTGGTTACAAAAAGAGAGTACTAGCTCAAATACACATTAAGCCCTTGGCTTGAATTTACATGTATTACATCAAAAGATAACAAAACAACAAAAGTCTGTCTGCCTCTAGCCTCCCAAGCTATGTCCTTGGAGGTGGCATGCTACCTGTACCTGAAAATGATGTCCCATAAAGGGTGAGCCACAGCCCAGTAGAAATACACTAAACCAACTATAAACAATGACTAAAAGATTAGCAATTGATAGATGGTCAACACTTAATACATCCAATCTTATATCACATTTCAGTTCCATGACAATCATGTCTATGATGCACTTCATTTCCATTTCTTTTTTAACTTTGAGTTTGGAAACATGGCTCAGAACCTGGCCAAATAACTTAATGAGCTTTTAACTTATCTTAAAAACACTTTCGAAATTCATGATGAATACACATTTTAATGCTGTATCAATAATACACAAACCACTTCCATACTTCCTGAATGATACACAATTTAGTATTGTATCAATATAACATAGAAACACTTCTATACTTCACAATTGATAACGATATACATTTTAGTGCTATATGAAATCAATTCAAACACTTCCATAATCAACACTTGATACACATTGTAGTGCTGTATCAATGTCACACAAAATCCGGTTTAGAGGCCCATCTCCTATCTTCCCCTAAACCGTGGAGTACATCCCGTATCTTCTCCCACACAACACAATGTATATAAACATAGATCATATACACAGTCAATCAATACAAAAAGTTAATGTATTATTCCAACCACTATATTCAATAGCATACTCAATTGATTAGTTTTAGTTTGCCTAATCATCATGCATTGTCTACAACAATCAAGACTATCCTCCACCGATAGCCTAAAGCAGTTATTTTTAAATAGAAATTAAATGCACCAAATGGATATATAATCAACATTTCAACTAGGTGAGCGATAAATTATCTAACTACACCCTTTAATCGCACACGTTTCCAATTTCAACATTTTCAATCTAATTCCTCATTTCTCTAAATTAATTACGCAAATTAATTTATCTATGTAATTAGGGCTTTCTCCCATAAGTTACATAACAACCCCAAGGTTCCATTTCCATCAATAACCCAACATTTATCTCATTTCTCTATGCCAAACATGCAAATAGGTTTATATAAACAAAACCCCAACTTTTGTGAAATTACACAAAGGCCCAAACTTTCTCAAAATTAACCAACAACCCCCAATATAACAAAATGCTAAAATTCAAAGACAAAGTTCGTAGGAAGAAGTAAGATATCCCTACCTCGAAGTTTGAGCTCAAACGGAGATGAAGATCCAAAACCAACGTGCTCCAAATCCCAAGTTTTTCATATTAAAACGAAGCCCTCAACCCACTCTATCTTTTTAACAAAGGACTAAGGGCAGAAACTCACCCTAGGTAGATCAAATCTTAGAGAGAGGACAGGTTTAGAGAGAGAGAGAGTCTCGGATCTAGGGTTTGAAAAAGAAAAGGGGATGAAAAAGTAAAGTTAAAATCGCTGCTATCTGCTGATATATAACAGGCTCACTCGAGCGAAGGATTGGTCGCTCGAGCGACCAGACACAAAGAATACTAGCTCGAGCGAAGAAAGTCTCGCTCAAGCCAACAACTCGAAGCTTCAGGTCTGCAACCCAGAAGCACGCTCGAGCGACAGAATGCTCGCTCGAGCGAGGAAACTCAAAACATACACCTCGCTCGCTCGAGCGAAGGAAAGCTCACTCGAGCCAAGAAACACAGCTCTCAGGTCAAAATGAGATGCAGACGCATGCTCGAGCGCAAGACTCCTAGCTCGAGCCACCACACACAAAACTCTACTCTCGCTCAAGCGAAGGAACACTGGCTCGAGCGAAAGACCAAAAGCAAAGATCTCGCTCGAGCGACAAACTCCTCGCTCGAGCGAAGGACCAAAATTCTGAGCAGCAACCATTTGCTCCCAAACACAACCAACCTGTAACAAACCTGCCCATCACATCCTATAACTCAAATATGAAGTATGAAATGATATAAACCAGATATAAACAACTGCTACATCCACGGAACCAAGTCCGGATCACTGTACAACAAGGGGTAAAAACCCGGGATCGCATATATGACTACATCATTATAAGTTGGATTATGGAAAAAAAATTTGGGGTGTCAAACATTTTCCATTTATAAATATCCTACGTATTAAAAAATAAAAATAAAAAAAGAAAAAGAAAAAGAAAAAGAAAGAGAAAAAGAAAAATAAAAAAATGTGTAACTTTTTGATATGTGTTTATCAATTTTTTTTATTTTTCTATTTTTTTACGGACATAAACAATTGATGTTTCAATTTAAAAAATTAAAAAGTAAAAATAAATAAATTGAGTTTTTAGAGATAAAAGAAACCATCTAATTCTTCTATATACTATTAAGATGGACTATTTTAATCACATAAAAAAATAAAAATTATATTGAGATATTATCCCCATGTATTATGCTATTATATGCAACCATAGCTGTAACAAATTAACTATAATATATATGGAAAGTTATATTAAGCTTTCATTTTCAATCTATTGAATTATAATTAACAAACTAACAAATAGTAGTAATGGTTTAATGGGATAGAAAGAATATAAAAATAAAGAAAACAACGATATTTTAAAGTTTTAAATTTACCTAATTATATAAAAATCTAATGTTATAGTAAAATCTTGAATTCTCAATAAATTTTTACATTTTTTATAAAATAAAATGACAATAAAAAATAAAAAATTTGATACCCATTTTTTTTACTTCAATTTTATAGTCTTCATTGAATAAAACAAAATCCGATCAAAATTATTGACATGGAATGGACATAGATATTTCAATTGCAACCATAATCACTAATAATTATTTTCTACCATGCAAATCTGTAAATAAACATATAAACCTTACTAAAATCGAAACCAAAACCAAACCAATGATAGAGAAAGAAAAACACACAGGAAGAAAATAAAATTTAAAAATAAATAAATTATATAGCGGAGAATGTTACCTCCAACAACTTAAACCTTACCTAACCCAATCCGTTAGGTCCTCTGCCAGTACACGCAAAGTTTAAGAGTTGGGATGACTAATCAGATTATTCTTTAAATAAGACTTGAAAATTGATTAATTTTTCTCATTAAGTGATTTAAAATCTTGATATATAGACACAAGAAAAATAGATAATTATATTACTAAATCATAATTCAAATTTAGATATTGTCATATTTTTTGTTAGTTTCATATCTAAATTCTTATCTTTTTTATTTTTGTGTGGTTTCTATTTGGGTTTTTTTTTTTCAATTTATTTAAGATGGAGTTGTGAGTTTCTATTTTTTGTAAATTTAATTTATTTGTGGTTTCTATTTGTTTTTAATTATTATTATTTAGATAAGTTATGATGTGAGTTAGATATGGGACAAATATGTGGGTTTTATTGATTTAAAGTATAATGGTGGAAGATATTTTCAAATTAGATTAGTTTAGAAAAACTTTAAAGATTTTTAAAACTTAGATATTTCAATTGGTTTCTTGACATGGAATGGACATAGATATTTCGATTACAACCATAATCACTAATAATTATTTTCTACTATGCAAACCTGTAAATAAACACATAAACCTTACTAAAATCGAAACCAAAACCAAACCAATGATAGAGAAAGAAAATCACACAGGAAAAAAATAAAATTAAAAAATAAATAAATTATATAGCGGAGAATGTTACCTCCAACAACTTAAACCTTACCTAACCCAATCCGTTAGGTCCTCTGCTAGTACACGCAAAGTTTAAGAGTTGGGATGACTAATCAGATTATTCTTTAAATAGGACTTGAAAATTGATTAATTTTTCTCATTAAGTGATTTAAAATCTTGATATATATATACATAAGAAAAATAGATAATTATATTACTAAATCATAATTCAAATTTAGATATTGTCATATTTTTTATTAGTTTCATATCTAAATTCTTATCTTTTTTATTTTTGTGTGGTTTTTATTCGTTTTTTTTAAATTTATTTAAGATGGAGATGTGAGTTTCTATTTTTTTTAAAATTTAATTTATTTGTGGTTTCTATTTGTTTTTAATTATTATTATTTAGATAAGTTATGATGTGAGTTAGATATGTGACAAATATGTGGGTTTTATTAATTTAAAGTGTAATGGTGGGAGATATTTTCAAATTAGATTAGTTTAGAAAAACTTTAAAGATTTTTAAAACTTAAAATTGGATATTAAGATGTAAAAGAAAGATTTTAACTAAATAAATAAAAATCAAATTTATTAATTTTATCTGTTTGTATATCTGATTTTTATTTATTTATTTATTTATGTTATAATATAATATATAAGATATAGATAGATATCTACAACTTTCATGAAAAATATTATTTGATTTTTTGGAGAAGAGAGAAGGAAGGCAAGTTTTAATATTTTTTTTTTTGAAAATCGGTGAGAGAGATTAGAATGGAGAGATTGTGAAATATTTTTGTTATTAAATAAATAAATCAGCCAATAGTTTTTTTTAATCTATTTTATAAATTAAAAAATCAATAATTTTAGAAATTTGATTAATTTGTCCCATTAAGTGATTTAAAATTTTGATAGATATACATCAAAAAAATAGATAATTATATTACTACATCATAATTCAAATTTAGATGTTGTTATATCTTTTTGATTTCTATAGCTAAATTCTTATCTTCTTTATTTTTGTGTATAACCATAGTGTATAGGAGAAATTGAAAAGGGTGCTGCAATAATTATGAGAGAAGTTAAAAGATTTTTGGGTTGGGAGAAGCCAATAAATGCTGAAGTTTTTTTTTTCAAATCAAAAAATTAGAAAATTAGGATTAGAATATTGGAGCACAGGCCTTGGGGGTTAAAAACCCCCTTTTGCTTAATATATAGTACTAGCATATCACCTGTGCTATGCACGGATTGTGTTTACAGTTATCTATATATATGAATTGTGATTTTTAAATGTCTTCTTCTTTTCTTTTCTTTTTTTGTAAACGCCTTCTTTTTTTCCTTTTTTATATTATATTAAAGTTTAATATTTTGATAATAATTATATGTGTTAGACTTTTCAAAAAATTAAATGTCTTTTTTTTATTATATTATATTAAAGTTTAATATTTTGATAATAATGATATGTGTTGAATTTTTTAAGAAATTTTTTTATGCTTGTTCTTAATGCATTAAAGTGTTATTATGAGGGATAATAATCATATGTGTTGGGATTTTTTAAAGAATTCATATGTGTTGAATTTCAAAGAATTTTTTTTATGCTTGTTCTTAATGCATTAAAGTGTTATTATGAGGGTAAGACTTGGGGGTTGGGAGAAGATAGATATAGAGTATAGATATAGATAGATAGATATAGATCAATAATTGGTACTTTAAAATCAAATCACAAAAAAAATCAAATCAAATCACAAATATTTTTATGCTATCTAACTACAATAATATTTTTTTCATAAATAATTATAAAGAAAAACCATTAAAATAGTAAATAAAAGATTAAATCACATTAAAAAAAAAAGAATCATTGAACAAACTACAATCACATCATATTTTTTCCATAATAAAAAAATAAATAAATGAAAAAAAGAACCATTGACTAACTACAATCACATTAAAAAAAAAAAAAAGAATCATTGAACTAACTACAATCACATTTTTTTCTTTGTGAGTGTTTATGTTTATCTAATTTCAATTATATTAAAAATAAAATTAAAATAGTAAATAAAAAGATTAAATAACATTTAAAAAAAAAAACCATTGAACTAACTACAACAATCATATTAAAAAAAAAAAAAAAAGCCATTGAACAAATTACAATCACATCACATTTTTCACATAATAAATGAAAAAAAAAAAGAACTATTAAACTAACTACAATCACATTAAAAAAAAAAAATAATCATTCAACTAATTACAATCACATTTTTCTATTTGTGAGGGTTTATATTTATCTAACTTCAATTATATTAAAAAAATCAAATTACAATTTTTTATTCGCTAGACAAATCACAAATATTTTATGCGCTATCTAACTATAATTTTAAAACAGTAAACAAAAGTAAAAGTCAAGAAGGAGAAAACAAAAAGAAGACTTACTGTTTGCATATGTGGTCACTGAAGTTGAAAGTGTAGAAGTGAGAAGTCAAGAAGGAGAAAACAAAAAAGAGACTCACTGTTTGTAATAGGTAAGTGAAAAGTTAAAAAGAGTGTGTGTATTAGAAAAGTTAAAAAGACTTGGAAGAATTTAATAAGTGCTATTTTTTTTTTCAAAAAAAAATTAAAAAAAAATTAAGAAATTAAGGTTCTGATATTGGAACTCCCACAAAACTTGTGGGTTAGAGATAGATATAAATAAATAGATAGATATAGATATAGATATTTATATTTGTTTTAAAAATTTTTTAATATACAAATTATTTGTTTTGGAAAAGGTATTGCAGTAATTATGAGAGAAGTCAAAAAGTCTTGTGGGTTGAGAGAAGTTAATAAATGCTGAGGTTAAATTTTTTTTTTAAAAAAAACAAAAAATTAGAAAATTATAATTGGCATATTGAAGCTCCCACAGGCCTTGGGGATTAAAAACACCCTTTTGCATAATATATAGTATAGATAGATAGATTATTTAGAATCATTGAAAAAACTACAATTACATTTTTCTTTTTGTGAGTTAACTTCAATCATATTAAAAAATCAAATCATAAACAAAATAAGATAACTTCAATCATAAAAATCACAATTTTTTTAATGCTATCTGTAGACACCCCATTTTTTACCGTCCTCAAGGCTTGGACGTCACCGTTTGAACACTCAGTGATCATCCATGTTTGTGTTCGTCCTGGGTTCCTGGAGGTCTCGGCCACGCGCCTTGTCTCAGGATCTCTCGACTCGACTGTTTTGTGTCTGGTTTTGCACCAAACACTTGTGTTTTGCCTTTGAGGGGCAGGGAATGGCTTGTTAACCATCCCCACACATCACCGGCCATGGCTTGAGGCCACCGGCCACTAGTTTGTTGCCACCGGCCAAATGTTTGGCCGACCGGCACTCTTTATAGTCGACCGGCCATCTATTTTGGTCAAATTGCATTTTTGGCCGGCCGACCCCTGTGCATTTGCTTTTGCAGATATTTTTATGCCAGCTGTGCTAGCTGGCATACACCTTTGCTTCCCTCCATACACGTATATGGAGGGATCCCCTTCTTGACTAGCTTACTTGAGAAGCTTTGCAAGAGTGAGCTCTATAAGAGGGAGCCTCTTCTCCCTCCATTAGGGTTACACAAAAATTTTTAGAAGAGCTCTGATATTAGGGTTGGAGTTTGTATCTATTCCATCTCTATATCTCTCTTTTTGCCTTGTGTATGTGTGTTTAGTCTTACTATTGCACACAAACACCTAGTCCTACACCTTCTCTTGGTTGTTGAGGGACCAGAAGTCTGTTCTTAGTGTTCTTGAGTGGATTCAAGCTTGAAGAACTAGTTGGAGCATTGTTTGTGAAGAGGGTCATCAAGGGTAAGAACTTCACCCTTTATTCCCCATTTTTGCATAGCTTTTTAACCTACCTTGCACCTATTTTCGAGCTTAGTATATAACATATAAAAGTTTTGTTTTTACTTTCTTAAAATAGTTGTTTAAGAGTGTTTTGTTGTTTGGGGTTGTTTGACCCCTCATAGGCCTTGTTAGGCCCTATTTTTGTGCTATTTTGGTGAGCTCCGGGACCACTTTGTTTGGGCCTCCTCACCACTGAAATCTTGAGGGATTTCAGTGGTGAGGATGGTGCCTTAAAGTCCTAAGAAGAAGAGGGCCACCCCCCTCTCCTTGTTGTCCTTGAAAAGGGCCATTTTTGCCTCATGTGTGAGCATCTTGTTTAGGTTCATGTTGGCCATGTCCTAACTATTTTTTATGCTTATCTTGCCATGATATAGCATTTTTGTGAGTTGGTTTAGGTACACCATGCTTGCTTAGCATACATGTCTTGTAATGCCATGAATTGCCTAAACATGCCTTGTGCTTTGAGCCTTGTTTCTAGCATGTTTTTGGTTTAGCTTTGTGAAGCTTTTATGCTTGTTTTAGCATGCTAAAGGTCTGTGTTTGGTCATTTGGGTTGTCCATGCTTTGCTTTGTATAGCTACCATGTAACCTCTCTTGTATGCCTTAAGCATTCACCCCTCTAGCATGCCATCCTTGCATCATTTCAGTGGTTTGGAACCACTTGTCATGTCATTTCAGTCCTCATGATATGCTCGTATGCTTGCATTTGATGCCCCTTTCATGCTTTAAAAGGTTGGTGTTTCTTGCTCCATGTTTGTGACATTGTGTATGCCTCTAGGATTACATCATTTAGATGCCATCTAAGTGGTTTTTGGGGCTTACTTTTGCATGATTTAGGACTGTTTTAGTTCATTTTGGTCATTTGCTTCATGTGTCATATGGCCATGGTTTAAGTCCTTGGGCTTGGTGGCACGCCTAGATTGCATTGTAGATTGGTTTGGCACCTTCTCTAACATGATTTTCAGAGCTTATAATGCATGCCATTTGTCCATGGGTGCATCCTCTTAAGTGTGCTTGAGAGTTGTTTCTATATGCCTAAGTGTTGGTCCTTGTGTGCATGCATGTTCGCATGTCATTTTGCCTTCATTCTTGAGCATGTTGGCCACTGTTTTGGGCTTAGTATAGAGCTGCCCAAATTAGTTTAAGTCCATAGTTCGCATGTTGTTGCATGCTCACCTTGTGTGTTGTTGCATACTGGTGTGTTGTTACATGTTTAGGTTGTTTAACATGTTTGCTCCATGTGTTGTGGCATGATTGAATGAAGTCACATGCTTGCTTGCATGCTTGAACATCCCCATTGTATCGGGCATACTTATTGGTTAGCATGCTTGTCACATGCCTTGTATGCTTGCTCGCATTGCTCATGTTGCATACTAGCTCATATGTCTAGGTTGCATTGCATTGACATGCATGCTTAGCCTCTTGAATTGAGTGTGATAGAGGTTGAGCTCCTTGTTTGTTTATGTGCATTTCATTTGAAATCAAAGTGCATAACTTGGTTTCTTGGGCCATCACGCATCAAAATGCGTGATTGGTGGTCCGAGAACCGAGAACCATGTCCCTTTGAGTCACAAACATGATAAGGGATGTGTTGGTGCACACATTTGCTTAGAATGCATTGTTATGCCTTGTTTTGCCCTCTGCTGCTGTCAAAACAGGATTCTGCAGGAAGATTTGGCCGGCCGACCATCTTTAGTGCCGACCGACCAACAATTGGTGGCCGATAGCTTAACCAGTGGCCGGTGATCATTTCCTTTGGCCGTTGACCATTTCCCTTGGCTGGTGGTATCCCACAGGGTTCATAGAGTGCACCTTGGGAATTTTGCAATGATCAGAGAAGGAAAACAGTGTGGACAGAGACAACTTGTGCATGGCAGTGGACTTCCGAGTGGAGCCGAGCACGCATTGCATTGGGCCCTCTTCCCGAGACTATTTACTGTTTTATTAGATTAGTTAATTTGCTTAACTAGTTTAATTGGTCTGTAATATTTAATTAGCTTTTAGGTTAGTTAAATCTATATTATTCTTTCGGTCCCTCCGAGCGAGGGCAAATTTGTAATAAGTGTGGGTGCATGTGTGCATGTCTTCCAACCCCCACTTCTTTCTCCCTTTTACTTACCTGCTTTTGAAAAAATAATATTAGGACATGTTTAATTTAGCATCCTTATGCTATGCATGCGTGCATCATTCATCAGTATTGCATGCACGGGGCTCGGCGCATCATGCTAACTGCATTGTATTTCAATTCCAAGTTGAATACGTGATAGCTGTAGCATCATCATATGCCATATTAGGATAGCCGAGCCTATTGTAGTTGCATCTCGCATGTGTTGCATTAGCCATCTTAACATGAACTAGGATCATGCATATGATTACTAACTAGTTTCTGTTTTGGCTTGGAGTACTCGGTAAGCATTTATGTTTTAGCATCCTTGCACGTGTGTGAGTGTTGCCATGTCAGCATGCTTTACCATGTGGCTAAATGTTTATTTGATTAACTGCTTGAATGTCTGTGGGTGAAGGTTGGATTGTTTGAGTTGGGACAACTCATTGAAATCCGTATTTTAGCCTACTTGGGAGTAGCAAATCTCAAATCATTTTCCAAATAAACGGATATGCAATGCTTTGTTCCAAATTAGACGGTCTAGTCTATACTTGTTTGCTGTGCGCATAACATAGTAATTCTAGGCTATTAATCGGAATAAGAACACATAACGTTTTCAAAATCGGATATCATGGTTAGTAGAGGCCGATCTCCGGATCGGGCAAGAGGGGGTGCTCATAGCTGACCTTCCCCAATCGTACCCAAGTTCCCGAGCCGAGGCAACTTTGGTGATGACGGACACGTGGCCTTTGGCAAATGAGTCAGGGTTTCCTAAATTTCCCCATTAAAAAATATTTAGGTGGCGACTCTGTATCTGGCAAAGCAGTCCATGTTTGGCACTTCTTTTCTAAAAATCTGTTTTTCTCAAAACGATTTGCCGGATTTGGACTCTTTGGTTCAGATTAAGAACTGTGACAAATTGAGTCCGAACTGTAGCACCGAGGCCCTCACGCGGGGCGCGTCTACACTATCTAACTACAATGACATTTTTCTCATCAGAAAAAAATAATTGAAAAAAATAACCATTAAAATAGTAAATAAAAAAGATTATTTAGAACCATTGAACAAACTACAATCACATTTTTCTTTTTGTAAGTGTTTATGTTTATCTAACTTCAATCATATTAAAAAATAAAATTATAAACAAAAGGAGATAACTTTAATCATATAAATCACAATTTTTTTAAGGCTATCTAATCATCATCAATAATTAAAAAAATCAATCACAAATTAAGTTAATTGATAATTAAAAAACACAATAATTTATTTTTCGAAAAACATAGTGAGTTAAAAAGATCAGTTACAATTTTTTTTTTTTTTGGTCAAAATATAATCTAATCATCATCAATAATTGGTACATTATGTGACCCTAATGAGTACAATCCATTTTGTTTTTCAAAAAACACAGTGAGTTAAAAATCAAATAACAAATTAAGTGAACTGATAGTTAAAAAAACACAATAATTTTTTTCTCAAAAAACATAGTGAGTTAAAAAAATCAATTACAATTTTTTTTTCAAAATACAATCTAATCATTATCGATAATTGGTACTTTAAAAATCAAATCAGAAAAAATTAAATCAAATCACAAATATTTTTATGCTATCTAACTACAATCATAATTTTTTCATAAATAATTGTAAAGAAAAACCTTTAAAACAGTAAATAAAAGATTAAATCACGTTAAAAAAAAAAAAAACCATTGAACAAATTACAATCACATCACATTTTTTCCATAATAAAATAAATAAATAAATGAAAAAAAGAACCATTGACTAACTACAATCACATTAAAAAAAAAAAAAAAAAAAAAAAGAACCATTGAACTAACTACAATCACATTTTTTTCTTTGTAAGTGTTTATGTTTATCTAACTTCAATCATATTAAAAATAAAATTAAAATAGTAAATAAATAGATTAAATAACATTAAAAAAAATATTGAACTAACTACAACAATCATATTAAAAAAAAGAGCCATTGAACAAACTATAATTACATCACATTACAATCACATTTTTTTTCTTTGTGAGTGTTTATATTTAGGGTTTAGGGTTTAGTGTGTATTGGAGAAGTTAAAAGACTTGGAAGAATTTAATAAGTGCTAAGTTTTTTTAAAAAAAAAAAATCAAAAAAATTAAGAAATTAAGGTTCAGATATTGGAACTCTCACAAACCTTGTGGGTTAGAAACAAATATAAATAAATAGATAGATATAGATATAGATATTTATATTTGTTTTAAAATTTTTTTAATATACAAATTATTTGTTTTGGAAAAAGTACTGCAGTAATTATAAGAGAAGTCAAAAAGTTTTATGGGTTGAGAGAAGTTAATAAATGCTGAGGTTAATTTTTTTTTTTTTAAAAATAAAAAATTAGAAAATTAGGATTAGCATATTGGAGCTCCCACAGGCCTTAGGGGTTAGAAATCCCCTTTTGCTTAATATATAGTATATAGATATAGATTGTAAACACAATTATCTAAGGAAAATGGGATTTTTAACCTACAAACCTTGTGGGAGCTCCAATATCCTAATCTTAATTTTCTAATTTTTTGATTTAAAAAAAAAAAAAACTCAGCATTTGTTAATTTCTCTCAATCCCCATGCCTTCTGAGAGATTTGGTCAAAACCCCCTCATAATTAAACTTTAATGCATTAAAGACCAGCATAAACAAAATTCCTTGAAAATTTCAACACATCTATCTATCTATATCTATATCTATACTATATATTAAGTCAAAGGGGGTTTTTAACCCCACGGCCTGTGAGAGTTTCAATATCCCAATCTGAATTTTCTAAATTTTTATTAAAAAAAAACTCAACATTTATTAATTTGGTTAAAATTTCCTAATCAGCATTTATTAACTTTTTTCAATCAACATGTCTTTCCACATGCCTGCATTTATTGATTTGGTCAAAATCTCCTGATCAGCATTTAAAATCCCCTCATACAAATAATTATAGATACAATCTGTGTATGGTTACTGTAATACCCTTTTCAACTTCTTTCATACACTATGGTTAGTGATAAGATCGTTAAATTATTTTTATAAAAAATCTTTAAAAACATAATTTATATATTTAAAAAAATTAAAACAAATATAAATATCTATAATTATCCCGTGCATAGCACGGGTGATAGGCTAGTTAATTATTACACTAATAGATAATATAACATAATTTTAAAAATTTTAAATTTTTATAATTTATATAATAAATAAAGTTATTTGAAATAATAATATGATAATATATGTTAATAATTTAATTGATATATAAATTAGTATGCGTAACACTACCAAAATTCTTACATTAGTGAAACTCCCACTGGTCCCATTACTTCAAATATTCATAATTAACACCAGGCAAAATAGAAATTTGTGGTTTAGATTTCCAAGTTATTCATTTCTCCCTAATTATTTTTTTCTTTTTTTTTCTTTTCCTTTAAATAAAAATATTATTTGTCATTAAATTCATTTTATTTAATTTATATAACCTTTTATATGGTGTTAATACAACAAATGCTATATGACCTACCATATTTAAAATAAAATATATATATACTGATCTTTCTTTAAAAAAATTTAAAATTTACATTTAACCTCGCAATTTTAGCACAATTATATTGGGCTACTTAATTATTTTTTTAACCATATAGATAAAAAAATAAATAAATTATATTGTCATCTCTTTTATACTAAGATATATATTTTATCATATTTAACTTTATATCTTTCCACCATCTATATTATTGGGTGTTTGGAATTAACTTTTTTAGTAATTTTTTGACTTTATAATTTTTTTAAGAGATAAAAAAAGATTAATGTTTTTTGGGAAAAAAAAAAAGGTTCATATTTTAATTTTTGCATGAATTTTTTCGTTTGACCTTTTCAAAGATATCCATGGAGAGCAGTTTGGTCTTTTCAGATTAAACGAAAGATTTCATAACCTTTTTTTGAAATATGCCAAACATATTTTAACTTTTTAGTAGCCAAAAAAATAACGTCCCAAATAGGGGCTTAGTTGTGATTCCTTTAGCTAGCTAAACAAGAAATTAATGTAACTATGAAAAATTTATAGGTTTATAGAGCTTGATTTTTTTTTCAAAAAAAAAAAAGAAGAAGTAATAATCATACAAATACATCATTTCTTAAAGTGGTTTAAAATAAGTGAAAGTGATTCATTTTTATAATTAAAATGGTCAAAATATATGGATTCATAGATGAGGGAATAAATTGAAATTTACAAACAGTTAAAAAGGTCTTGATATAATTAATCCTTCAAAAATAAAATAGTTACACACAATAAATAATTTTTTTGATTCTTTTTAATCTAGAAAATAGAACAGTGAAATAGTTATGCGTAATACTCGGAAGCATTAGCTCAAAACTTTGATAAGGTGTCAACCGATTAGCTGCGGTGAATATATAATTTATGGACGGATATTGAGATTTGACTAAAAGTATAGAGGTTGACTGTCACAACTTTATGTGTAGGGATCAAAATGGGATTTGACTAGAAGTGTAGAGAGTTGACTTTCATAATTTTATGTGTAAGAGCCAAAGTAAGATTTTGTACAAAATGTAGAGGTACAAAGTGCAATTTACCCTAATATGGTTGTTGAAAGTGTAATCCTGCTCCCACAACCATATTTAATATTACTCAAATCATGTTCCCACTTTAAGTAATGATCAATATGGTTGTTGTCATTTAATATGCAAAAATGTAATTTATCCATTTAATATGATTGTTGAAAGAAATGAAATGAAATGACTTTCTCATTAGGTCAGAAATTAATGCGATGATAGCACTCTGTACAATTAGGCCATGTTTGTTTGGGCGGACTGGATTAGCATTCCCATGACTAATAGTCCTAGGACTATGAATTCGTTGGATTATGTATCCTATCTTAACTAATAGTCAAGTTTAAAATAATTAGTCCGTACTTTAATTGTTTAACCAAACATCGGATTAATAATTTTATTGGACTATTAGTCCAATCGCAAGCTCATGTCCACCCAAACAAAGGATGTTTTAGTTGTTGAAAGAATAAGTTGTTCCACATTATCACTAGATAAAATCTCTAATAAAAATTAACTTGAAAGTAACAACTCTTATTATTTTAATCAATAAAAATCAATTTGAGACATTAAATGTATTTACTCTTAGAGCTTTAAATAAGTTTTTCTAAAACCAAGTCAAGTTGGTAGTTATGAAAATTACTGAATATTAGTTGTGACACTATCACAAATGAATAGTCACTGTGGTTCGTTAATGGCCTATCAAATTTTGACAATGATCAAACTTTGTGCCAGTAAAATTTGAAAAATAACTAAACGAAACTAGTGTCAAATTGCAATCCGTTAAAAGAACACCTTTGCATTTTGCCACTGTAGGAAATATAGCTTTTAGTGGCGTTTAAAAAAGGTCACTAAATTTGTAAAAAAATGTCACTAAAACATTTAGTGACGTTTTATTATAAAGGCCAATGACGTGACCATCACTATATGTTTACAATGTTTAAAAAACGTTGTGTTTGACTTTTTTGCAGTGTTTCAAAAACGCCGTCTTATAGCTATCGACGGCGAAGTTTTCTGATGGCATGACGTCATGTGGACACCTAGAGTTGCGTTTTTTTTACAAAAAGCCACTAAATGTTTATTTCTTCCCTTTCATTGGTGATTTCTTTTTCTAGATTAGTTTTACATTGACAATCAACTCTCTGCACTTCTGGTCAAATCCCATTTTGGTCTCTACACATAAAATCGTGATAGTGAACCCCTGTATTTTTACTCAAATCTCACTTTGGTCACTACACAAGTGTCAATGTCCCCTTTTTTTGTTGCTTCATTTTTAAATCTTTAATAAAATTCAGTCATGTGACAAAAATGTGATTAAGAAATGAGAATAAGAGAGGAAAATCATCTATGTTTCCCACCAATACATTTTGTCCTACGTGATAAGCACATGAGAGTTATATAGTACAATATATATATATATATATATATTCGTATGGTAAAAATTGTGACAAAAAGACAAGAAAGTAGAGTTTTTAAAATAAAATAAAATATGCGATAAAGAAATCAAAGAGAAAGAAATTTGAATAGACAGAAGACTATGTTATGGTGAAAAATAGAGTTTTGTAATTTCACTTTATGCAAAACTCTAGTTCATCTTCTTAATTAATTGTTCACAATTTGCGTTTTGTTTTAGTCTAATATAGTCATATTTTGATGTAAATTTTGGGATAAAGTGTGTATTGGTGAAAAATATAGATGATTTTCCTTTCTTACTCTCATGTCGTAGTCACATTCTTATTACGTAACTAAATTCAGTTAAACATTTAAACAATTGAGGAACATAAATGGGATAGTGACATTTGTATAGGGATCAAAATAAGATTTGACCAAAAGTATAAGGGGTTGACTATTACAATTTCATGTGTAGAGACCAAAGTGATATTTGACCAGAAATGCAGGTGTTATAATTTCTTGTGTAGGGATCAAAATGAGATTTAGTGCAAAATGTAGGATGCAAAGTGTAGTTTATCCTAATATGGTTGTTGAAAGTGTAATCATGTTCCCACTTCAAGTAATGATCAATATGGTTGTTGTCATTTAATATGCAAAAGTGTAATTTATCCATTTAATATGGTCGTTGAAAGAAATGAAATGAAATGCCTTTCTTATGCAGTCAGAAATTAATGTGATGATAGCACTCTGTACAGCTAGAATGTTTTGATTGTTGAAGGAATGAGTCATTCCACATTATCACCAGATAAAACATCTAATAAAAATTAACATGAAAGTAACAAATCTTATTACTTTAATCAATAAAAAGCAGTTTGAGACAGTAAATGTATTTACTCTTAGAGCTTTAAATAACTTAAATGTATTTACTCTTAGAGCTCTAAATAACTTTTTCTAAAACTTAAGTCAAGTTGATAGTTATGAAAATTATTCAACATTAGTTGCGACACTATCACAAATGAATATTCACTGTCCTTGGAGCATCCAATACAACTGCTAAAAGAATTGTAAAACTTAAATTTTGACAAAAAAACGCAAAATTGTGGTTCATTAATGGCCAGTCAAATTTTGACAATAACCAAACTTTGTGCCAGTAAAATATGAAAATAACTAAATGAAAGTAGTGTCAAATTGCAGTTCGTTAAAAGAATACCTTTGCATTTTGTCACTGCAGGAAATATGGTTTTTAATGGCGTTTGAAAAACGTCACTAAAATTGTCAAAAACTCGCTAAACATTACAACATTTTCTTAGTTTAGTGACATTTGAAAGTGCCACAAATCTATTCTTCTAATGACATTTTTTAGTCTTGTGGTATTTTAAACAAGGGTTATTTATACTCATGCCACAATAGATACTACTGACACCTCAGTGACACTTGCAAGTGCCACTACACCATTATGGTTAAAGACTTTCAATGACACTTTGATAGCATGATAAACACTATTGTGACACTATCAAGCGCCATTAAAAAAAGATTTAGTGGCACTTCAGTGACACTTGTAAGTGTTATTACACCATCAAGGCTAAAGACTTTTAGTGACACTTTAATGTCATGGTAGACATTATTCGTAATGCTATCAAGTGCCATTAAAGTAGACTTCCGCCTCTGTCTCTATTTTGATTTGCCCTTTGGATTTTGCCTCATCAAATTTGGTTTGTGTCACACTCCAAAATTTAGACAATTAAATATTAAATTAGAACTAAACCCCAATCAATATTCTATCATCCAAATCTTAGGGGTGACAAAAATCTAAATGTTTTCGTCCCAACCTGGTTTCAGTAAATTTCAGTGCTAAAAAAAAAATTAGCAAACGTCAACCAAACCATCCATTATAAATTCATGACTATCCAATACCTCAAATATTAAAGTAGTAACAAATAGCGGATATACCGATCCACCAAAACCGATTGAACCGAACCGATCCACCGCATTTTGGACAGATGCGTGATAACGAGCAGATGGTTGCGGATTGATTTTCTCCAATCCGCCAATCTGGCGGACGGATGGCAGATTTGAGATTCCTTTGGCCGCAACCGAACCGCCAAACTGTGAACACCCCTAGTAATTTATAAGACTTTGTGTTTTCAGTTTGTTTAAATATTTTGTTTGTGTTTTTAATTAAAAAAGAGTTTAAATATTCTGTTGAAAAAAAGTTTTCAACTTGAATATCTTTTTTGAATTGAAAAAAATAAACGTATTATTTATCTATATTTTTTGGTTTTTAAATCTATATCTAAAACTAATAAATAGAAAATATAATATATGTTGGTTGGTTTTATTTTTCAAAAACAGATATAGATGTAACAATACAGAGACATACAATCTCTACTATTACTCTGTTCATAGTTTTGGTGATTTGAATTGTTTTTATATTTTAGGAACCACAGATTGTAATACTTTATGTAGATGAGGCATGCTGTGATTGTAGTATATGGATGAGGCATGCAGTGATTGTGATATTCTAAAGTTTCAAACTTTCTTACTTTGGATGAGGCATGTAGTGATTGTAATATTTTTCAAGTCATTAACTGTAATACTTTCTTTTTTTTTTTTTTTTTTGAGGAAATGCACAAGTTGAATTATGTTGAAAATTTATAAAATTTTAAACCGCCAAACCGATTCGCATTCATCCTCCAAACCGCCAATCCATTCAATCCACATCCGCCGGATTGACAAACGGATGCGGATTGATTTTCTCCAATCCGCTAATCTGGCGGACGGATGGCGGGTTGGAGGTTCCGTGGCCGCAACCGACTCGCGCCCACCCCTAGTTTGTGGCTTAAGTTCACAACTCCTTGGATTTGTTCATGAAAAGGAGGGGTGAATTGTGCAGACAGTCCTTGGAAATATCTTTTCTTTGCTCTGTTTGTCCTCTGTTATAGTATGATGAACTAGTGCATCAGTGGTCGGCAGACCACTATCCATGGCCGGCAAGTGGTTGGCAGAACAACATAGACACTTCCATGGCCGACAGTCTTCAACAGTAGCCAGCTGCCCACTGATGTAAACCTCAGCAGAAAGTTGGTAAGGTGGAGCAAAATGGTTCTGGAAATGTTCAACTCTTCAAACAGAGGCTTTCGGGAGCGAAACAGAGGTCTTTTTGGGTGATATCCGAGCATGCGCATGCACATCTTCCATTTCCCAAGGCAGAGTAGTGGCAGAGTAGTTAAACACTTTAATTACTTAGTTTATTTGCATTTGTGTTATAATTTAATTAGCTTACTAGTTAGTTAATTCAAAGTGTTGTAATAATTAGTTAATTAGTTTAGCCATTTATTTCATTCGGTTTTGTAATAGTTAGCTTAATTAGTTTAGCCCTAATTAGTTGCTAGTTAGTTTTGCTTTATTCATTCAGACTCTCCTTCGTAAGAGCGTAATATAATAATGTGTATGTTTTCCAACCCCACATCTTTCTCTCTTTTATTTAGCCCTTTTTTATGGTTAGATTAGGGACATGTTTCAATTAACATACCGTCTTGCATGCACCGAGGCTCGGTGCATCATTCAAACTGCATTGTCATTTCAATACTTCTCTGAATACGTGTTTAACCGCATGTTAGCCATATTAGTAGCCAAGCCTATTAATTGCATATTGCATGTGTTGTATTAGTCATATTGTATAGTTAGGAATCATGCATATTTTTCTAACTTATGTTTTCTTAGCTTGGAGTACTAGGTGAGTTTTTAATGCTTTAGCATACTTGCATGAGTGTGAGTGATTGCCATGACTAGCATGCTTACCATGAGGCTAAATGCTTATTTGATAAACTGCTTGAATGCTTGTGGATGAAGGCTTGTTGCTTGAAGTACGTTTTTTTAAGCCCACTTTGTTGAGTAGCAAATCAGTTTTGAGCCCACTATGTTTGGTGGCAAATTCGCAAACTTTAAGCCCACTTGAGGTGCCAAATTCAAACCCTTTTTGCAAAACAAACGTGAAATTGAACTGTTCCAATTTGAGCAAACTAGTCTATACTTGCTTGTGCGCATCACATAGTAAAGCTAGCCTAATAACCGGAACAAGAGCACGTGATGTTTATAAAAGTCATATCATGATTAGTAGATGCCGATCTTTGATCGGGCGAGCGGGGGTGCTCAATTCATGACCTTCCTCTCTCGTACCTAAGTTCCCGAGCCGAGGCAACTTTGGTGATGACGGACACGTAGCCTTTGGCATGAGTCATGGGTTTCCTAAATTTCTCCAAAAATAAATATTTAGGTGGTGACTCTGTATCTAGCAAAACAGTGCAGTTTTGGCATTTTGATCCTAAAATCGATTTTTCAAAAGATTTTCCAGATTTGAACTCTTTGGTGTTTATCAATTTCACATTGTACTTGTGAGATTAGATTTAGAACCGTAGGAGTCCGAACTGTAGGGCTTTCTTTTGACCTTTTGAAAGGGGGCGCAAAAAAGGTGAGCCAGAGTTTTGGAGACTATGTTGGGAACTTAGAGAACTTGACTCGAACTCATGATATGTCATTTTTATCTACACTTATGTGTTTCTTTGGATTTGCATTTGCATCAGTGCGCCTAAGTCACTGTGTTTGCCATCTGCTATTCCTAAACAGTTTACCGAAGGCTTGCTTGGAAAAACTTGCCAAAAGGCCGACTGGTTGCGGGCTCTCCCACGATGGGAACACAACCCTTGGATCTGGACTACTGTTGTACCGTTTGATCTTCTTTTCACTTCTTGGTGTTAGGTGTGAGAGGTATATTAGGTAGTTTTGCTAAGGTACCTTTTCTGACCAATCAGCCTAGTTGCATATCGAAAGCCATAGAGACTATTCCAAATTAGAACAGGTTGCTTACCCAAATGTAGGATTGTGTGAAACACTTTGCTTGAATAGTGAAACCCTAGTTCTTGACGAAATTAGAACAGGGTAACCCTACCCCATCATAGGGGTATTTTGGCTCTCACATGCTTCATACATGCTTTTAGAGTGAAACTCTACAGGAATATATGTATCAGTTTCAAGTTTGGTGGGATATCAGATTTGGGGGCCAAGATCAGTATTGAGTACAGTGTTGCAACTTTTGATTACAACTGTGTGTTGTTAGCATCTGAACTGAGGTGCAGTGCAATTTCTGATTTTTGTTTTCCTTTTGCTTTATTTCTTTTTTGCAAGGTAGTTTATCATAATTGCTTCAGACAATTCTGTTACCCCCCCCCCCCCAAGCACTCTGGACCCATGTGAGAAGATGCTACATATCTAGAAATCTTGTTAAGGAACAACCAATGTTTTCTTCGCTTCCACCGATTACAAGACGGAGGAGGATTAGGCATAACTCACTAGTTCAACAATCACTTGCATCTAGTCAGGATCAAATCTCTACATCTAGACCAGCAAGAGACCACTCGCCTATTCAGATGGCCTAGTATCCTTCAGGAATGGAAGACTCGATTCGTAATCTCTAGCAAACCATTGAGGCCATGCAGCAAGATGCTGCCCGCCAAGCTGAAGTTACTGCCCAACAAGCTAAAGTCATAAACAGGCTGCAGCAGTAACAACCACAGCCTGCAGCAGCTTCTGCTTCCCATGCAACTCCAGTGGGTATTCCAGCACCCGGAGTCACTGTCAATGTCCAAGAGCATTTGGGTAACCCGGTAGACCCCATTCCCCCACAAGCCTCTAAGGCACCAGCATACCAAATGGAGGCACCATTTGAATTTGAGGTTGACCCTACTGCAATGAAGGTTAACAAGCTAGAAAAGCTTTTCAAGCGAGCACAGGGTGTGAACTCAATCCCTGACATCGAAGATAGATACACTGACTCCGCAGTAACTCTACCAGACAGATTCAAGATGCCACACATAGACCGATTTGATGGCTCTGGGGATCCCAGGGTCTATCTATGGTTATTCTCAGACATCCTACGGCCAATGGGCCTCTCTAGACTTCAAAAGTTGTCACTTTTCGGCTGGACCTTATCAGGAATCGTGGCCATCTGGTATGCAAAACTGGAGGACTCTGTGAAACGGAACTGGGAGGAAATGGCTGAGGCCTTCATTGCATAGTACTCCTACAATACTCAGATCGAGGTCATAACCCGTGATCTTAAGGCAACTTGTCAGGAGCTGAAAAAGGGCTTCTCAGACTTTGTAACGAGATGGAGGGCCAAGGCTTCGATGATGACAACCAGGCCATCCGAAAAGGATCAAATCAGGATGGTGGTTCGCAACTTGCAGGGGAAATTACTGCAGAAGATGATTGTCTTGCCATTGTTTACGTTTACTGAGCTCCATGAGATAGGAGTTCAGATTGAAGATGCAATGAAACAGGGGTTGATAACCGATAAGAAGGAGCAGCCGAAGAGGCCTTTCACATGCAGTTCCAATGCAACCACGAGTGGAAGCACAACTACACAGCCATCTAATGTGAATGTCGTCACCACTACACCCAAAACTGCCAACCCTTTCGCCAACACAAATCCACAAACCTCGACTTCAAACAACCAAGCTCGAACCCAAAGGGTCTTTACCCCATTATACATGCCTTTATCCCAAGCCCTGAGGGTGTTGATCAAAAAGGGGCATCTTGAGCCGTTAGAACAATATCCACTACCCGATCCTCTTCCGCCTAAACACAACTCGGCCAAATACTGTGCTTTTCACCAGTAGCATGGCCATGACATTGATCAATGCTATAGACTGTGTCATGAGATTCAAGATCTCATCGACAATAAGGTGATAGCACCTCCCTAAAAACCCAGCGTCACTACAAATCCTCTCCCACCACATAATCAAGTCCCTTCACCCCGACGTATAAACCTCATCCATACACTAGCCGTCCCTTATGACCCAGTATATATATCACCCCTTCCCACCTACCTAAACCGGCACTGTTCATCCCTGAGAGCATGGACTTGTGCATGATGAACACATCTACACTTCAACCTAAACTCGTGGTGGTGACAGTGGTAAATGAAGGGAAGTTGGCCTTGGTGGAAAATGTCAGTCTGTTGCCCGAAGGCTCTGAGGACTTATCTGAAGGGGTGTATGACCCGTGCTGCTATATTTTGTTAATCAATCAAGCTAAGCCGGAAGTGGTGTTACCAGCTGGGATCAAGGTCAGTGTAGTTCGAGAGGATGGCCCAAGTCAGGGATTAGATGATTTGGCCAACCTAGAGGAGGACATAGACAATTTGCAGTTCTTTGATGAGCAAGATCAAGGGGACGTGCATATTGATTGGTTTGATTTGAATGGGTCGATAGATAACTCCGGGTGGCTCAGTGATGAACCCGACCAGGAGCAGGAAACTGAACCAAAACCCGAAGAAAATGAATCAAGAATTGTTGCAATGGCCGAAATGGCCGAAGACAAGGGGAAATTGTCGAAGAGCACCGGTATTAAGAATTTGGCTCAAGAACTCGGCGCCATGAGTACTGCGGACACAGAACAAGAAGCCGCATTAAAATAGTTTGTGTAAGAAAAGGATCAAGATAAATAGGAAGCTGGAAAAGCCCAATGCCGTGTGTGAGGACACTTCTGATGAGGGAATGATTAGAATGGAATCGGACAATTGCTTGTCGGTTGCCGGCAGAATATGGTGGGAAAATGATGATTTGCATCTTGCCCACACCGATGAGGATTGGGGTGAAGACCTGTTAAACAACACCAGGTACTTTGAAGAGGTGGACCATATGACTAGAAGTGGGCGGTACTTCAAGCCCCCACATTTGGACCAACTTGAGGCATCCGGGAATAATAAAGAGGTTGAGAAGCAGAAGGAAAAACAGTTGGAAGAAGAGGCTATGTTGAAACAGTTGAAGAAGATTCAAGCTGATATATCTATTTGGGGTCTGCTTATGGCTTCATAAGTGCACAGATAGGTTGTACTATCGGCGATGGATAAAGCTAAGTTGTCTGTTGAAACTACTCCAGAACAGCTTGTTGGATTAGTCTTCTTGGGGGGCGCTACGCCGACTTTAACCTTCTCAGACAAGGAATTGCCGCCAGAAGGCTCAACTCACAACAAGCCTTTATATATATCAGTGGAGTGCCAAGAAAAGTGGGCACCAGTGGTATTGGTTGATACTGGGTTAGCAATCAACGTTTGCCCATCTCATGCAACCTATGCCATCGGTCTAAAATCAGCAAATTTTGTGCCTACAACCCAGATGATTCGGACGTATGACAACACCAGCCGGGAGGTGATGGGCACAGTATAGATTAGAGTTCAAGTGGGCCTGGCTCAACAGGGTATTGAGTTTCACGTCCTCGATATGCCGGCCACTTTCAATTTATTGCTAGAATGGTCGTAGCTGCACCAAGTAAAAGCTGTCTCCTCTACCATTCACCAAATGTTGAAATACCCTTATGAGAAGGGGATGGCAATTGTGTTCGGGAATTCATTTATCCATCCTTCGCCAGAGATAACTACGCTTGTGCTGGAAATTGTTCATGGCGAAGAGGATGTTTTCCTTTCAGGATTTACCCTGGCCGAGGCCCGGGCAGTACAAACCATCTTGGCATCAGATGAGGGCTTATATGTCAGTGCGCAATCAATCTACTTTATGAACAAGCTCCGACACGTGCTAGGAATGGGTTTGGGAAAAGTGGCCAGAAGGGCGTTACTATATTGGCTGATGTGCCACATAACCCGCATGCCTTTGGCCTTGGCTATACACCCACCAGAGAAGATTGGGTTAGGAAAGGACAAGAAATAGCCAACAGAGCCAGAGCTAAGCAAATCGGCAAGCACTGTGAACTTGTGCACAGACCAATCCAGGGAAACCTGAATGGTCATTTTGTTTGGGAGGGTGAAGACTTCCCATTTTGCAATTTCCTCGAACCCTGGTTCAACTCTGAGAAGCAGCGTGTTCCCAGCTTTGAGATTTTCTTTGACTTGCAGCAACAAGACAGTGATACGGAGGAAATGGCTGAACTAATTGTTGAAGTTGCGAAGAGCACATAAAGTGATTTCAACAGCAGCGAGCTTGAAGTAGGAGCAGCACTGGCATGTCTCTTTTCGGATCCTCTAGTCAACTCAGAGAGCTTGGGGGATAACCTAGCCGTTTCCATGATCGGGGACCAACTAGGTGTGAACCCTTCTAGCAGCATTCTGGATGCATCTGATGCACCCTCTCTCATTTGGTAACTGGAGGAGGGCTACTTGTCTAATAGTTCTGAGTCGGGTAGTGAGCCAGAATCTGATTCCACAGAGTCTGTGGAGTCAGAATCAGATTCCGGTTCTTCTAAGTCTGGGTCCGGTACTCTTAGGGTTGATAACCTAGATACCAAGGTTTTGTCCAGGTCATCCTTTTCTTTTTCCTTTGAGTTGGTTGTAACCGAAGAACTGGATAAGCTAGACTTTGTGAATGAGAGCGCCACTGCAGATTTTGAGTATTTCTCTGTGCCGCTTGTTTATTGCATTGATCATGATTTTCAAAAATTTGATGAAAACGATGAGGAAGGAATTCCTCTAGTTTTGAAAAAAATTAATTAATCGAAAGGAGGAGAGGTTTACAAAACCCCTTGCTGATGAAATCATTGCTTTTAATGTGGGTACTGAGAAGGATCCACGTCTGGTCCAGATCGGGTCCACGTTGTCTTCGGAGGAGCGCGAGCACTTAGTTATTTTATTAAAAGATTTCAAAGATGTTTTCGTGTGGTCCTACGAAGACATGCCTGGAATTGATCCTAAGATTGTATAGCATCAGAGCCCTTTTGACCCCGAAGCCCGACCCATCAAGCAGAAATTACGGAGAATATGCCCGAATTGGGCTTTGAAGATTAAGGAGGAGGTCACCAAGAAAATAGACGCAGGGTTCTTGCTAGTATCTGAGTACCCAACTTGGTTGGCCAACATCATCCCAATGCCAAAGAAAGATGACAGAATTCGAGTGTGTGTGGACTTCAGAGATCTGAATAGAGCCAGTCCAAAGGACGACTTTCCTCTACCACACATCGATGAATTGGTGGACTTCACCGCAGGCCATGCGTTGCTCTCCTTCATGGATGGATTTTTCGGGATAACCAGATTCTGATGGCGCTCGAGGATAAATAGAAACCGCTTTCACTACGCCGTGGGGAGCCTACTGCTACAAAGTGATGCCGTTTGGGCTGAAGAATGCCGGGGCTAGCTATCAAAGGGCTGCAACCGCAATTCTGCATGATATGATCCATAAAGAGGCTAAGGTGTACATGAACGACATGATTGTCAAGTCCAAGGACAGAGAGGGCCACTACACTGTGTTGAAGAAATTCTTTCAACGGATCAGAGAATACAGATTGAGGTTGAATCCACAAAAGTGTACTTTCGGCGTAACAGCAGGGAAAATGCTGGGTTTTTTGATCACACAGAAGGGCATCGAGGTAGATCCTTCCAAAATCAAGGCCATCTTAGAAATGCCACCACCGAGGACTGAAAAGGAGGTGCTAGGCTTTTTGGGTAAAGTGCAATTCATAAGATGGTTTATTTCTAAACGAACATTGACTTGTGAACCACTTTTTGGTCTCTTGAAGAAAGGAAAGAAATTTCGATGGGATAATCGGTGTCAATTTGTTTTTGAGCAGATCAAGCAGTACCATCAAAATCCACCTGTGTTGTCGCCGCCTGCTCAGGAACGGACACAACGATGAGATGTATGCTTGCTCAGGAATCTGAGGATAGGGTGGAGAAAGCCATCTATTATTTGAGCAAGAAAATGTTGGATTACGAAACCCGCTACACCCCATTGGAGAAAGCTTGCTTAGCCTTGGTATGGGCTACCAGGAAGTTGAGGCACTACTTTAGCTCACTCCATAAGTTTGGTTTTGAGATTAGATCCCATCAAATATCTCTTTGAAAAACCAGCGCTTACGGGTAGGCTAGCTAGTTGGTTGCTTCTTCTCTTTGAATTTGATCTGAAGTATGTCACTCTCAAGTTGGTCAAAGGGAGAGCAGTAGCGGAGTTTCTAGCAAATCACCCAGTAGAAGGGGGTGAAGCAGTAGAATACTTGTTCCAGATGAAGCTATTTTGCAAGTTGAGGAAGAGATTTGGACAATGTACTTTGACGGAGCGTCTAATCAAACGGTTATAGGATAGGGGTGTTGCTGATAGCACCCGACAATTCCCATATAACCTTAGCAAAAGGAGACTGGTAAGGTCAAAGAAGAAAAGTGAAAAACTATCACTAGACCTTGGATGTTCTGATTCCTAGGTTTGAGAAGCTGACTTTAACACATCTACTAAGAGAGAACAACAGGTTCGCTGACGCCTTATCAACTCTATCATCTATGATAGACATCCCGCTTGGAGTCCGGATGCGTCCGATCATCATTGAGCAGAGGTATACGCCAGCCTACGAGACTATCGCCACAATAGATGAACCACAAGATCAAAACCCTTGGTTCTATGATATCTGGAACTTCTTGGAAAATGAGGTTTATCCACCAGGTGCTAATGCCAAAGACAAGAGGGCAATACGGCGGATGGCCGTTCAATTTATCATCTGTGGAGATAAACTGTACAAGAGGGGTCATCTGGGAATGCCCCAGTTGTATGTCGAAGTAGAGGAATCAAAGCGCCTAATGGAGGCCATCCATGGGGGAGAGTGTGCAGCGCACATGAACAGAGTAATGTTAGCCCAAAAAATTCTCAGGCAAGGTTACTACTGGTCTACTATGGAGGAGGATTGTATCGGTTTGTTCAGCGATGCCACAAATGCAAAATTCATGCTAATCGCATGAATATCTCGCCGTCGAAGCCGTACAACATGACTTCACCATGGCCTTTCTCAGTCTGGGGAATCGATGTCATCGACACAGTCACACCGAAAGGGTCAAATGGGCATGAATACATTTTGGTGGCAATTGATTACTTCACAAAATGGGTGGAAGCTCAGTCTTACGCAGTGTTAAAAGCAGCGCATGTGGCTAAGTTCATCCGAAACAACATCATTTGCTGATATGGAGTCCCAAACGAGATTATTTCAGATAATGGCTCCCATTTCAAGAAAGAAGTGATAGACTTGTTGGAGAAATACAACGTGGCTTTCCATAAGTCATCTACATACCGGCCGCAAACCAACGGAGTTGTTGAGGCCGTCAACAAGAACATCAAGCATATTCTACAGAACATGGTTGAGACCTACAAGGACTGGCCAGACAAATTTCCATTCACACTCTGGGGCTATAGAACGTCAATCCGAACATTGACAGGGGCAACTCTTTATTCTCTTCTCTATGGAATGGAGGTTGTTCTGCCAATCGAAATAGAAGTTTCGTCGCTGTGGGTTATGGCTGAGTGTCAAATAGTAGAGGTGGACTCGCAATAGAGTAGGTTCGAAGAACTGATATTGTTTGATGAGAGAAGGTTGAAAGCGTTGTACCATGTTCAGGGTTATCAACGCAGGATTGCCAGGGCTTTCAACAAGAAGGTTAAGTCCCAGATTCTCAAAGAAGGGGATTTGGTGTTGAAAGACAACTGAGTTCCCATCCATGATCGTAGGGGCAAGTTCAGACCTAATTAGACTGGTCCTTACATCATCAAAACTATTTAGTCAGGTGGAGCTGTCATTCTTATGGACCTAGATGGCCTAGAATTTTCCAAACTGATCAACATGGACAAGTTGAAGAAATACTATTCCTGAGAGGCTTGCTAGGTTGAAAATCCGAAAGGGCGACCTAGGCAAAAGTTAGAGCACAAAAAAATTGGAAATAAAGAAAAATTGAGCTTGCAAGGTTGAAAACTCTAAAGGGCGGCCTTGGTAAAAGTTAGAGCGCAAAAGGAGAGTGTTAATACTCGAGTGAACCCAAACCGAACTACCTAAGGCCTGATTCCCATCTTCGGGATACGTAGGCAACTTCATCTTGAAGTTCGGCCGTAAACATCTTCAATTTAACTGTCCTGTCCATGTGTCTGATCAGGTCATCTTTGTCTGCTCTTTATCTGAAAGTTCGGTTGTGATCTTTATTCCAAGAACTGGTTATAGTGCTGAGCAGTGTCATTCAGTCAAGGGGCAATTTGTGATATTTGGATTCGGGGTTGCACATGTGGAGGATAGATTCTATGCTTGTGAAGTGGTGATTCTTATCAAAAATAGTTTTAAAAAGTTTTAATAAAAGTTGATTTTTGCTTAAATTTTGTCTTTTACAATTTAGACCATTTTTGGACCAAAAGGAAAATTTTTAGTGCTGACAACTTTCATTGATTTCAATACAAAGTTCTCAAACTCTCGATACAAATCAAAGTTTCTTTTATTACATTCATAAAACTTGAAAAGTAAGATCAAAACAATAAACTAGGGGCATAGATGAGTCAGGTGTTCCTGCGTCCCCCGCTTGTACTTGTGGAAGCTTCTGATGCTAAAGTGGGCCCGGTTTGTGCCTCATCTTCAAGCCAAGTCAAGCACTTGCCAGAAAGGACACAGCTGAAACTAGGGGCAGGGGCTAGAAGCTCTCTCGTCCTCCACGCAGTGAGGTATCTAGCCAAATATGAACCTCGGATGGGAAATGAAACCGGGTACTCTACCCCTCCTCTGGGCAAGTCTGATCATGTCCAAACTGACGCCTGAACCATAATGGAAAGTAGAATACATAGTGTGTCAGGCTAATCAACTGAATGCCAGGTTGCCGAGTCATACTGTAGCTCATTTCGGTCAAATTAAGCAAGAGGCAATGCCAAGCAATGTCGACAGCAGACCTGTTGTACATCCAATGGTACCACCGTCCTTCATTCGGGAAATCCACTAGCTGTTGGTGGAAAAAGTATGCTCGGGCTGAGTATGCAGGGTAAGGGTCCACTACCTTCAACTTGTCCATTAGCCACACCTGGGGAGGGTTGAAAGAAAAGAGAGATTAAAGAATAGAGAGATGTATGTTGAGAAAAAAGTGAGAAAATGGCTTTGAGAGAAAAACAGAGCATGAATGCCGAGTGATGTGAGAAACACATATTAGACAGTGTGAGAAACATTACCTAAAGAAGTAGTGGACTCCCTACGAATTTGGTCATCTCTTGCCGATGGAAGGTGTCTAAGCCCATCAAAGTCTCAGCCAACATCAAACCAATGCAACTCTTTTCCTCTTTCAAACCTTGGGCCACTTCCATTAGCCGAATGCTAGACCCTCCGAAACTAGGGACAAGAAGGAAATGAGCCACTATACACAAACAAAGGGCGTGTTAACGAAAACCCAGCCAAAGAAGATTGCCTCGATTGCTAACTTCAAAAAATTGATGGATCAGGCTGGGAATGTCCAGCTCTTCGTTGTGGACCAAGGATCGAGCCTCGTGTAGAGTAAGTTCGCATATCTGTCCCAAAGCTTAGATGTGGCTGAAATGGGGCCGAGGTATGATTTCCTCATCGTGCCGGGATTCCATTAGCGCTTGAAATTCTTCGATTGTTGGGCATATTTCTTGTCCCCAAAGCTAAAGACGTGTGTAATCAAATTCCAACATCTAGCCGCGGCATGAAGAAACAGAAAACAAAGCGAAGAACGACTCAGCAGGAATAGTGCATTTATGCCGAAACCCTAGAAATTCACCTTTTCCGAGCCATCCAAAGTTGCAATCCAATTCGAGAGTTTTTCGGCGGAAAACAACTCCATTTGTGAAGAATTTGCAACTGAAATGAAGAAATTATGAAGTTCAACCTTTTGTAGAAGATAAGGCAGTGAGTGGAAGCCAGGTGTCAACAATTTGGACGTCCTACACATTGATGGCCGGCAGGTAGCTGGCAAGCTGCATTGATGGCCGGCAATCCACCTCTCATGGCCGGCATTGGCAGGTAACCTTTGCTTATGGCCGGCAGTCTCTCACTTTGACCTGCTATCCACCTTTGTGCTGAACAATGCTGCAAGCATGTGTTTTGTTCTATTCTGTTTTTAGTCTGTTTTAAGGTTTTGTTTTCAGTCCTTTCAGCTTTAGTAGGCTTATTATTTTTGCATGTCATTTGCTTTTGCATTGTTTTGCTTATTAAGTTGTATGTTGTTCTGTTTATCAAGTTGTCGTCTTTCTTTTATCGAGTTGTTGTTACATTGTTTATTGAGTTGTATAATGCTTTTTATTTCAATTGTTGGTCGGTTCGTTACCTGATTAAGAATGTTGTGCCAATACAAGTGTCTAGCTTTGATTATCAAAATTCAATCTCATTTTTAATGCTAAGTGGTGCTCATGATGCAACATACAACACTTTTTCAAAGAAAAATTGGTTTTCATTCCGATCATGGTTGTTTTCACAAAAGTGCAATACAAGTTTTTAAAGCAAATAAAGCCTGTCTGAAGCTGTACAATGTGCTAAAACTATAAACCAAAATATACTAAGCAAAAATACAAAAAATCAGCGCTGGTCTCCTCAGGCTCGAGAAGCCCTCTTCGTCCTCTTCCTCGGAGGAGAGGACTCTAGGGCACTGTCTCCGTCAATGCCGTTATCTGAACCTAGACCAGAACCCGAGCCGATGTCATCATCGCTCTCCGCATCGCCTCCACTCTCGGAACCCAAGCCGACATCATCACTTCCACTCTCAGATGACTTTGAATGCTGACTCGCTACCTCCTTAGAGTCGCTTATCTCAACATCATTATCACTCAGAATAGGCTCTGAAGGACCGCTCTCAGCTTGGGCGCTCCTAGCTCTACCTCGGCCGCGTGTCGAAGCTTGTCTTTCTCTCCTCCCTGTTGTTGGAGGAGGTACCACTGGTGCAAGTGCTACAGCTGCTGCCAATGCACCCGGGATGGGTGGGATCTAAAAAGGACAGTTGTCACCTATCAGTCTCAATATGTATCAGACGCAAGCATAGTATGCAGAATGAGTATGTGCAAAAGTCAGATACAGTGTGTGAATACAGTATGCAATATTGATGTAATGTATCAGTGCAGTTTGGGAAGTTTTCAGTTGAAATGTCAGTGTCAGTGTGTAAGTGGAAATTTGATGCCTGGAATGTAAAGCTGAAGAAATTACCTAAATACCATAGAGGCTAAGTAGCACCTCTCTCCTCTGTACCATCCCCATCAGCGAGGCTATCATCTCAAGGGCGCCTCATGTGTACTCGATTGGTGCCTGTAAATGCAGTTTGAATGATTAGTATCTGCAAATGAACATATCTGAAATGAAACATGGAGTGCAAGTGCTAAAGTGTGGTTCATACCGAAGCCGGGCCTTGGATCCCAACAAGCTTATGACCAGCTACTGCAGGCTCAAATGAGACCTGGTAGGCATCCCCGGTGTGTCGCCAGTAAGTCAGCGTAATGGGAAGCCCTGGCCAATCAACCCTTTGCCCCGCTCGGGAAGCCCCTCTGCCATGAGCCCTGCTCGCCTAGGTCACTCTGTGCCTCACTCACGCGGCAGGAGCTCTCGCCTCCTTAGCTCTACAAACACCGGTCAGGGGCAGCGTCAAGTGTGTCTGGATGAAAGCTGCATAATCGCCCTCTGCTAGGAAGAAGTCGGCATCTAGGCCCACCATGAACTGAATGACTGTAGACACCCCATTTTTGACCGCTCTTAAGACTTGGGTGCCACTGATTGGTTACTTGATGGTGAAGGTTATCTTGTGCAAAGGTTTGATTTTTTCGGCAAGGAGAGCTCCAAATCCCAACCTTACACCCCATTTTTGGACCAAAGCCTTTTGACCAAAAAGATTTTAGACCTTAAAACCCTCTCTTTCAAAATATTTTTGAAAAAGTTTATACGATGTTCCGAGGCTAGCATTTCGTTAAATGTTGCACTTTTCGGTAAACCGAGCAAGGACAAAGTAGAAATGAATGAAAGAGAGGTGAACTCTTTGAAAAAATCTTTAAAACATCTTGTTTAGAGGTTTGGGGTTGAAGAAAATTGGAGGAGAGGGAAGAAACCAAGTTGGGGGAGAAGATGGGCATGAACCGTTAAGAGAGAGTCGAGCAGCCCTCGTTAAATCAAGCCTATCTGTTTGTGCACTTGGATTTCAGCTATGAGGCCACCACGGCTGGAAATTGGACTTCTGGGGCTTCATTGTTCACTCAAGAATCTCCTAAAGCCAAGATCAGATGAGGGAGATATGGTTGGTTGAAGTTAGGCATCAATCTGGTTGGACCGAAACTAAGCAGTCTTCACTAAAAGAGGGATATCTCTTAGAACACTTGAAATTTCGATGTGAGATTGCTACCATCGGAAATAGGACTTCTGGGGCTTCAATTTAGGCACAAGAATGACCTACAAAAGAGTCCAGATGAAGGAGATATGCCCATTTGAAGTTGGACCTAGAGAACAGATTTTTGCTATCGGCCACCAAGGGTGGCCGGTCGGCCAGAAAAGTGGGTTGCTGGCCACTAATGTCCCAAACTCAGATATTTTGCAGATATTTACCTCCAGTTGTCTTCCACAAGCTCCAGCTATCTCTAAATCAGATATTTCGACCTAAAGCTCATATATTGCTATATATGGAGGCCATATCTCTCATATTGAAAGGTTAAAAAGTTTGGGGGCCTCTCTCTCTAAAATTTCTCTCTCTCTCTCTCTCTCTCTCTCTCTCTCTATAATCCTCTCTCTCTAGATTTCTCTCTTTTGCCCTTTTGTGCATACAAGTAGAGAAACACTTCTAGTTTGCCTAGACATCCTTGATCAAACTTGACCACCATTGGGCTGAGATTCCTTGGGACCTTCTTTGGGCTTTAGAAGGTGGTTTTAGCTTGATTAGGTGCCTCATTTGTGTCTAAAGTGTGCTTGGCTTCAAGAGGTATAAGACTCACCTATAAAACTTGTTTTGCATAACTTGTTTTACCATCTTTTTGCACTGTTTTTGAGCTGGTTTTCAACTACAAAAATCTCTGTTTTTCAGTCCTAAAAGTGTTGGTTTGAGCCTTTGTGAGTTTGGGGGTTGTCCCCCCCTTTGGCTCTTTGGCTTGTTAAGATTTTTGGGCTATCTTTCATCACCTTTAAAATCAAACTTTTTGGGCCTTTAAACCACTGAAATTTAGGGTTACTTCAGTGGTGGAAAGCATGTTTTGAAGTCCAAAATTGGAGGGGGTTAGCCTTCCCTCCTTGTGTCTAGCTTTCATGCCTAGTTAGCTCCATATGTTAGCATGTTTTTGTAGCTTAACTTAGCTTATTTCCAGCATGTTTTTGCCTTTGGTTTGGGCTGCTTTAGCTCTGTTTTGCGCTGTTTGTGTTGTATGAGTCTTGTTTTGCATAGTTATAGTGCAAATGGCTTCACTAGTTTGTTGTTTTAGGCCTCTAAACATGTTTTGCTTGGAATGATTGCATGTTGTAGTGTCTTTTTACATGTAATTTCAGTGTATATAGCTCTGTCACATGCTCGTTTGTTTCACTCTTTGATTGCTTTCGAGAGTTGTGTCTTGAGTCTTGTTTGCAAGCTAACATGTGAGCATGTTTTTCTAGCATTTTGTACCTCAATCTCAGCAAGTTTTAGCCACTGTTTTGGCATGTTCTAACTCTATTTTGAGCTGGTTTGGTCAGTTGAGGCTTGTATTGCATGGCTATAGTGTAATGGTCTTCACTAGCTTAATGAGTTAGGCTCTTAAACATGACTTGCATGTGTTGCTTGCATGATTTAGTGTCATTTTGCATGCCATGTCAGCATTGAAATATCTACAACCTCTCTCCATTCTTCACTCTTTACTTTGTTTTGAAAGTGGCTTTGAGAAGTCTTAGTGGGTCAGATTTAATTACGCCCAATTTAAATTTGAAAGTTGTTTTAGAAGGGTTCCATGCTGGAGTTAAGAGTCTACTGTCCAACCAGGCCATCATAGGTCCTATTTATTCTGACCCAAGTAATGTGGGGAACAGATCAAATAAAAAAAAAAAAAAAAAAAAGAAAGATGGATAGAACCAGGAAGAGTACAAAAGTCAAAAGAGGGAAAGAGGTGTGTAGGGGAAGTTCTGGTGATGAGACCAAAGGAAGCAGGAAAATGAAGGATGTTCCAGTATTCTGAAGAAAATCAATGGGTTTTGGTAGTGGTCTTCAGCGGGCAGCAGTTTTTAGGGCAGCAGCAGTTGCCTTATCTAAATCAATATCACAAGACAGTGGGTCTAGTAGAAGAAAAAAGTTTCTTAATGAGGCTCAAGTATCAATTAGAATTGGGAAAGTATTGGGGGTGGATTATGAAGGAAATGAGGAGGAAGTAACGAGCAGAATCATAGAATTAGAAGAAAAGGATAGGGAAAGAATAGAAGATTTTGCGAAAGGGGTGGAGATGGCTCAAAATTGAGCTATCTTCGAAGGTGATACAGGTGTCAGATATTTTTGCAAATGAAGGTTATGTTCTGGAATGTGCGAGGATTAGAGAGAAGAGAAAAAAAGGGGGAAAATAAAGAAGTTGGTGTATAATAGAAAGGTTGAATTACTTATAATGCAAGAGACCAAGAGCAGGAGTATGAATGATTGTTTTGTTAGGTCCTTATGGCCATCAGAAAAATTTGAGTTTATGGTGGTGGATTCAAATGGGAGTGCAAGAGGGTTAATTTGTGTTTGGAATCCAGAAGTATTCCAGTTAAAAGATTGTTGCAGCACCAGAAATTTCATTCTTCTCTCAGGTGTGTTTCATCAATCATTTGAGTGTGTGGTTGTAAACTTATATGCTCCAAATGATGATATAAGAAGGAAAAAGTTCTATTGGGTTTAGTGGAACGAATTGGAATGGAATAGAATAACCATTCTCTTAAAATGATGAATGATCATTTCATTTGTAATGTATTTTTTCATTATTTTTTTAGTCAACTAAACATGATAATGAATGTTTTGATAGAATGATGAATATCTGGCCCCAAGTGGAATGGCACTATTTGTTATAAATTAAATAAGTGCACTTAACGCACCAATAAATCCCAAATTTGTATCTTGTCACCTATTTGGTCCTATTTTTTTTCTTATGAACCGTTAGGTCCTAACTCAATGTTAATGACCAAATTAATCGCGTTACGTCGCGTGTGGGAACTGATGGTCAGGGCAAATGTGGGTTTTCACAATGTGGAATTTACGCTTATGGCCAAACCTTTAATGCAATGTGTTCATTGTTATCCGATCGAGTTGTTTTGAATGGAAAAGTCATAGATGGAAATGAGTGTAGTTTCCGATGTTAATGGCGTAATGTTAGTGGGGGTGTGAGTCATTTGTCGCAATCGACGGCGAGGCGTTGTGGATTGGTATCCTAAATTACAAACCTATTAGCGTTGTAAGCCCTAGAAAATACGAACAATTGATAAGCCATTGTCGTTCTCCCCTGCTGTTCGCGCACACCATCCGAACATTGCTCACTGGTCACCGACTCGTACTGTGTTAGTTGAAAATGGCGTTAGGTACGTTGTTGATTTGTATGTGATAGTCGTCGATTTCGTATATGTTGAATTGGTTAATGTGTGTGACTATGTTGGAGGGTGCAAGATGTTATGAACATTAGGATTCAGGATAATTTGTGCGCTGTGATTGTAAAATCCGTATTTTATTGTTGGTTGTCGTTGCTGGGAGGGGTGATTATTCCCGGTATTAGTGTGTTAATGTTGTTGGATATTTTGTGAAATTGCATTTATTTGTGGAATTGCATTCATTTTGTTTTGGGTGTAGTTGAGGGTGATGTTTGTGGTGTGATGTCGTAAAGTTATTGGGTTTTCAAATGTAATGTTACTGGTTTTGGTGAATTTAAGGTTAGTTGTGGGTTTACTGTATGTGTTCGTAATGTAATGTCGTTGTATTTCTTTGTATGTGTTTGGTATGGTTTTGGGTGGTGTTATGATGTGTCCTTTTTTTTGTAATTAGAGGTTTGCGATGGTTTTTAAATTGTACGTAACGCAATGGTAGTCGTTCATTAACGTCGGAGTGTATACTGTTCTGTAACATAAAAGTAAAAGTAGTGGGGTGTTCTATGACACGTTGGTTTAAGACCCATACTGTGTTAGTTGAAAATGGCGTCAGGTACGTTGTTGATTTGTATGTGATAGTCGTCGATTTCGTATATGTTGAAGTGGTTAATGTGTGTGAGTATGTTGGAGGGTGCAATATGTTGTGAACATTAGGATATAGGATAATTTGTGACCCGTGATTGTAAAATCCGTATTTTATTGTTGGTTGCCATCGCTGGGAGGGGTGATTATTGTCGGTTTTAGTGTGTTAATGTTGTTAGACAATTTGTGGAATTGCATTTATTTGTGGAGTTGCATTTAGTTTGCTTTGGGTGTAGATTGAAACACCAGCATCAACATTGTATTCATAAAAAACATTAAAACTAAAGACATTAAAAATAGTTAGGGCCTAACATGAATTGTGAAACCAGTTTGGAAGAAAATATGGCAGTACTATCATGTATTTAAAAACTGACTACTAGAAAAAAAAATTAACCACATGGCATCCCATCTATATCAGCTCTTTGCATGTCTTCCTATTGTGGTTGTCGAATTTCCCACAACGCCCACACCAAATATGTTGAACTACCTCGCCCTTAGATGGAATCCTCTTCCGTTTGGGCTTACCCGACGGACGCTTGACTATTGGCGGTGCTATCATATACTCAGTTGCGTTGACATTTGGCTTCTCCACGGTAGGGATAGGATATATTGTTCCACTATATGAAGAACGAAATGTGTCGATGTGAAATGCTCGGTCTGTGGAATTGTAAATATTCCTCCCGCTATTACGGAATGCGACAATGGCATGAGAACATGGGAACCCATTTATCTGCCACTGAAAACAGGAACACGTATGCCTACCCACATCAACCAACACCGACGGGTTTGAGTGAACCTCGTACACCTTGTCATTAGCCTGACTAACACACCATGGCCTGCTATCGTTAAACGCCTTCGCCAATTTCTTCTCCATTTTAGGGCATAATATACCAGCCCATGTGTTGCACTTAACTCTGCGTTCTGCCATTTGCTCCATGATTTGACCCCTTATCATATCAACTAGCCGAGTAATAGGAAGATGACGTGCATCACTCACCCAATTATTGAAAGATTCAGCAGTGTTTGAGCACATCTCACCATACCGTTGCCCCCTGAAAAATAACACAGCTAAAGGGGTACGGAAAACATGTACAATAATGTGAACAAAAAGGAATAATTTATACAAGAAATGAAAGTGATAGTAATGTACAAATTGTAAATTACTTGAAATATGCGTTAGACCAATGTTTGGGGTCCAAGTCCTTCATAAAACCTTCAATCACAACAGGGCTACACTTCTTGAGTACTTCCATCTTCTCATTGAAACGATTAACAGTGGGTGCGTAGGCACGTTCACGCAACTTGCGCATCAACCCAATCTTCTGCGAAGCATTAACATATTTCATGCGGTCATGTAAATTCATTTGGAGATGCACCAAACAATATGCATGATGTGCCAACGGAAATACATTTGGCAAACACTGCAACAATCCAACGTGACGGTCAGATATGAACGTCAATGTTCGGCCACCATTGACAACTTGTTTCAAATTCCGTAGAAACCATTCCCAATTGGCTGCATTCTCGGAATCAACAACAGCAAATACCACAGGAAATAATCCTACATACAAATCATGAAACAGATGAAAAATCAACCGCAACAATTTGGATGCCAATGAAAAATTACATACGAATAAAATGTACTGCAATGTGTTATATCATATGTGAAGAAAAAAGTTGTGCAATGTGTAATGTGGTATATGAAACATGTTTTAAAAAAAAAATATTAATCATGCCAATATGTTTTCCGAGTCCACCATGCTGTCAATCCCATGACAACATGTTTGAACAAAACATTGAGTGGGCAAATGAACATATAGTAAACACCATTCGAAGACGTAAACCATACGGAAAAATATAATTGAAACAACATTACCTTGATTGCCGTCTTTCGCGGTAGCAGCAAGCAAATTACCTTTGAATCTCCCTTTCAAAAACGTTCCATCCAAAAACAACAAAGGCCGACAATGATTGAACCCATCTATACACACACGGAACGATATAAAATACTGAACAAACTTCCCCGTTTGCTGCTCAAATTCAAGGTTAATGTAACTGTTTGGATTTTTTTCCATTACGAAATCGCTATACCACCTAAGTTGGTAAAACGACATAGCATGATCCCTATACACTTCACCCCTCGCTATCTCAACACCCAACCATGCCACACGATAACTAATCTCCAATCCATACTCATTTCTCGAATCGAACACCACATCCGTAGGACAAGTCAATGGCTGATTGCGCACTCGATCTGCAACAACAGTAGACACCAAATCAGAACCCGTACGCGGGTTCCTATAAGTCCGCACAGCAGCACCACAAGAGTGCATGCTATCGAACCTCTTAATGCATAATACCCCCGTTGATGGAATCATCCTCGTGTGAACTAACCACATACACCCTGTCTGCCCTGCAAACTTGCACACTGCAGTAATTCGGACCGAATCATTTTTAACATACTTGAATTGGAATCCACGTTCCACGGCGTACTTGCATAGAACTTCTCGGAATTCATTTGCTCCCCCATCAAAACATTGTCCCACATGGGTAATTCCATACGCCCATTGAGCCGACAGAAATGTCTTTGACCTATTAGGACAGTATGTCGGTAACAAATCTGCTTGATCCTCAACACCAGACATCCGAATATTATCCTGATAATTCCCACCATCATCCGTGCAATCCAGCAAACCACAAGTACCACCCACCCTACCACTTCGAGCCTGAACGATGATCTCAATGTGCTTAAGGCCGAACGATTTACCCAGACACAACATGTTGTTAATGTCATCATCACTAACCACCTTAAACCTCTTATACCCGGGAATCGAACAACAAACTGACTACCCTCGGGACCAACCCATCAAATTTCCAACAAATATCATCAACAATCTGTGCAAACATGACACCGCAATGCAACCAAAACGAAACACTGGTCTATCCATGGGTACATAAGAGCAGAATCCCATCCTCCATACCTGAGACGACAACATTTCAGACCCAGATAACATCAGAAAAAAATAAAAATAAAAAACATGACATAAGACAAGTTTGTCCGTGGGTACACACGGACAACATCCCATCCTCTATACGTAATAAGACACCATTTCCGACCCAGTTAACATCGGGGAAAAAAAAATTAAATAACTGAGGACTTAAGGTCGGCGTGGCATTTGTGATGTTCATTTAACAAACCCTACATACACACAACAAGCATTGAGTTTAACAAGGAACCTAAACACTACAATACGACTCACAAACAAAACACCAACACCCCCAAATCACAACCATGCAGAAACAAACAAAGAAATGTAAACAAAAACAACGAAACCATTAGAGAACACCAACCTGTTGGGCCGGCAGAATTTACAACAGAACGAACCCACCAAAAATGGTTGTCGCGATGGCGTAATTCACAGGGTAAAAAGCCCCAGCAAAACGTCAACAGAATTGGAACACCAAACACAGCCCACAATATTCCACCATATACAACAAGATGAATGTTAATCAATCAGAATCCCACCCCACACGTTGACATTGCCTTATCCACCCAAAAACTGAAACAACCATTTAGGTAACAAATGACACCATAGGTATTCATGTAAACATAACATAGATAAAATCATCACTAAAAAACCTACCCAAAAAATAGGACTAAATGCTGTATAAAAACACTTTCAGGACTAAATGGTTTAACTTTCTACCATATAGGATTTACTGGTAATTTTTCCTTTATTTATTTGGGTCACATTAATTTTCTATTTTTTGCATATATTTTTGTAAAAAATCAGAAAGTGTACTTATTTAGATCATCTCAAAAACCTTCTGAGTGAAATTATAGACACTGTCCTCAATTTTCTTTTGAAGTGAGAAGCAAAACGAAAATGTGAATTGAATGTGTCATTTTTTTTTAATCTAAAATAATAACTGATAAGGACAGATAACTATTTTGAAACAAAAATGAAAATGATGTTAACAATGGTAAAATTAAAATTTCATGACCCTAAGTAATTTTTTTTCTAAAATTACAAAGATAACAATGTAATTAATCAAAAATTAAAGGTGAGAAAGGCGAAAAACCACCACTAGCTTCATGTACGTTTTTCTTTTCATTTGTCTTAAGAGTTATTTCGGGAAGGGGCTTATAAAATGATTTTCTGATTTATTACGAAAAAAAATACAAAATGTAGACCAGTAACGTGACTCAAATAAACAAATAAGTTAATTTTTTTTTCTCCTTATTTCCAAAAAAGCCTAAATAAGAAAAATTAATTTCATCTAACAATTATGGTTTCATCATTACCTTAAAATTGATATTTTTATTTTTATATTTCCCGTGCCAAAAAAAAAAAAAAAGGCATGTGATACGATGAGTACATACTCAACATTGAAAAGTCAACTTACATGTAGTTGACTGATGACAAATTTGGTAAAGCTAGAATACTAGAATGATTGCATGATTCTTGTAACGCCCCCAAAATAATACAATAAAGATAACTCATATGCGGAATAAATATGAGAAACAACATATTTTCATATATCAGAGTTCATTGTTTATTAACCAGTTAAATGTCATGTAGGCTTGCATATTTCCAAATCATTGCTTGGTTACACAAATTGAGTCTTGCTCATTACATCTTAAGCCCTTGGCTTTATGAATAACAAACATACACACATAAGCTATAATTAAGAAGCTCTTGCTTCCCGAAAGTCCATCCACGCTATTGCCTTGGAGGAAACATCTCACCTGCACCTGAAAATGTTATTCCCGTATATGGTGAGCCAACAGCTCAGTAGAGATAATCTAACACAATATATGAGGTTTAGCAAAGGTATAAATACTATGTGCATAAACAATACCGATACTAAAACATCCACAAGGCCTGCATATTCATATGCCACTAAGACCTAACCTCGTTCCATTTTCCTTCAATTCATTTCCAATTCACATATACTACTCAATTCATGAGTTAAATTCATTATCTTTCAACAATCGAAATGAAACTACAACTCAATGGTTTTCCAACTATGCAAAACACACTTAAACACTTCAAACCTTCCATTTTACGGATATTTCGTTCGAAGGAATCGACACCCATTTATATATGAGATTTCGGGTCTTTCACCTAGGACACTCTAGCCAACTTGCTTTAAATGGAGTCCATCCCCTTTCTCCTCCCAAACAAATATACATATGCAATGTATTTATAAACATAATCACATATGGAGTACATCCCCTTTCTCCTCCCAATAAACATACATATATAATGTATTTATAACATGGTCATATTCAATGACACCAATAATGGATTAGCATTAAATCGCCTAACCCTCATGTAATTTCTACAACAATCATAGCTATCCTCCACTAATAGCCCAATGCAATTATGTCAAAAGAGATGTTCAATATCAAAATAGATAGTTTATTCAAAACTTCCATAGATGAGATATTACATATCCAATATCACCATTTATAACCACAACCTTCCAATATCACATTTTCAATGTTAATCCCAATTATTTATACAAAATAATGATTTAATCAAATTAGGAAAAAATCCCCATTTTACCAAATATCAACCAAAACACCAAAAACAACGATTTTGGCACAATACAATCTTGTATCCAAACCTCAAACCCACTTATACCAATTTGAGCAAAAACCCTCTTTTCGTACAACACCCAAATCTTAGATTTGCCCAAACCACAACCAAATCCCATCATCTATACACAATAGCAAATAACTAAGCTAAAAACTATATTAGAGTGTAGAAAATCCCTACCTCAAGTGTAGAAAACCCAAGCAATAAGGTGGAACTTCAAAGATGACGAAACCAATTTCTTCTTGGATTAAAATGAAGCTCTTGTAGCCCTCTACCGTTTTCCAAAGACCTTAAGGTGAAAAGATCCTTAGATCTAAGTGTATTTGTAGAGAGAAGTCGAACCCTAGAGAGAGAAGGAGTTGATTTAGGGTTTGTGAGTGAAAAGGGATTGTAGACACCCCATTTTTGACCGACCTTAAGACTCAGATGTCACCGATTGAGCGCTCGGTGATGTTGCATATTGTGCTCGTTCAGAAGTTTCAGAGTCACGGCCGTGAGCCCTGCCTCCGGACTTCCGAACCCTCTTCTGTACCTTGTCTCGGTTTGCGAACCAGACTCAGTTTTCTCTGTTTCTTTTCCTGAGGGGAGGGAGAGGTCCCGTAGACCATCTCTCAGTGGCCGTGGGCTACATTTCGTGGCCGTAGGCCATTTTGCCCATTTCGGAGCCCGACTCCCGGTTTTCGGAGCCGTCAGGCCGTGTGCCTCAGTTCGGGACCGTCTAACCATCTCCGACTGCTCCGGTTTTTGGCATGCATCTCATTTACTCCCCTTTGAGGGACACTGAGTCCTGAGAAACCCACTTCGTGGTCGAATGCTACTTTCAGTGCTTAACAGCCTATTTTTGGGGCCCCGAACTGCGTGTTTTGGCCCCCGAGCATTCGTTTTGCATCGGTTTTCGTTCATTTTGGCAGGTACCTCTGTTTTATCACCAGGAAGGTCACTGAAGAGTGGGAGGCCCGCAATTGTCTCAGCAACCAGTTATATTCCTCCGGCGCCCTCCGACGCCCGTTTTTCTCACTTCCGAGCCAATGTTGACCACCCTAGGGCCATTTTCTTCAACCACATATTTGTGTTGTACACACATGGGAGGACCCTAAAAGTCTCTGGCCGGCCAGTAATTCCACCTGACCTTTTTGAACCCCTCCTAAAAATGGCCTTTTCTCTCTCCTGTTTTACAGTTTCTAATTTTGAACAACAGGGTTGTGTTGAGGGGACATGGGAGGCCACCAATATGTGGTGGCCGGCCAGAAAATCAACTTGGCCCTTTTGACCCTTGGCCGGCCGGCCATGGGGGGTGGCCGGCCGGCCACCTGCAACTGAGATAGTTGGCCGGCCAGCTTCCTTACACCTGCTGTACCTCAGATGTGACCTTTATTTCCCCCCAGATTCTGTATCCGGGGGGATAACTTTTGGAGGGAAATGTTAGGGTGTTTCCCTCCCCCTTTTCCCCTTGCTACTCCCCCCTTTTGGTCCATATAACCAGCTGCCCAAGTGTTATTTTGGGGTTGAAAAAAAATTGCTTAAGAGCCTTGGATGCATTGCTCTCTCTATCTCTCTCATTTTCAAGCTCCAATCTTCTAAGTCCTACCTCATTTCTTCATCACCACCAAGCACCACCACCACTACTCCATTTCCAGCAGTTGGGAGGGCTTTCCAGCAGCCAACAAGCACCATTTCTCAAGTCAAAAGGAAGCAAAAGTTTGGTCTTCAAGGGTAAGTCCATCTCTCCCTCTTTTGAGCTCATTTTTGCCCTATTTCTTAACCCTATTTGTTTGCTGTTTTGATCTCCGACCAAAACTGAAAAGGTCATTTTTTTGAGCTATATTCCATGTTTTTTTAAGGGCTCAACCTTGTTTGAGCCCCCCATTTGGTACTTGCTTCAATACCCTCTTAAAATACCATAATCTTGCATGATATTTCTAGCCTATGTGTGATCTGTTTTGAGGCATGATATAAACTGTGAGTTGGCTTATTTTGATCCCCTCTACAACATTGTAGAAGGGATCAACACTGTTGGGGGCCTCCATGTAGCACTTACCATTATACCCCTCTTTGGCCCCCATTTTTGCAGGCTTTTTTAGGCTTATCTAGCTTCTGTTTTCGGCCATGATCAGAACTGAAAGTGGTTATATTTTGAATTTATTGGCATGTTTTATTAAGGGTCTTTGGCCATTTGATGTATATTTGGTCTACTTCATGTTATACCCTCTTGTGGCCTTAATCTTGCATTGCATTTTGAGCATGTTTGCATACTGATTGGAGGCTTGTCATCTACTGTAAATGTTCATGTTTTTAGTCCCTCTTCAGTGTTGTAGAAGAGTATTTTTCCATTTGGGCTTTGCATCTACCCCTTGCTTCATGACCTCCCTTGCGGAGCCATTTTTGTATGCCATCTTAGCCTTACTTGTGATTGCTGTTTGGCTATGTTTTGTACTGTAAAAATGCGAGTTTTGGGACTGCCTTGCTTCTTCCTTTTCATGTCATGTATCAATTATGCATGTATGGTATAGCTGTAGGCCATTTTATGCATTGAAATCCATGTTTCGGGATCATTTCATGCATCGGGTATTATTTCGCCTCATTTCGGGGCTGTTTTGCCCCTCCTTTTGCCACTGATTTTTGCATGTTTGCATATCATATTCCATGTCTTTGCCATGTCCCATTAGAGTGGCATTTCGGTGCCCGAGGGTCCGTCCTCGGTTTGCGTGCCCGCGGGCACGCACTTTGAGGTATCTTGTTTTCACCTGATGGCCTCCTATGTGAGTGTGGCTGAGGCTCTCTCATGTTGGTGTAAGCCCATTATTGCATTGCGTATGCCATTTCACACATAGCATTGTGTATGTCCGGTTGTATATTACCTCATATAGCATGTATGCCATTCCATGACATTGTGTATGTTAGGGTTGCATATTAGCTACATTTCATGCATATCATGCATATTGCATCGTGTTCGGGATAGGAGTTAGCCCGGGCACGGGAAACGAGGTACGTTCCGTACTCCGAGCGACGGAACGGGTCTCAATTCCCAAGTCACCGACACTCCGGATTATCCATGATGGAGTTAGGTTTTGTTGTAGCATTCATATGCATTCATCCTATATTGAGTTGTGCAATTCGACTCCTCGGCCATCATGCATCGATATGCGTGATTGGTGGCACGAGGATCGAGGCATGCATATATTTGTGAAATACATTGCTATGCCCCTTTCCTGCTCTCTGTTGCAGCAAAATCAAGAATCAGCGGTCTTCCGAGGCTTGGCGCGCATATCAAGAATCATTGCAAAACAGAGGCTAATTGGGGCATCCCAGTGGATTTCCGCGCAAGGCAGCCCAAACATACATCATTCATCAGAATCAAGGCAGTCCCTGGCTTGCATGCCAGTTTCTATTATTTTCTTAGTTAATTTGTTAATTAATTAGGAATTTGTACATTATTTGGACTGTATTATTCGGACTGTATTATTCTTTCATTCGGAACTGTATTATTTATTTGGACCCTCTGCGCGAGGGCATAATTGTAATAAGTGTGGGTGAGTGTGATGTATGTCTTCCAACCCCACGTCTTTCTTCCCTTTTATTTACCTGCTTATGAAGGTTAGATTAGGGCATATTTTAATTAGCATACAGTATGACAGCATGTTTGCATCATTCATCTGTTTTGCACGCACCGGGCTCGGCGCATCATACAAACTGCATTTGTATTTCAATTCCAAGTTGAGTACTTGTTAGCTGTAGCATCTCATATGCCATGTTTAGAATAGTTGAGCCTGCTATAATTTGCATCTTTGCATGTGTTGCATTAGGCAATTCTGTGTATCTAGGATCATGCATGATTTCTAATGAGCTTCTGTTTTGGCTTGGAGTACTCGGTAAGTTTTATGCTTTAGCATCCTTGCATGTGTGTGAGTGTTGCCATGATAGCATGCTTACCATGAGGCTATGTGCTTATGTGATATAACTGCCTTGAATGCCTGTGGGTGGAGGTTGGGTTACTTGGAGTGGGACAATTCATCAAATGTTTGTTTTAAGCCCACTAGATAGTGGCAAAATCATGTTTTCTAAGCCCACCCGAGGGTGGCAAATCCACGTCTTAGCCTACCTGTGGGTAGCACCATCAAACCATTTTCAAACAAACAAACATGAAATGTTTTGTTCCAATTCAGGCGACTCAGTCTATACTTGTATGCTGTGCGCATCACATAGTAAATCTAGGCTAATAACCGGAATAAGAACACACAATGTTTTCAAAATCGATATCATGGTTAGTAGAGGCCGGTCTTTGACCGGGCGAGCGGGGGTGCTCACGAAGTGACCTTCCCCAATCGTACCCAAGTTCCCGAGCCGAGGCAACTTTGGTGATGACGGACACGTGGCCTTTGGCACCGAGTCAGGGTTTCCTAAATTTCCCATTAAAAAAAAAACATTTAGGTGGCGACTCTGTATCTGGCAAAGCAGTCCATGTTTGGCACTTCTTTTCAAAAAATCTGTTTTCAAAATCGATTTGCCGGATTTGGACTCTTTGGTTCAAGATTAAGAACCGTGACATTTGAGTCCTTGAACTGTAGTGACCCCAATATGAACGGAACGGGACTTAACCCTCCCGGGCGTTCGGGGACGTCTACAGTTTCTGGCGACTCTGCTGGGGATTTAGAGAACTTGACTCGAACTCATGATATCTGTTTTGACTACACTTGTGTGTTTCTTTGCATTGCATTTGCATTGGTGCGCCTAGGACACCGTGTTTGCCATATGCCATTCCCGAACGATTTGCCGGAGGCTTGTCTTGTCAAGGCATGTCCATAAAGCTGATCGGCTCTGGGCTCTGACAGCATGGGAACACAAACCCCGGTTTTACCGGGGCACCCTTTTTGACCATTCGACCTAGTGCATATTCGGATCCATAGTGACCATTCCAAACTAGGACAGGTTGCTTACCCATTTATAGGTTGTTTGAAACCGCTGTGTGCGTAGTGAAACCCTAGCTCCTGACAAAATAGGACAGGGAAACCCTACCCCAACATAGGGGTGTTTTGGCTCTCACTTATCTGTTATGTGCTTTAGAGTGCGTCTCTACAGGAATGCATGTATCAGTGTATGAGTTTGGGCATCAGGCCTGCGGGCATCAGTCAGTATCTGAGAATCAGTTGTCTGTGGATATCGGATTCAGTTTTGGGGAACAGTGATACAGGAACAGTGATCAGTGATTGAGGACAGTGTATTTTCAGCTTATCAACTGTGTGTTGTATGCCCAACTGTGTGTTGTGTGTATTTAATTTAAGCCGTTATGCTGCCCATTTATCTAGTCATTTATTCCCTTTTTGCTTTACTTACCTTTTGCTAGGGCAGTTTTAGCACAATTGCTTCCAACCCAGAAGATATTCCCCAAGCACTGTGGACGCGAGGTCGCCGACTCAATCGATCTGAGGATCTGGTTGACGGACATCCAGTGTTCCACTCCCTACCCCCAGTTGCTAGAAGAAGGCCAAGGAGGCGCAGTGTGTCAGAACAAGGATTACCGGGACAGAGGGCTACTTTGACAGTAAACAGTCAGGTTGAGATTTCTGTGTCTTCCATAGAGATACATTTACTGGTCATTCAGATGGAACAGCAGAATACATCAAGGATGGAGGCGATGATGCGTCAAATGCAAGAAAACATGAGACAGATGCAGGAGGATGCCATCCGCCAAGCGGAATTTTCTAAACAACAAGCCGCAGTCATGGCCCAGCAGGCCGAGCTCATTACTAGGCTGCAACAGCAGAATGCAGCATCAACTTCACATCAGGTTCCTCCTCCACCAGCGCTCCATTACCCGAGCAGGCACCTACTGGTCAGAATACCCTGCCAAATCCTCAGAATACCCTCCCGAACACCCAGAACACCCTACCCAATGTCCAGAATATCCAAGAGGACACCAACCTTCCAACGGGGCTGGCTCCGCCCCCGCTTCTGCCGCAACTGTCCAAGAATCTTACACCCAACCACCCGGACTCTCCATTCGAGTTCGAGGTAGATCATACGCTCTAAAACTGAGTAAGTTGGAGAAGCTTTTCAAGAAATCGCAGGGGGTGAAGGCCATCCCAGACATCGAAGATGGGTACACCGATGTAGCCGTAACTTGCCAGACAGATTCAAGATGCCACAAATTGACCGTTTCGACGGGTCCGGTGACCCTATGGTCCATCTTCGGCTATTCTCAGACATCCTGCGGCCGATGGGCCTAACCCGACCACAAAAGCTTTCCCTGTTTGGCCGAACTTTGTCGGGTGTGGCAGCCATCTGGTACGCGAAGTTAGAAGATGAGGTAAAAAGAAGCTGGGATGAAATGGCTGAGGCCTTTGTTGCACAGTACTCGTACAATACACAGATCGAGATCACAACTCGTGATCTTGAAACGACGAGGCAGGAGCCTAAAGAAACTTTCTCAGATTTCGTAACTCGATGGAGAGCAAAGGCATCAATGATGACTTTGAGGCCTACGGACAAAGATCAAATCAGGATGATTGTGCGCAATCTCCAACCAAAATTGATGCAGAAGATGATTGTACTCCCTTTTCCCACCTTCTCAGATTTACACGAGATGGGGGTACAGATCGAGGATGCAATGAAACAAGGTCTGATCGACCAGGATAGAGAGCAACCCAGAAGGACTTTCAACCGTAACAATAACGCAGGCCCGAGTGGCGCTGCAACTGCACGAGCTTCAGAAGTGAGCACGGTCACCACCACTCCCCCTCCCTCAAGACCCACGACAGCCACGCCTTTCTCTGGCGCATCTGGAAGCAATACCCAGAACGCCAAATATCAACCCAGAGGCTAAAGAACCTTCACCCCCCTATATATGCCCCTGTCCAAAGCTCTGGGGGTGTTAATCAGAAAGAAGCATTTGACGCCCCTAGAGCCGAGGCCACTGCCAAATCCACTCCCTCCCTCTCATGACCCAGCAAAGTACTGCGCGTATCACCAACAGCATGGTCATGACACCGACCGTTGCTATAGATTGCGTCATGAGATCCAGGATCTTATTGACAAGCAGGTGATCACGCCTCCCGACAAACCCAACGTCACAACAAATCCCCTCCCACCACATAACCAAGCCCCTCCTCCCAGCAGAATCAACTTCATCCAAACTGGGGTCGTGTCTTACGATCCTAGTATCTATATCACCCCATCCCACCTACCTAAGCCGGAGGTGATCTTTCCTGTCTGCACTGACTTGTGCATGATGACATCTCCACGAACCCAATCTAAGCCAGTGGTGGTGACCACCGAAGATGGGACAGGCAGATTTCAGAGGAAAGCGGGGTTGTTGAGTCTGGGATTGAACAGTCTGGGAATCTCGCTGAAGGAGCTTATGATCCGAGTGAATATATCCAGTCAGTGGGCCAGTCTGAGCCGAGTGCAGGGCTGCCAGAAAAGAGCAGAGTTATGTGTGATTCAAGGGGACAGATTTGAATGGGGAACAAATGATCTAGTAGCTGTGGGAGAAGACTTTGCCAACCTCCAGTTCTTCAACGACCAAGAATCGGGGATGCAGCAATCAACTGGTTCGAATATGAGGAGTCGGCAGAAGTTGTCCGGATGGTTAGATGATCAACCAGACGTTGTAGAATATCAACCAGAACAGGGCCCAGCAGGGGCGAGAGTATCAATGGTGGCCGGAGGGCCGAGGGTCAGAATTCACCGCCGGAGAGCGCGCAGCACTAAGAATTTCGCTCAAAATTTGGGGATTGTAAATGCAAGGAGTATTGAACCACCAGCTGTACTGACGCAGTTGGAACAACAAAAATTTGAGGATTCCGAGAGAATCAGAAAAGCTAAGGCCCGTGTGGGGGTCGAGAGTGCTGTGTGCACAGGAACAGGAAATGCTGCGGGCATAAAGACTGAAGGTACTTCAAGTACGATCACACCGGAGCTGGACAGATGTCTGTCGGCCGCCGACGGAATGTGGTGGGAAGACGATGACTTATGTCTTGCCCACACAGATGAAGACTGGGGAGGTAACCAACCAGATGATACCTGGTATATTGACGAGGTCGCTCATATGACAAGAAGTGGGCGGTATTTCAAGCCCCAACACTTAGACCAACCTGAGGCGTCTGGGAAAGACAAAGAAGCTGAGAAACAGAGAGAGAAACAGATTGAAGAAGAAGCTGTGCTCAAGCAATTGAAGAAGATACAAGCAGACATCTCCATCTGGGGACTGCTTATGGCATCGAGGGTGCACAGACAGGCCGTCCTATCTGCCATGGACAAGGCCAAACTCTCTATAGACACTACACCAGAGCAGCTGGTTGGGCTGGTTTTCCGGGAGGAGGTTCCCCGGCATTAACCTTTTCAGACAAGGAATTACCGCCTGAGGGCACAAACCATAACAAACCCCTCTACGTTTCCGTGGAATGTAGAGATAAGTGGATACCGGTGGTACTTGTTGATACCGGGTCCGCCATCAATGTCTGCCCAGCCAGAACAGCATATGCAGTTGGGTTGAAGCCCGCGGACTTCACACCACCACTCAGGTGATCAGAGCATACGATAATACTAGCAGGGAAGTGATGGGGATGTCAAGATTCAAACCAAGGTTGGTCCAGGACAACACGACATCGAATTTCATGTCTTGGACGTTCCCGCAACCTTCAACCTACTCTTGGGGCGGCCGTGGCTGCACCAAGTAAGGCAGTCTCTTCCACTCTACATCAGATGGTGAAATACCCCTATGGAAAGGGAGTAGCCACTGTGTTCGGGAACTCATCAATCCATCCGCCTCCGAGGTATCTACGCCGGTCCTAGAAATTGAGCATGGCACAGGACGTATTCTTATCAGGATTCACTTTGGCTGAGGCCCGGGTAGTACAGAATATTATAGCTGTGAATGAGGGGGTATACGTCAGTGCTCAATCCGTCTACCTCATGAACAAGCTACAACACATCCCCGGGATGGGATTGGGAAGGAGCGGCCAAAAAGGCGTCGCAGCATTGGCCGAAGTGCCACATAACCCTCATACCTTTGGCTTGGGTTATCTGCCCACCAAAGAGGACTGGGTAAGGAAGGAAAAAGAAATGGCCGGCAGAGCCAGAGCGAAGCAGGCTGGGAAGCCTTTTGAGTTAATGCATAGGCCCATTCAGGGTACCCTGAACGGACGCTTCGTCCAGGAGGGGGAGGACTTTCCATTTTGCGGTTTCCCAGAGCCGTGGATAAACGCGGAGAAGAAGCGCGTGCCAGGCTTCGAGATCTTCTTCGACCTGCAACTATCCGGGGATGACGTTGCCACAGAGCAAACAGACCCACCAGCTGAGGTTGAGCAGTATAAAGCAGGGGATCCTGAGGGCACAGAATTTGAAATGGGGGTAGCGCTGGCATGTCTACTCTCTGATCCTCCGATAGACCATGAGTGCTTGGGGGATAACTTCGCGGTTTCCATGATTGGGGATGGAACGGCTGCGAGCCAACCAGCAACTATCTTGGATGCATCAATCGCACCCTCTCTCACTTGGCAATACGAGGAGGGATTTTTGTCCAGCAGCACCGGGTCAGGTAGTGAGCCGGAATCTGATTCCACCGAGTCTTGTGAGTCGGAATCAGGTTCCAGCTCGACTGAGTCTGAGTCTGGTACTCCTGGGGATGTTAACCCGGATGCCACAGTCCTGTCTAGGTCGTCTTTTTCCTTTTCATTTGAGTCTGTTGTAAATGAATCGGACGATTTGGATGAACTTAATGAGAATCAGGTGAATGTGGTTTCCGAGTATTTTTCTGTGCTTGATTTATTGCATTAATTCAGACTTTCAAAACTTTGATGAAAACGACGAGGACGAAGTTCCTCCGGTTTTACAACGTTTAATTGAGCAAGAGCAAGAGAGATTTGTTAAACCATTAATGGATGAAATCATTACCGTGAACATTGGTACTGAGGAGGACCCGCGGCTGGTCCAGATCGGGTCCACGTTGTCTTCGGAGGAACGCGAGCGCTTAGTCGCTTTATTAAAAGATTTCAAAGATGTTTTCGCATGGTCCTACGAAGACATGCCTGGAATCGATCCTGAGATTGTACAGCATCGGATCCCCCTTGACCCGAGGCCCGACCTGTCAAACAGAAACTCAGAAGGATCCGCCCGGATTGGGCTCTCAAGATTAAGGAAGAGGTCACCAAACAAATCGACGCAGGCTTCCTGCTGGTATCGAATACCCGACTTGGTTGGCCAACATTGTTCCGGTGCCGAAGAAAGATGGCAGGATCCGGGTATGTGTGGATTTCAAGGATTTGAACAGAGCTAGTCCGAAGGACGACTTTCCCTTACCGCATATCGATGAGTTGGTGGATTTCACAGCAGGGCATGCTTGCTCTCATTCATGGATGGCTTCTCAGGCTACAACCAGATAGTGATGGCACCCGAAGACCGGGAAAAGACTGCATTCACCACTCCGTGGGGGACGTATTGCTACAGAGTAATGCCGTTGGGTTGAAGAACTGGAGCTACTTATCAAACGGGCCGCGACCACAATATTACATGATATGATCCACAAAGAGGTTGAGGTGTATGTGGACGACATGATTGTCAAGTCCAAAGAAAGAGAGGGCCTACAACGCCTTGCATAAGTTTTCCAAAGGATCAGGGAATTCTGGTTGCGGCTAATCCTCAGAAATGTACATTGGTGTTACAGCGGGAAAAATGCTGGGGTTCTGATTACACAAAGGGGCATTGAGGTCGATCCTTCCAAAATCAAGGCCATCCTAGAAATGCCACCACCAAGGACTGAAAAGGAGGTGCGAGGCTTCCTGGGTAAAGTGCAATTCATAAGACGGTTTATTTCAAAATTAACCTTAACTTGTGAACCACTTTTTGGTCTCCTGAAGAAAGGAAAGAAATTCCAATGGGACGGCCGATGCCAAGCTGCATTTGAACAGATTAAAGAATATCTACAGAACCCGCCCGTGTTGTCACCGCCAGAACTGGGGAAACCGTTGATTTTGTATCTGTCAGTGACTGAAACTACAATGGGCTGCATGCTTGCACAAGAATCAGAAGATAAGGTGGAGAGAGCCATCTACTATCTCAGCAAGAAGATGCTGGAGTATGAGACCTGATATACACCGCTGGAAAAGGCTTGCTTAGCTTTGGTATGGGCTACCAGGAAGCTGCGGCACTACCTGTTAGCTCACTCTGTAATGTTGATTTCACGACTTGATCCCATCAAATATCTTTTCGAGAAACCGGCACTTACAGGTAGGCTAGCTCGTTGGTTGCTGTTGCTCTCCGAATTTGATCTCACGTACGTGACACGCAAGTCAGTGAAAGGAAGAGCAGTGGCAGAGTTCCTTGCCGACCACCCGGTTGAGGGGGATGAAGCAGTTGAGTACCTGTTCCCGGATGAATCAATTCTGCATATCGACGATGAAACTTGGACGATGTACTTTGACGGAGCGTCAAATCAACGGGTATGGGATAGGAGTGTTGCTGATAGCACCCGACAATTCCCGTACCCTCTCGCCTTCAAACTCCGATTCAAAGTCTCGAACAATGAAACAGAATACGAGGCATGCATCGCTGGCCTAGAAGCGGCCCTAGAACTAGGGGCAAGACGGTTGGACGTCATTGGGGACTCGAACCTTGTTGTGTCTCAAGCTAAAGGAGACTGGAAAGTGAAAGAGGAAAGGATGATGATGTATCACCAGACCTTGGACTTGCTGATTCCTCGGTTTGAGAAGCTAAGTTTTACTCATCTACTAAGAGAAAACAACAGGTTCACAGATTCTTTAGCAACTCTATCCTCTATGATAGACATCCCGTATGGAGTCTGGATGCGTCCAGTCATCATCGACCAGAAATTTGCACCTACCTACGAGTCGATTGCCGCTATAGGTGAAGTTCAAGACGAAAACCCCTGGTATTATGACATCTGGAACTTCTTGGAGAAAGAAACATACCCGCCAGGGGTAAATGCCAAAGACAAAAGGGCAATCAGGAGAATGGCAGTTCAGTTCATCATCTGCGGGGGTAAACTGTATAAAAGGGGTCATCTGGGAATGCATAAACTGTGTGTTGATGCTGAAGAGTCAAAGCGTCTGATGGAAGCCATCCACGGAGGAGAATGTGGTGCGCACATGAATGGGGTAATGTTGGCACGGAAGATCCTCAGACAGGGTTATTACTGGTCCACCATGGAGGAGGATTGTATTGGTTTCGTCCGGCGATGCCACAAATGTCAGATTCATGCAAATCGCATGAACATTCCGCCGTCAAAGCTGTACAACATGACTTCGCCATGGCCGTTTTCAGTCTGGGGAATTGATGTAATCGGAGCAGTTACGCCAAAGGGGTCGAATGGGCATGAGTTCATCTTGGTGGCGATAGATTATTTCACAAAGTGGTTGAGGCCCAATCTTATGCGGTGTTGAAGGCTTCGCACGTCGCAAATTTATCAGAAACAACATCATCTGTCGCTACGGGGTCCCAAATGAAATCGTTTCAGACAATGGTTCCACTTCAAGAAGGAGGTGATTGATTTGTTGGAGAAATACAATGTGGCTTTTCATAAGTCGTCTACTTATCGGCCGCAGACCAATGGAGCGGTTGAGGCCGCCAACAAGAATATCAAGCACATACTACAGAAGATGGTGGAAACCTACCGGGACTGGCCAGATAAGCTGTCGTTTGCTCTGTGGGGCTACAGGACTTCAATCAGAACTTCTACTGGGGCGACTCCGTACTCATTGGTTTATGGGATGGAGGCCGTTCTACCTATTGAGATTGAGGTCCCGTCATTACGAGTATTGGCTGAGTGCCAGATAGTCGAGGCAGACTGGCAGCAGAGCAAATTTAAGGAACTCATGCTTTTCGATGAAAGAAGACTGAAAGCACTGTACCACATTCAAGGCTATCAACGCAGAATTGCCCGGGCTTTTAACAAGAAGGTTAAGTCCAGGAATTTAAAAGAAGGAGATTTGGTGCTCAAAGACAACCGAGCTCCCGTCCACGACCCAAGGGGCAAGTTCAGACCTAATTGGACTGGTCCATACATCATCAAGTCAATCTGGTCAGGTGGCTGTGGTTCTGATGGATCTAGATGGCTTAGAGTTTTCCCAACCGATCAACATGGATAAGTTGAAGAAATACTACCCCTGAGAGGCTCGCTAGGCCGAAAACCGAAAGGGCGACCTAGGCAAAACTCAAGCACAAAAAATTAGAAATTATAAAAACTGAGCTCGCAAGGTTGAAAACCCAAAGGGCGGCCTTGGCAAAAGTTAGAGCGCAAAGGAGAGTGAAAATAACTCGAGCGAACCTAAGCTTGAACTACGTAAGGGTTGATTCCCATCTTTGGGATACGTAGGCAGCTTCATCTTGAAGTTCAGTCAATCTTTTTCCCCGATCAACTTGTCCATTTGATCGTCTCAGTCATCTTTTTCATCAGCATTCGCCGTGATCTCCGGTACAGTGCTATTCCAACTAGGGCAACTTTCCGTTGTGATGCAGTGCTGCGGTACCATTCAAACTAGGGGAAACTTTCCAGTTGCTAGGATCCAGGGTTGTACATCTCAGTGACAGATCTCAGGCGTGTCCAGTTCTGATCCACATCGAAAATAATTTTGAAAGTTTTAATAAAAGTTGACTTCGTTCAAATTATCTTTTCACAACTAAGACCATTTTTGGACCAAAGCGGAGAATTTTCAGTACCACAACCTTCAATTTCATTGATTCAAAACAGAGTTCTCCTGCTCTTGCATACAATTGAAGTTGCTTTTTATTACACTCATAACGAAAACTTGAAAGTACTAATAAAGCAATAAATCCGGGGCATAGTCAAGTCAAGTGTCCCTGCGCCCCCTTCCAGAGCTGGTTGAAGCCTCTGATGCCAACCTAGGCCCAACCTGTGCTTCTTCATTGAGCCAATCCCAGCACTCGTCAGACAAAGTACAACTAAAAGTGGGAGCGGGGGCCAGAAGTTCTCTATTTCTCCACGCTGCGGCCTGCCGAGCCAGCTGTGCGCCTCGAACCGGAAATGTAGCCGGATACTCTATCCCCTCTGGTGGGCAAGTTTGATCATGACCAAACTGGCGCAGAATACGGAATGGGAAATAGAATATGCAGTGAGTCAAGCCAATCAATCGAATCCCGACCTGCCGAGACATGCTGTAGCTCATTGCCGGGAGATTGAGCCAAGGACAGCGCCACGCAATTGTAGACACCCCATTTTTGACCGACCTTAAGACTCAGACGTCACCGATTGAGCGCTCGGTGATGTTGCATATCGTGCTCGTTCAGAAGTCTCAGAGTCGCGGCTGCGCGCCCTGCTCCGGACTTCCGAACTCTCCTCTGTGCCTTGCCTCGATTTGCGAACCAGACTCGGTTTTTCTCTGTTTTTTTCCTGAGCGGAGGGAGAGGTCTAGCAGGCCATCTCTCAGTGGCCGTGGGCTGCATTTCATGGCCGTAGGCCATTTTGCCCATTACAGAGCCGGTTCCCGGTTTCGGAGCGTCAGGCCGTGTGCCTCAGTTCGGGACCACCCAACCATCTCCGATTCCTCCGGTTTTGGCATGCATCTCATTTACTCCCTTTCGAGGAAACTGGGGTCTTAGATACCCACTTCGTGGCCGAATGCCACTTTCGGTGCTTAACGGCCTATTTTCGGGACTCCGAACTGCGTGTTTTGGTCCCGAGCATTCGTTTGCATCGATTTTTGTTCATTTTTGGCAGGTACCTCTGTTTATTCACCAGGAAGATCACTGGAGGGTGGGAGGCCAGCAATTGTCTCAGCAAGCAGTTATGCTCTTCGGCGCCCCCCTGCGTCCGTTTTTCTCACTTCCGGGCTAATGTTGACCACCTAGGAGCATTTTCTTCAAGCCAAAACATATTTGTGTTGTACACACATGGAGGACCCTAAAAACCATGGCCGCCAGTACTCTCTTTGACCCTTTTTGAACCCCTCTTTGAATTGGCCTATTCTCTCTCCTGTTTTAGAGTTGCCATTTGTAACCACAGGTCTTGTTCAGCACACTTGGGGAGGCCACCAATGTGTGGTGGCCGGCCAGCTTTTTTTGTTTCATTTTTTACCCCTTGGCGGCCGGCCATAGGGGGTGGCCGGCCGGCCACTGCAGCAAAAGTACATGGCCGGCCATGCTCCTTGGGAGGTGTGTTTACAGCTGTATAGCTGTATCCCCAAAAGATCTGATTTCGGGGGATATTTTTTTGTGCAAGGGAACTTAATCCCTTAAGGCTACACTTTTCACACACTTTGGCAAGACCACCCTTGCATGCATACATCTCTCCCTCTCCCTCAAGAGTTAAAACACTTGCTTTGAGCTCAAGAACACATACACACATACATCTCTTTGATTCTTCTCAGATTGTGCCATTTCTTCATCATCATCAAGCACCACCATCACACTCCATTTCCAGCAGCAAGGAGAGGTTCTTAAGGGCTAGAAGCAACATTCCTCAAGCCAAGAGGTAGCAAAAGTGAGGTCTTCAAGGGTAAGTCTCAATCCTCTCTTTTGTAGCACTTTTTGCCTCATTTATTAAGCCTACTTTCTTATTGTTTGGGCTCCGACCTTAACTGAAACTAGGTCTATTTGGAGCCATTCTCCATGTTTGATCAAGGGCTCAACCTGTTTGAGCCCTCTATGCACACTTGCTTCAATATCATCTTGTATGTCAATATTTTGCATGCTATTTCTAGCCTATGTTGATCTGTTTTCGAGCATAATGTAAACTGTGAGTGGGCCTATTTTGAGCCCCTTCAATATTTAAGAAGGGCTCAACCTGTTGGCCTCTCTATCATGCACTTGCTTCATAATCTCTCATATTTACCGTAAATTTGCATGATTTGTTTGACCTACATGTGGTCTGTTTTGGAGCATGTCATGAACTGTGAGTAAGCTTATTTTGTGTCTCTCTACAACATTGTAGAAGGGATCAACCTTGTTGGGGGTCTCCATGTTATACTTGTCATTATATCCCTCTTTGACCCCCATTTTTTGCATGCTTTTTTAAGCTTATCTAACTTCTGTTTTCGGCTATCATCAGAACTGGAAAGAGTCATATTTTGATCTTCTTGACATATTTCATTAAGGGTCTTTACTGTTTGATGAATGTTTGGGGTACCTCATGTTATATGCCTTATGTATCCTAGTTCTTGCATGACATTTTTAGCATGTTTGCATACTGAGTGGGGGATGTCATCTACTGTAAATGTTCATTAATTTTAGCCCTCGTCAGTGGTGTAGAAGGGTACGTTTCCATTTGGGCATCGTATGTATCACTTCCTTCATTTCTCTCTTGGCCCGTATTTTTGCATGCTATTGTTGCCTATCTATGCTTGCACTTTGGCCTTGTTAGACTGAAAAATGCTATTTTGGGGCTGCCTTGCTACTGTTTTGCATGTCATGTACCAATTATGCACGTTTAGTATGGCTGTAGGCCATTTCGGGTGCTTAATATTGCATTTCGGGATCATTCCATGTTTCGGGTGCACTTTGGCCAGGTTTCGGGGTTTTTTTCCCCCACATTTCAGTGCTAGAATTCCATTTGCATGTTTGCACATCATTTCCATGTCATTTCGTGCCTTACGGCCATCGCCTCGGTTTGCGCGCCCGTGTGCACGCATTTCGAGGCACTTCTTTTTTTTTATCCGACGGCCTCCCGTGTGAGTGTGGCTGAGGCTCTCTCATGTTGGTATAAGTCTATCTTGCATCCTGTATGTCATTTTAGTCTCATCGCATTCCGTATGCCATTTTCTTGGTTTGCGTGCCCGTGGGCACGCATTTCGAGACATCTCATTTTTTACCTAACGGCCTCCCGTGTGAGTGTGGCTGAGGCTCTCTCATGTTGGTATAAGTCCATCTTGCATCATGTATGTCATTTTAGTCTCATCGCATTCCGTATGCCATTTTCTTGGTTTGCGTGCCCGTGGACACGCATTTCGAGACATCTCATTTTTTTACCTAACGGCCTCCCGTGTGAGTGTGGCTGAGGCTCTCTCATGTTGGTATAAGTCCATCTTGCATCCTGTATGTCATTTTAGTCTCATCGCATTCCGTATGCCATTTTCTTGGTTTGCGTGCCCGTGGGCACGCATTTCGAGACATCTCATTTTAGTCTCATTGTATATCATATTTCATGTCATTTCATGCCTTAGGATCATTTCCTCGGTTAGCGTGCCCGTCTGGCACGCATTCCGAGACATCTCATTTTCATAGCATTGTGTACGTTAGGATTGCATATTAGTTGCATTTCTTGCATATCATGCATATTGCATCATGTTTCGGGATAGGAGTTAGCCCGGGCACGGGAAACGAGGCACGTTTCGTACTCCGAGTGACGGAACGAGTCTCAATTCCCAAGTCACCGACACTCCGGATTACCCATGATGGAGTTAGGTTTTGTTGTAGCATTCATCTGCATTCATCCTATATTGAGTTGTGCAATCCGACTCCTCGGCCATCATGCATCGAGATGCGTGATTGGTGGTATGAGGATCGAGGCATGCATATATCTGTGAAATACATTGCTATGTCCCTTTCCTGCTCTCTGTTGCAGCAAAATCAAGAATCAGCGGTCTTCCGAGGATTGGCACGCATTTCGAGGAACATTGCAAACAGAGGCTAATCGGGGCATCCCAGTGGATTTCCAAAAAGGCAGCCCGGCATACATCATTCAGCGGAAGTGAGGCAGCCCCTGGCTTGCATGCTAGTTTACAGTTTTTCTTAGTTAATTTGTTAATTAATTAGGGATCTGTATTATTCGGACTGTATTATTCTTTTATTCGGGACTGTATTATTTATTCGGACCCTCTGCGCGAGGGCATAATTGTAATAAGTGTGCGTGAGTGTGATGTATGTCTTCCAACCCCACGTCTTTCTTCCCTTTTATTTACCTGCTTATGATGGTTAGAATAGGGCATATTTCAATTAGCATACAGTATGACAGCATGTTTGCATCATTCATCTGTTTTGCACGCACCGGGCTCGGCGCATCATACAAACTGCATTTGTATTTCAATTCCAAATTGAATACGTGTTAGTTGTAGCATTCCACATGCCATGTTTAGAATAGCCGAGCCTGCTATAGTTTGCATTTTTGCATGTGTTGCATTAGGCAATTCTGTGTATCTAGGATCATGCATGGATTTCTAATGAGCTTCTGTTTTGGCTTGGAGTACTCGGTGAGTTTTTATGCTTTAGCATCCTTGCATGCATGTGAGTGTTGCCATGAATAGCATGCTTATCATGAGGCTAACCGCTTATGTGATATAACTGCCTTGAATGCATGTGGGTGAAGGTTGGGTTATCTGGATTGGAACAATTCATCAAATGTGTATTTTAAAGCCCACTAGATAGTGGCAAAACCATGTTTTCTAAGCCCACCCGAGGGTGGCAAATCCACGTCTTAGCCTACCTGCGGGTAGCACCATCAAACCATTTTCAAACCAACAAACACGAAGTGTTTTGCTCCAATTCAGACGAGTCAGTCTATACTTGTTTGCTGCGAGCATCACATAGTAAATCTAGGCTAATAACCGGAATAAGAGCACACAATGTTTTCAAAATAAGATATCATGGTTAGTAGAGGCTGGTCTTTGACCGGGCGAGCGGGGGTGCTCACGAAGTGACCTTCCCCAATCGTACCCAAGTTCCCGAGCCGAGGCAACTTTGGTGATGACGGACACGTGGCCTTAGGCACCGAGTCAGGGTTTCCTAAATTTCCCGAAAATAAAATATTTAGGTGGCGACTCTGTATCTGGCAAAGCAGTCCATGTTTGGCACTTCTTTTCAAAAAATCTGTTTTCAAAATCGATTTGCCGAATTTGGACTCTTTGGTTCAAGATTAAGAACCGTGACATTTGAGTCCTTGAACTGTAGTGACCCCAATATGAACAGAACGGGACTTAACCCTCCCGGGGCGTTCGGGGACGTCTACAGTTTCTGGCGACTCTGCTGGGGATTTAGAGAACTTGACTCGAACTCATGATATCTGGTTTTGACTGCACTTGTGTGTTTCTTTGCATTGCATTTGCATTGGTGCGCCTAGGACACCGTGTTTGCCATATGCCATTCCCGAACGATTTGCCGGAGGCTTGTCTTGTCAAGGCATGACCATAAGGCTGATCGGCTATGGGCTCTGACAGCATGGGAACACAAACCCCGGTTTTACCGAGGCACCCTCTTTGACCATTCGGCCTAGTGCATATCAAAATCCGTAGTGACTATTCCAAACTAGGAAAGGTTGCTTACCCGATATAGGTTGTTTGAAACCGCTGCGTGCGTAGTGAAATCCTAGCTCCTGACAAAATAGGACAGGGAAAACCCTACCCCAACATAGGGGTGTTTTGGCTCTCACTTGCTTGTTATGTGCTTTAGAGTGCGTCTCTACAGGAATGCATGTATCAGTTTGCGAGTTTGGGCATCAGGCCTGCGAGCACCAGTTCAGTATTTTGGGATTCAGTTTACCTGAGGGTAACAGTTTACAGGCAGAATTTTGGGGGCAGAATTCAGTAGAGGGCACACTCATTCAAACTTTGCTCGTATCTGTTCAGGTGAAATTAGGCTGAGATGCTGTCCATTTTCTCTTTTGCTAGGTAGTCTGGGAACCATAGCTTCAGAGGGCTCCAATATCCCCCGGGTACACCGAACTTGTGTTGATAGACTTTGTCGGGTCAGAGATTCAGTTCAAGGGCAATCAGTGTTCCTTTACCGGAGGCAGGGTGAAGAGCGCCAGTCTGGCACAAATCACCAGTTCAGTAGTTACCAGATCAGTGGCCCTTATCTACTCCACCAGTGAACAGTCAGGCTGAGGTCTCAATTTCTACTACAGGAATAGACACCGGTCAGCTAGATGGATCAGCAGAACACGTCAGGGATGGAGGCCATGATGCGTCAGATACAAGAAAGTATGAAACTCATGCAGCAAGACGCTGTCCGCCAAGCGGAATTTTCCAAGCAGCAGGCTGCAATCATGGCTCAGCAGGCTGAGCTCATCACCAGGCTGCAACAGCAAAGCGGCGCGTCTGCTTCCCAACAAGTTCCTCCCCCAGCAGGAACTCCAGCACCTGGGGAGACGCCAAATGTCCAAGAGGGTACGGACATTTCGGTAGGGCCTGCTTCGCCCCCAATTTTACCCCAGCTATCCAAAGCACCTACCAATCTGCCAGACTCTCCCTTCGAGTTCGAGGTCGACCCTACGGCATTGAAATTGAGCAAACTTGAAAAGATGTTTAAGAAATCGCAGGGGGTGAAGGCCATCCCGGACATCGAAGATGGGTACACTGACGTGGCTGTAACATTGCCAGATAGATTTAAGATGCCACAGATTGATCGTTTTGATGGGTCCGGAGATCCCATGGTCCATTTTCGGCTATTTTCAGACATCTTGAGACCAATGGGCCTAACCCGACCACAAAAGCTTTCTTTGTTTGGCCGAACTTTGTCGGGTGTGGCGGCCATCTGGTACGCAAAGTTAGAAGATGATGTGAAGAGAAATTGGGATGAGATGGCTGAGGCCTTCGTTGCGCAGTACTCGTACAATACACAGATCGAGATTACAACACGTGATCTCGAAACGACGAGGCAAGAACCCAAGGAGTCTTTCTCCGATTTTGTAACTAGATGGAGGGCAAAGGCGTCGATGATGACCTTGAGGCCAACAGACAAAGACCAAATTTGGATGATTGTGCGCAATCTCCAACCGAAACTCATGCAGAAAATGATCGTACTCCCTTTTCCCACTTTCTCAGATTTACATGAGATGGGGGTACAGATCGAAGATGCAATGAAGCAAGGTTTGATCGACCAAGACCGGGAACAACCCCGAAGGACATTCAACCGCAATAATAACGCAGGCCCGAGTGGCGCTGTAAACACAAGGACTTCTGAGGTTGGTATGGTCACCACCACTTCCCCTTCCCAACCAAGGCCCGCAGCGGCCACACCCTTTTCCAGTACATCCGGGAGCAGTAACCAAGCCTCGAGATTTCAGCCTAGAGGCCAAAGAACCTTTACACCCCTCTATATGCCCCTGTCCAAAGCTCTGGGGGTGTTAATCAGAAAGAAGCATCTGACACCTTTAGAGCCGAGGCCACTGCCAAATCCACTCCCTCCCTCTCATGACCCAGCAAAGTACTGTGCGTACCACCAACAGCACGGTCATGACACCGACCGTTGCTATAGATTGCGTCATGAGATCCAAGATCTTATCGACAAGCAGGTGATCGCGCCTCCCGAAAAACCCAACGTCACAACAAATCCTCTCCCCCCACACAACCAAGCCCCTCCTCCCAAAAGAGTCAACCTCATCCAAACTGGGGTCGTGTCCTACGATCCTAGTATCTATATTACTCCCTCTCACCTACCCAAGCCGGAGGTGATCCTTCCTGATTGCACTGACTTGTGCATGTTGGACACCTTCACGACCCAATCTAAGCCAGTGGTGATGACCACCGAAGATGGAACGGGGCAGTTTTCAGAGGAGAGCAGAATTGTTGAGTCTAGGATGGAACAGCCTGGGAATCTAGCTGAAGGAGCCTATGATCCAAGCGAGTACATTTTATCAGTGGGCCAGCCTGAGCCGAGTGTGGGGCTGCCAGAGAAAGCTGAGCTGTGTACAATTCGGGGGGACAGACTTGAACAAGGGGCAGATGATCTGACAACAGTGGAAGAGGACTTTGCCAACTTCCAGTTCTTCAACGACCAAGAATCAAGAGATGCTGCAATCAATTGGTTCGACTATGAGGAGTCGGCAGAAGTTACTGGATGGTTAGATGACCAGCCAGACGTTGTAGAATTCCAATCAGAACAAGGCCCGGCAGGGGCGAGAGTATCAGTGATGGCCGGAAGGGCCGAGGGTCAAAATCCACCGCCGGAGAGCGTCGGCGTTAAGAATTTCGCTCAGAATTCGGGGATTGTAAATACAGGGAATACTGAACAACCAGCTGTACTGACGCAGTTGGAACAACAAAGATTTGACGATTCCGAGAGAATTAGAAAAGCTAAGGCCCATGTGGGGGTCGAAAGTGCTGTATGCACAGGAACAGAAAATGATGTGGACATAAAGACTGAAGGTGCTGCGAGCACGATCATACCGGAGCCGGACAGATGTCTGTCGGCTGCCGACGGAATGTGGTGGGAAGACGATGACTTATGTCTTGCCCACACAGATGAAGACTGGGGATGTAATCAACCAGATGATACCTGGTATATTGACGAGATCGCTCATATGACCAGAAGTGGGCGGTATTTCAAGCCCCAACACTTGGACCAACCTGAGGCATCTGGGAAAGACAAAGAAGCTGAGAAGCAGAGAGAGAAACAGATTGAAGAAGAAGCTGTGCTCAAGCAATTGAAGAAGATACAAGCAGATATCTCCATCTGGGGATTGCTTATGGCATCAAGGGTGCACAGACAGGCCGTCCTATCTGCCATGGACAAGGCCAAACTCTCTATCGACACTACACCAGAGCAGCTGGTTGGGCTGGTTTTTCCGGGAGGAGGTTCCCCGGCATTAACCTTTTCAGACAAGGAGTTACCGCCTGAGGGCACAAACCATAACAAACCTCTCTACGTCTCCGTGGAATGTAGAGGTAAATGGATACCGGTGGTACTTGTCGATACCGGGTCCGCCATCAATGTCTGCCCAGTCAGAACAGCATACGCGGTTGGGTTGAAGCCCGCGGACTTCACACCAACCACTCAGGTGATCAAAGCGTACGATAATACGAGTAGGGAAGTGATGGGGATTGTCAAGATTCGAACCAAGGTTGGTCCAGGACAACACGACATCGAATTTCATGTCTTGGACGTTCCCACAACCTTCAACTTACTCTTGGGGCGGCCGTGGCTGCACCAAGTAAAGGCAGTCTCTTCCACTCTACATCAGATGGTGAAATACCCCTATGGAAAGGGAGTAGCCACTGTGTTTGGGAACTCATCAATCCATCCGCCTCCGGAGGTATCTACGCCGGTCCTAGAAATCGAGCATGGCACAGAAGATGTATTCTTATCAGGATTCACTTTGGCTGAGGCCTGGGTAGAACAGAATATTATGGCTGTGAATGAAGGTGTGTACGTCAGCGCTCAATCCGTCTACCTCATGAACAAGCTGCAACATATTCCCGGGATGGGATTAGGAAAGAGCGGCAGGAAAGGAGTCGCAGCATTGGCCGAAGTGCCACACAACCCGCATACCTTTGGGCTGGGTTATCTGCCCACCAAAGAGGACTGGGTAAGGAAAGGAAAGGAAATGGCCGGCAGAGCCAGAGCGAAGCAGGCTGGGAAGCCGTTTGACCTAATACACAGGCCCATTCAGGGTACCCTGAACAGACGCTTTGTCTGGAAGGGGGAGGATTTTCCATTTTGTGGCTTCCCAAAGCCGTGGATAAACGCGGAGAAGAAGCGCGTCCCAGGCTTCGAGATCTTCTTTGACTTACAACTATCCGGGGATGACGTTGCCACAGAGCAGACAGACCCACCAGCTGAGGCTGAGTAGTGCAAAGCAGGGGATCCTGAGGGCACAGAATTTGAAATGGGGGTAGCACTGGCATGTCTCCTCTCTGATCCTCCGATCGACCAAGAGTGCTTGGGGGATAACTTCGTGGTTTCCATGATTGGGGATGAAACGGTTGCGAGCCAACCAGCAGCTATCTTG